>VWZP01002217.1:461289-501003 GCA_013396995.1 Dicaeum eximium | reverse complement strand
CCGGCGCCACCCCGGTACATGGATTACCTGGTAGGTTCCCGGCGGCAGCGGACCGTCGGACATTTTACTGAGCGGCTGGGGCGGCGTCCGCGGCGCGACGGCGCGTAGGGGGCAGCCCGGGGCCGGGGGCAGCAGGGTCCGGCCGCGCTGCCGCGCCCGGCCCGGCGGGCTGTTAACGGGCGATAAAGCGGCCGGGCCCCGCTCATTTGGCCGCTATTAGGTTGCTAAAGCCGTGACCCGGGTCGCTGTTTTTTTCCTAAATGCTGGAGCTTAGGGCATGCTTCAGTGAACTAAATTGCTACCGCGGACGGGATCAGCCGAGCGCCCGGGCAGCTGGTATTCGGGGGTAGTGTTTATGGCTCTTTAATGAATATTGGCTTCATTCGTCTGTGAAAGATCGTATCGCGGGCGCGCACCTCAGCTGAGTGCACCGTGGCTGGTGTTTGCACTCACCGCGCGCCCTCGGCGAGCAGAAACCCTGTGGCACGGCTGGCTAGGAGCAGGTGGCTTTGTTTTAGTATGGTACCTGCTCACCTGGCCTTTTCAGCCTAGCAGTGGGGGGGCGTAACGAGCACATCCCATCGCTCCCGTCCTCTTGGCATCCCGTTGCTCCAGTCTTGTTGCTTCGAGCCCTCTGCTGTGAGCTGCTGCCCGCTCCTTCACCGTGAAGTGCTGCGGAGCGTCAGCTGGGGCAATGAAGAGCAGGCATCTCCTGGCCGTCCCTGTTCGTTGTTGGTGTCCAGTGCGACCAGGAAGTATTCGGAGTCAGAATATTGACTCTGTCATTCATACTTTTTCACACGAGACGCTTACGGATGTAGGCTTCCAAGAGAGGCTCATCAAATGCAACAGAATCTCTGGAGATGCTCTTTTTAATGAACAGAGTATTTGCCATGCTGGGATGAGAGCTGCATGCAGTCTGGCTTTTCCTTTTCTGGCAGCTAACTAAACCAGAAATATGTGAAATTAATACTTTACTATTCTTGTGTCTATGCAGCTAAGATTTATTTTGGTTTATTGAGCCTCACATCCCCCAAAAATGTTTTAGGATTGCCTTTCTGAATTTGAATACTACTGAGAGACACTAGGAAATGAGTCCTGTGTGGCAGAAATGGTAGGCAGACTTCTCTTTAACAACCTAGTTAATGAAACACTGATTATAAACTTGCTGGGTATCAAGTGCAGCCTCATAGCTCCTTGAGAGCCTGGAGCTGTTTCTTAGATTTTTTTTTTTCCTTTATAAATTTATGACCAGATGAAACTGGCCATTCTGTACTTTTTGAAATGCTTTCATTAACCTTTGTGACTGCTACAGGCTGTTGTGTGCAAGGCCAACCACTCTGAGAATAACAAATTTAATAAGCCTTGCAAACTGAGAACATGTTTTTGTATTAACTAAAGGGGGGAGGGGATTAAATAGCTCTACTTTTTTTTTCTTCCCTTGACTCTTATTCTCCAGCTGATCCGTTTCCTCTTTTTTGTTGTGTGGCCTTCTTTAGTGTCAGTTCTAAAAAACCTCATTGATCATGAGGTTCAGGCACCTCAGAAAGTCTGCTCTAACAAAAAAATTATGATGGTGAGTTAAGCAACTAGTTGTGTACGCCTGTTTTCATCTTGTTGTCACAGTCTGCCCTGGTGTAAAGATGGGCCTACTCCTTATCTATGTAAGACTTGAAGTTATAGTGTGAATGTTAATCTATGGCTGTAGAACAATTGCCTCATTATTTCCATAGCAAAAAGTTATATACATGTTAAGGAATTTCATATTTTGTGCATTCATGTTGGGTTCTTGCACGTATATGGGCATGAAAACACAAACAGAAGGTCCCTTTGCTGGTTGCTCATGCTGGGCACCTGTGCTGCAGCCTGCAGGCAGTGAGGTTTTCCCGTGTGCTTGCAGTGTGAGGCAGAGAGCAATGGATGAGCTGTTTCCTCCTGCAGTAGTGCTAAGACAGAGCATTTGACAGAGTTTTGGTTATCAGTGGGGCTGAGTGAGGGACTGTAGGGTAAGGAGGTGAGGGCAGATGAGGTCAGGTTTGCTGCAGCATGGTCTCAGGAGTCAGTCCATCTCCATAAGGAGTCTACCCTCAGCCAGCTCCTCCCAAACTTGCATAGAAAGGTCCTTTTCCTGATTTTAGCTGGATAGGACCTACAGTGATGAAGATGTCTTTTCTCCATTAAGAAGCAGATCCCCAAAAATACTGAACATCTGAGGCACCTTCTAGTATCATCAGGTTATTGAAAGCATTCACAACCTTCTCAGGGTGAAGTCAGTTGGAACCAGCTTGGACTGTGGCCTGAAACTTTCATGGGCAGATACCCAGAACCTGAGTAGTGCCTCCCCTTATTAGAGTGTGATCCTTGATTTATGGCTAATGCTGTTTGGTAATAAATTGATGCTGAAAGAGTATCTTCTGTGATGCTCTGGTCTGTTTTTTGCAGTTTTACATTGTAATAAAAAAGTATCACTGGCCTCTGTGACTTTGATAGTAGAAGAGGCTCTTCAGCCTGGTGCCTCTTCTATTTTTGTGTTGATATAATTATGATGTTAGGAGTGGTGTGGTGTTTATTTTTTTTTTTTAAATCAACATGGCTAAACCAAGTCCAACCTCTAAAAAAGAATATGTCTTCACTCAGAGGTGCCTTTTACTTATACGTGTTCTTGTTATATTTAGTGAACTCCTTTAAGACATACTCTGTGAACACAGCTGCATCAATGTAGATTTGTAGGTTTCTGTGACTACAAAATCTAGAGTACTGTCTGCACCTTCTTCAGCTTTATTCTTGCTACAATGTGTCTGGAAGGATTTTAGTGTATTCAGAGACTTGTGTTGCTTGGCCTCTGTTCAGTAGACTATGCTTAATTTAAGGAGTTACGCCATGATGCATCTTGTGAAAAGCATGGCATGTGACCAGTCTTACAGTTCTTGCTTGGAGAACTTGTGGGGAAACAATAAAAATACTTTGATTTTTATGTGCTGCAATTACAATGCAGATTTTAAGCTCCTGAGTAGAGTTTTACAGTAGACTTCTTCAGTGGCATCCTCTGCACGATAAAGTTCTTACGTGCTTCTGTTGAATGTATCAGCCTGATCTGTGTAGAATTTTTAAAAACCACTTGAGAGAGTGATGTAGAAATTTGAATCTGTCTCTTCAAAAAAGAAAGGTGTTACATTGGCCTAATAGATTTATAATAAAACATTGATAAACTGTTTAATTTTGTATTTTTAGCATTTTTATTATGATAGCTTATCCCTAAATTATATCCCAAAATACTATGTACTATCTTAGTTGTAGATAAAAATATTTCTTGGGCAGGTATTGAGGAGCATATTCCAACCTGAAATGGGAGATACCTGTTCTTGAATGATCAACTGCTTCAGCTTTAGTAATTTTTTTTGTTCATTTTTTTTGTCCCTTTTGTGAGGAGTTAAACAGGAACATGGGTTCTGCAGTGTCAAGAGAGTGCACACTCCAAGTGTGCTAGAATCCTTATTGCTTTGTTGGGGATTCGTTTCTTTTAACAATAAAAGTTTGGGTGGGTGTTTTTTGTTCTTTGTACACTTGTTAGCGGATACAAACTATTTTGCTCCTGTATGCATGCACATGAAACCTAAAATTTAGTAAGTTCTTGAGTAAATTCAACTAAATTTTCAAATTTTACATGAATATGTGAATAGGCCTTGAAGTGCCGTAAGAGTTTCTGCTTCGTTTCTGAACAGTCTCGACCTCACATTCTAGATAGTGTTCAGACAAAGTCTTGGCTGGGGAAAGCTGCATATACCAAACTGGTGTTCTTAAAGTGTTAGGTGATACTAAAAAATTAAATGTTTTTGAGCAACTTTTCTTTCTTGGGCCACTTGCTTTTAAGACCTTTCTTTTAAATAGTTAGACTCTCTAATTTAATTGGACAGGTTAGATTCAGAAAGTGGCAATATGGAATAGATCAAGATCACTTAGTGATTCTGGTATATTTCAGATCCTGTTTTATCATTGCTGGTGCCAGTTCCATTGTTTGCTATCTGCAGGTCATAGAAAACATTTTGTCTCATACCATAGACTTAGAAATGCATTAGAGAGGCACATGTTTGAAGGTTAGAGTTTTACTTTACTGAAAATTTGTAAACCTTGGATGCTGTCCTTTGAATAAGGAAAAATGGGTAAAGGTCCATACTAGCTACTCTGTATTTTTCTTTTGAGGCACATGTGTGATTTTGATACATTGCCCACAACGTGAGCAGCCCTGGTCTATACAAAAGGGCCACGTCCTCTTTCTGTTTTCTTAACACCCCTCTCATATGAGTTCTGTCTTTTGTCACATAACAATAAGGATTCTTTGGGTTCTGTGTTGACTGATCTATCAGCTATAACAGCCTTGAAAATTTACACCTTCTGTAGAGCACAAGGGCTTCTATTTTATTATCCTCCCTTCAGTTTGGGAAGTGGATTAGACACAAAGATGAGGGGTCTGACAGTTCTTTCAAAATAAAGATACAGCTGAATGCAGGAAGGAAAACAACAGCTGTAAAGTGCATGCAGCTGTATTGGTGTTTGCATCAGATGTGAATCTTTCAATTGAAGAAGATAATGCTTACTGTCATAGGTTTGCATTGCAGAGTGATCACAGATGACATGAATTTGATATTTTTCAAATGAAACCAGATGGAAAGATTTACTTCACTAGTGGGATTTTACACTACAGGCCTAGATCAGAACTAGTGTCTGAAGTATGTAGTAAGAATACTTGGTCTTCAATGCCAGCTCTTGCTATGTATTACTACCCCATGTTGCTCTGCAGTGTGCTGCTCCTGAATTCTTCAGCCAGACCTCCAAGCTTCAAGGCAACATGGTCATGAATTTCACAAAAGGTTAGAAATGCAAGCTTTTAGTAAGTGAGAATATCTGCATTTAGAAAGGACAAAATATTCTTTCTAATACCACATGCTGATTAACATTTTTGGCTTGTTGTCAGTATCATCATCTCATGTTTTTTAATACTGCCAGCTTGTGATGTTTATTCTCTTAAATGGAGTTCTGAAGTTTGTTGATTGTATGAGGATATTAGTGCTCCATTAATAAAAGAAGCATTTTTAGGTTAGTTTAAAACCACAAATGCGGGCCCAAAGAGCTGTAAAGCCCTATGAAAAAAAACCACAATAGTATTTAAAATCTTGTGCTTCTTTGTGTTTTGGCTCATACTGTTCTGCAGTATGTTGGTTTTGCTGTTTTTCACTGTGTGCAGGATAACTTTCTGAAATACAAACTGTCTGACTGTGACTATATAAAAGTCCTTGTGGACATAAGTAGGGCATTTGCAATCTAATAAAAGATGGCTCATCTCATGCCAGAGCTCTTCAGCATACAGAAATTATTTTTTCTCTCTGGCAACTTGGTGAGGTGACTAAATTAATTGCCAACGAGTGTGTGAGTTCCTTTAATCTGAGGAAGAGACACAAAGCAGGAAATGTAGCTGCCAAGTGCTCTTACGCTAGATGCAGTCCTGCCCTAGACCTTTGTCGCTTTTAAGAACAAACAGTAGGAAGAACAGGAACCTTTGATGCTCTGCTGTATATTTTGGTGGAGCAACAGAAGAAAAAATTTGTTCATTGGACCCACATTAGCTTTTGGCATTGGAGAAGTCTGAGTAAGCAAGATGGCATCCAAGATCCACTAGGAACTGTTGATATGGGGGAAGTAAGTTTGCAGATTTCTTTTTTTATTATGACTTGAAGCTTTTGTATGGAAGAAATATCTGTTTTCCACATTTTATTAGCTTTTACAACAACTATTGCTTAATCTTTTTTGTTATATAATTGTGACTCTAATAGAGGTGAAAAAACTTAAAAACAATTCAAATCAAGTAATAATTTTGTAGTCTGTAATACAAATTTCATGAGAAATACAAATGAGCATGGAGAGCACAGCTCTGGCAGTGAATAAGAGAGAAGTGAATGTCGAGATGACAAGAGAATTTCATGTTTGTGTTTAGTTGTATAAACTGCATATGCTTTGGATGGGATAATGTAGAGACAAATACTAAGAATGCATATTGAACCCAGGAAAAAAGTCTAGTATCTCTTTTGATATTCGTAATAAAATGGCAGATGAAATTCAGTGTTGATACATGCAAAGTTGCATATATTTATAGAAAAAGTCACATGGCAGTACAGATGCATGGATAGGCCCTAAAATACCATCAGTACTCAGGAAAAGGGAATGAGGATCCTTCTTTAAAATGTCATCTCATCCCAGACATCTGTCAACAAATTTAGAGTATTAAGAAGGAAAAAGAGGGGAAGATCTCATTTTTACACTGCTTAAATGTAAGGTTTGCTCTTGTCTTACACACTCTATTTCTGGTTGCATCATCTCAGGAAGAATATTGAAAAACCAAAGAAAATACAGAGAAGGATGATGTGGTAATTGGAGAAAAGCAATTTCTTCCATACAAGCAGGGATAAGTAGTTACAGCCCTTCAGTCTGAAGAAAAGACAGCTGACTGGTATGAGGAGGTAATATTCTCAATGTCTTTGAAATCAGAAAGAGATTAGGCAATAAGCAATTTTTTTCCACATAGAAGAACTCACTGACAGTTATAATCCAGGAACTGTGTTTTCATGTGAGTATAATTGAATGCTCACTTGTGCAGTAATGTTAGGGAGGTGAAAATGAGTAGACTGCAAATTTGTACAGTGTCTTCAAAGACAGGTCCATTGTGGGTGGGTATTAAACATGATGTGATGGTAGGAAATCCTGAAGTTGTGATTACTGGAACATAAGGACAGGTCCATGAGGTATGATTCCCTGGATATCCAGATGCTTTGCTGTGGACTAAAGACATCCATTATTCCTCCTCATCGAGAGAACATCTAGAATCAGTTCTGGAACAGGAAATTGCGGTTAGAAAGTTGAGATATTCTGAGTGGTGTCCAGGAGTGCTGTCTGTGTAATCAGAATTGCATTGACTGCACAGGAGGTGAGACGTTTTTAAAATTCAGAGGTATTTATGAAGATTCTTAATCTGCTCCAGGGGCACGTAGCTAACAGATTACTTCTGCTTGGAGGTGTTGCCTTGATGTATGAAGAAAGGCTATTGGCTTTCCGACATCTGTGTTTTAACTAATTTGTAACTTTGTATGTAAGGCTCACAGCACTAACTGAACCTGAAACTGTATAGACAGCCTGTGTACAGAGATGATGCACTCTACCATGAGTGATCTCTTTTCTCAGTGCTTTCTTCTTGCCTAGAAAGTTGCTTAATTTCAGGTTTCAGCAACACTAGTGAAAAGGTCTAGAATTCTTGAGAAACGTCTGTGCTGTTCTTGCAGCTATTAATTTTCTGCTGGGTAATCTGCATCTTTCACTGCCTGAGCCACTGCAGTCCTGGAAACAGTAATGGAAAAGTATTCTGCTGAGAATATAGCCTAAAAGAGAGGAGAGCATTGTTCTCTGGTGCATCCACTTGATTACTTTTTATGATGACAAGAGAGTTCTTGGATCTAGGCCTATTTCCTGTTCACATACCATAGCTTTTCCATCAACATCAGGTTTCTTGTAGTCTCTAAACTGAGGTTTATTTTTCTAATGATTATGTACAAGAAGATTGGTATTTTGGAAATCTAGAAATTCAGCATGAAATTTCTATGAAATTTAGAAATTCATCATTAAAGGAGAATATGAAAATATTTTCAGTGTCTTTTGTCCCTGAAAATGGTATTAAAAAGAATTCAGGGAGTTTAAATTAGAAATGTTATTAATGGAATGTGCTAGAGGGCTGTGACATCTTGTGCAGGAATGGGAGCCTTGGAGTTACTAGCTGGAGTTCAGTACAAAAGGTTAGCAAACAGCAGTTCTGGTCAAAGTTCCTGCTACCTTTACTGTAGTGTCATTGTGTGTGCTTTTGGGTACCCACATGTTCCTTAAAACACATAAGCACTGAGAATTTGTTTCAGGCTCCGTACATAAAAGTACCTTAAAACCTGCATATTTTATACACTTGTATTGATAATCTTTGCAATTTTACACACTGAAAAAGATGGAAATAACAATAGAGATGGAAAAACTTTTGCCTGGAAGATCCAGCAATTCCAAGTGATTACTGGGTTATATCACTTCATAATAAATGAGCAGAAGTGTGCCTTGATCTTAGGTGTATTAAAGAAACATATCACCAGAAAATAACCTCTAATGTCTTCCTTTTCTCCTGTTGCATTCTGTTTTTGTGGTCTTGGAGCAATATTCAGTGCTGTGATTTATTTAGGATTATGTCACAGCGAGTTGAGGTCGAGGTGAGTATTTCTGCTGGGCAGCAGAATTGACTGGCTTCTGCAGTTCTGTCAGGTGTTGAGCCTTTTGGTTCTTTTCTGAGAACTTGATTAGGATCACCCTCTCCTTTTGCCCACCAAGGTTCTTGAGGCTAGTGCTTTCAACTCAGTGCTCGCTTTGAAGTCATCAGTTGCAGAACATGCTCTAATTAATCTTTTCAAAATGTGGTCTCTTGTAAATAGTATGAGTAGGGATTTAATCTTGTATTTGCTGACAAAATAGATATTTTAAACAATGGCTTTGTGAGTTGCAGACTGTGTGCCTGTGTCAGAGATGAATGAGTTGGTGTTTTTTTTAAACACCAAATAGTGAAATTGCTTTTTACTGACATTTGTACTGATAGCTGAATACTTGAAAAAATGGACAGAACAGATACTTGTTGTGAATTGAATGTTGCACAGCTGCAGGGCAGACATCTTTCTAAGTCATTATAAACAGCCACATTTTTACAAGGCAAAATTAAAATAACAAAGTCTTGGGCAAATAGGAAAGTTAGCCATAAGTTTCCTTTCCAGTGGGGAAAATTATTTAATGTTTGTGAGATGACCCTTTGCTTAGGCAGAAGGCTGGTTTTTGGCAGAGATTTGGCATGCATATGTTGTTTGACATATTTGATCTGATGACTCCATTTTTTGCTTTAGACATGTGAAGTCACATCTGTGAAGAATTAGTCTTCGTAGAATTGTGTCAAACAAGGTATCTTTCTTTCATAGTATTTGTAGGTATGTTTTTACATTTTTTCTTTTATTTTCATGCTTACCATGTAAAATCCTTTCAGAAAGCAACAATAAACTGTAAGTAAATTACATGTAAATTTTCCAACAATTGTTTTGTTGCTCAATTGTATGGTCCCAAGTGAGTTACACAACCAAAGTAATGAAAGATTACAAGTATCGAGAATAAACTCCCCATTGCAGCAACAGATTATCAACTATACCTTAATTCAGTGGTTGAAGTGATAGTCTGAAGAATAGTATTACTAAACTTTTAATTATTTAAATCAATTCCTGTCACTTTTTCAAGGATTAAACTGAAATACTTCTGGAGAGGGAATGTAAATTTTCAGAGGAAAGGGTAGGTGAATATAATAGATATTAATAGTAATGTTGAGTTTAATGACCCTTTTTACCACAATAGAATGTAGTTTATAAGCATTATCTTGGAGGCTTGAAGGGATTATCTTAATATTTCACTGGGAAATTCATACAGGAAACATTCATCAGGACTGTATGTGACAGAATTCATGCCTTATAATAATAGCCTGTGGTTTCAGAACGTTAACAGTAGCAAACCCAACAATGGATAAGTAAGGTAACATAGGATGTAGGTTATTTTATTCTGCTGAAGCAAAGATCTACAGGGGCTTGCTGGAGAATTTGAACTGCAGCTTAGTTATCCCACTAATGTATAGCCTGGAAGAACTGAACGAAAATTTAAAAAAGAAAACAATTTATAATGCTGTGCTTATCTAGAATAAAAGCAAACTGTATAAATGGAGAAGCTATAATGCTTTGCTGCTGCTGCATGTTTACTTCTCTTGCAAGCTGAAATAATAATTTACTTGGTATATAAAGTTGTGTCTGCCAGCAACAGAGAGTCTGCCAGGATACTGAAAATGCAAATCATTCAGTGTATCACCCAGTGCTTAAGTATGGGCTTAAATTGCCACTGACCAAGGTTAAACATTAGGAAACTTTCTAGTAGAGAGGGTAATGAAGCACTGCACTAAATTGCCTGGGGAAGTCATCCATCCCTGGAACCTTTGGAACAAGGTCTGCAAATACTGTCAGGAGGGGTATAGTTTATGACCCCGCCCCACCACTTTGTGTAACTGTAGGATTTCTTGAAGTCAGTTCCTATTTCTCTGTCACTTTTTTCTTTCTGGGAGAAGTTCAGAGCACAAGAAATAGACTTGGATGTTTGGTCTTAAAGCTGAAAAAAAAATCATCTCCTTAAATTGAAATGGAGTTCTGAGTCAGCATTTTCTTTGTCATTATTAGCATGCTAGATTATTTCCAGTAAGAAAAGAAAATCTACTGTGCTGTTGAAGTTTGCTTTCAGGTTTTTGTGCTGTGCTTTTTGACTTTCAGACAGTCCAATGAAATACTGTTTGTTTAAAATTTAGATGTAACAGTTAACCACAGAAGAAAAATGTTGCTACACATTTTTTTATTACTTATAATTAATAAGATCTGTTGTTTTGATTTCTTTTAATTCCTAATTCTAATTAAATGGGTATTTCAGTTCAAATTTTTTTTTTTGGAGGGAGGGAGAAATAAGGAAGCAGATGCTGAAAAGATGTTCTGACTGGTATGTTTAAAGTCTGTATCATCCAGCACTTTATCTTAGATAATGTGTGAACTTGTTAAACATGTAATAAAAATGTTCCACTTGAAAACTTAAAGTTATGTCTTTCAAATAACTTATATAAAGTAATTCCTCAATTACTCTTCTGAATAAATCATTGTAAGCTTAGTTTGTTTAACCTAGTTGTATAGATAATATGGCAAACATACAGTAGTTTTTATTTTAGTGTTGGAGAGCTGCATTTATTTCCTGGCTTTGTTGTGCTAATTAAAGAAGGTGTTTTTCATCTGTTTCATCAGAAATTCGTAGTCCATCCTCAGCCTCTCTGGGTGACTGCAGAAGACATAGAATTGTGGCATCACAGCAGATTGGAAGTTGAGCAAGTTGAGGGTAAAAACTTTTAATATGATTGTTCTCAGCCATAAGAACAGATTAAATAAAATGTTCTATTTTCATGTTCTACTTTAGAAAACTAAAGAAATAAGTCTCCAGAAATGTGCAAACATTGAATTATATGCATTATTCTGGTATATAGAGGAAGACAGTTTCAGTGATGGTAGAGGGAGAGAAAAACTGACATATAAACACAGAAGCTCTTTACAGTCCACTAAGAGGCCAAAAAGCACTCCATTAAAATGATTCTTGCAGATTGTTTTGAAATCAGAGTAGATAAAAATAAATGAGATTGAAAGCTTACATGCAAATCATTAATGTTGTGTACAGGCATTTTGGGGATCATGAGATAATTTGAGACCTATAATGAAATACTGAACTAGTAAGTGTGAAGGTGTTGACACCTCTACACTTAAGCTGCTTCTGTATGAAAGGTAGTATGTATCTGTATAACCTAAATTTATATGGCATTTTTCTAAGGTTGTTTAATACAGCCTTGAAGAAAGTGTTTCTTTCAGGGGAGGGGAGAGATGGGAAGAAAAGTAGTTCTTAATAAATAGCATTCTTGATAATGTCTTTATTTTAATTCCTTTAGACTATGTCTGAATGTATCCAGCTCTCATTTGCTGTTTGTAGAATTGGCATTTACACGGTAAGGCAATATTCTAACTAAGTATTTTTTCTTAGTGTTAATGCCATTTGAGTGAAAAGAAGTAACTTAAATTTTTTAGGATTGGATTTAAGTAATGCAGATAGCATAAAGGGATTTGTCATGTTAGTTTGCAGAAACAGACTATAGTAGATTTTTGTCCTGTCAAAGATTTACTAAAACCAGGAAAGAAAAAGTGTCTTCCACTTTTGTTAAAAAAGGTAAAGAAAATTCAGCCAGCCTCTTGAGGTGTAACAAAATTTAGAATTCATGTGCATCAGTTGCTTAGAATTGTTGCCTAATGTAATTGCTGGAGGGTTTATGTACGTTTGCCATTAAATATCTATGATGTTTGAGTAATGTCACATATTAAAATATATTAGCTAAATGCACATATTTAAAGTTTTGTCTGGAGAGCCTTAATATTTTGGAAATGCTGTTAAATTAAACTTACCAAACCTTATATAAAAGAAATCTGAAGTTTAATTCAATTATGTGTCCCAAATATGCTAGCATTTTTTTTTCTGCTCTCAGTTGTTCTAATTAATGATGAGAACAGTTAGATGAATGAGGTTTTGTAAAAGTTAATTTTAATGACTACATTACAATAATGTAGTGTAAACAGAGCTTACACAATGTATAAGACTCGGTTATTCAAATCATGCTTCATATCCTGGAGCTTTTGGAGTGGGAATGCTGCTCCTTTTGTTAGCACTTTTCAGGAGGAAGCCTGGAACATACCACTTCATACAGTCAAAAGTATGGGTGAGTTTTGAACCACAGTGATGAAGGCTATGTGCCATCAGTAAGTCTTACCTTAGGACAGAATCTCAAAGCTTAACATTTGCGTTTGTTTATAGAATTTGGTTCCAGGTAGCGTTTAATATCTGCTTGAAGTTTTTTTTTTTTTTTTGCCATGACATTTGCCTGCTTTCTATTTTCAACATCTAGAAGTCTTTTAAATGGTAGAAGAGTCAAAGGCATATTTCCTTATGGTATTGAAATTGCTTAGGAGGGCTTTCTGTCTAAAATTACTGTGTGATGAGAGTATACTATCTTAAGGATCAGAGAGGGTTACAGTCTGAGGTTTCAATGGCTGCTAGGGACTCAAATGGTCTGCCAGGTCTTTAAAAGGCTAGAGTAAGCTGTTCAAATTAATTTGAGGGCATGTCCAAGTATAAATGTGTGTGTATTGCAGACCTGGGAATGAGCAGGTAAAATGTATAGCAAAGTACATCCTCTGACAGTAACCTGTTAAGTTTAAAATAGATCAAGTGTTGTCTACATACTAGCGTGGCCTGCTAAGTTGTGATAGCTTATAGTGATGGGTTATGGTGATAGCTGTATAACTGGTATCTCACGCTGACCTTTTGGGCAGCAAAATACTTAATTTTATCAAATGTTTTAAATTGCAAAATAAAAAGAGCTAGCTTCATTTATTAAAATGCTGAAAGAAATTGATTTCATTGACTGCTGGTACTTAAGGGAGGATTATGAGGAAGATGATGACTAGGCTTCAGAGCATCTGGAGATGCAGGGTTGTGGCCACAGTGTACCGGGCAGGGCATGCATCCTATGTAAAGTGCATTTGAAGGCTAAAATAGTTCCTTTAGGAAAATGCTAGCTGCAGAGAGTACTTGCTTACATAAAAATGCCTGTCATTGGAAAAGTGAGTTCCAGATGATCTGACTGGAGGGCAGGTGTGTACAGTTTTGGTATCATAGTAAACAGAGAGGCCTGCTGAACTGAGAGCTGTGCAGAAACACAATGTGATAGTTCCTGCCTCTGCACCATACCCAGTTTGTGCTTTTAACTGTCACTGGATTTGTTGCTCAGGTGTGTCAGCAGTCTGGCAGCTATCAGGTATTGTGTGTCCATATTGATGTCAAGAAGCAAACCACAAAACTCCAGTTCCCTTCTGATTAATTCCTAGGGTCTTGTGCTTTCTGCTGCATGCTATTTTGCAGATTCAATCAAATTTGTTTGCTAGTTGATTGATTTTTATCCAAAATCTAAGCAGTCTCTCAGATGCCAGTCCTTAGCAGCACCATGTGTTCAGCTTGTACTGAGTTACTTGGACACTTCCTGTTCTCCATGTCCTCATGGTACTGTGCTGCAAGTAAGGCTCTTAGTCCTTTGGACTACAGACATCTCAACTGTTAGTCTGCTATCAAGCTGCTTATCAGTAACACTCTGGAGCACCCATTGCATCAACTGTACTACACCATTAATTAGGCTTCCTGTTTTTATGGCCTGTGCATATTATGAGATAGAGGAAGAGTTTAGTGATCTATGGCAAAACAGCCTGTGCTGCCTTCAGCTAGGAGAAAACTACATCTTTGCAAGAATACAGGAGGAGATGTAATGCCTATTTCAGGGGAATTAACTAGATAAGATTACTTTTGAAGTGTATACCTTTGAAGGGAGGAGGAGCAAAGCAGAGGTAGTTAATATAAAAATTACGTAGATATTTGTAGGGATCTGAAACTGATAGATGTTTCCTTCTAAAAGGAAAACATTATCATAAACTCAAATGAAAACTTCTGGGATTAAGGAATCAACCAGCCAATGAAAATAAAACTCAACGTGTTTCACATAGCTAGTAGCTTCTCTCAGAAGTACCAGTTTTTCAGGTGCATATTTCTGCTACTTCCACCATACTAATGTCTGCATCAGATGTGTCAATTGGATGTGTGGGAACAGGCAGATAAATTTGTGAATCTGCGTGACTGTGGAGACTGTAAGCATATGACAGCTTGTAACAAAGGTTATAATTTATTTCCTTTCTGTTTCTGATTTAGTTTTCTTAACCAGGTAAAGATCCTATTAATGTAATGATGGAGAATTCTACCTACAGGAACCTCAGAGGGAAAATAGTCCAAATTTTTTTGTCTCGTAAAGCAGTTTTTATGATTAGACACATCCCACCTTTATACATATTTAGAACTCCATCTTGGAATGCCTACAAATATACTCTGTTCTCTGATACTTTGTACTAGCCCTTGAAACTTTTTTCTTTTCATCCATTTGCATATAGTTTTAAGCTTTTTTCAACAGGTAGCATAAGGCATTCTTTCTGTCCCTAACTTCAAATGTGACTGCAGGAACATGCAAAATGTAATTTTCACATAACTTGTTGTTTTGGACAGAAAAGCAAGGACAAAAGCCTCTACAGGGGTGAGAACCATGCAAAAATACCTGAGGTGGCCAAGTGGAAGCATGGTCTTTTACTGGTGTATATTTGAAGGAACAAAATGCGTTTTCCTGTTTCAGGAAATTAGAAAGTAAGTTTTTCTTGGTTTCAAAATATGGCATTGATAGATAAATAATTTTGTTTCAAAGCAACACTCACAAGGATAACAAAAAGCTCTCTGTAGCTCTTTCTGCTTTCAAAGCTGGGTATGGCAAAAGCAATGCACTGTGGCAACATTGCTTCAATATTGGTATCTTCTTCCTGAAAATCATGAGTAACCAGTATTTTAGTTTTAGTAGCCTGTTAGCTTGAATTTGTGCAATGGGATGTAGAAATAAATGATGCATTTTTACAGCTTTGCTTGCTATAATTTGTATATGGAGTAAACAATGCAAATGTGCTTTTAGTTCTCTGGTTTACTTTGGACTTACTTACATTTGTCTTTGTTTATAATGATAAATTCATGTCTTGAAATAGTTTGACTGGAATCAGCTGTTGTGCTAAGGAATTTGTCTGATGTTAGAACAAAACAGAAATAACATTTACTCATGAAGTGGTGGAGAGGAAGCTCTTAAAAGAAGAGAAACCAACTGAGCCAACAGCTAAAGACAACCATGAAGTAGGAGGTAATCATGGGAACATGCCTGGGAGATTCCTGGAGCCAGCCTGTGACTTAGTGTGGAAAGCTTCCTATGAGACTCTTCCCCTCCCTGTCATGGCTTCCCATTGGAAAGTACTAACAGTGTTCATATAGCATATCCTGCCTACTCCTCCCTTTCCCATGTCGTGTCCTTGACATGGGCAGCAAAACAAAAGCACAAAAGTGCAGCAGGAAAAAGTCCTTTTATGTGCTACCCTTAGGGAAATGCGCATAATTCCATTCACAGTTACTGCTGATATTCTGTGGATAGGCTGTTGGAAAGGAAAGGCCGAAATGTTTTTAACTTCCAGCCTTAAATGAAAGGTTCTCGCTCTCACCCCCGTGTTGGCAGTGACTTGCACTGGGTGGGACCGTGCCTGCTTTGTTGTTGCAAACCTGTAGTCAAGCTGCTTGAACCATGGGAGTTGTGATTTGTGTTGCTACCAACCTAAACAGGAGAAAGAGGGCCAGGCTGTCCTGATGCATGTGTCACTCTGCATGTGAATGTTAGATACATTGAACTACATTGTATTATGAACTGAGACTTTCCTTTCTACCTTTCCTGAAATAAAGGAGCAATTGTAACATTTTTTGAAATGAGGAAAGTACTGACAGGTGAAGTGGGAGAACATGAAGGCTGGGCCAGTAGTGTGGGTCAAAATACAATTCTCTTCCCTGTCTCTCCTAGAGTTCCTTGGTTAATGTGAACTGTGCTGACTTTGCTGAGAGTCTCTCCTTGTGGCCAGAGCTCATGTTACCTGCTCAAAGAGCTCAGCAGCTTGGTGCAGCCAATGCTGCTGTGACAGCATTGCTTCTCTGGGCTACTCCGTGGTATACGCTGGGTTTCCAGCTCTTTGAGAACAATTAATTATTGATTTCATCGGGAAAGCCATGGTTTGCCAAATTAGCCTGTTAATTTTTGCAGCCTTAATAATGTCAGAATCTCTGCTGGACAAACTTGCAAGTTGGAATATAGCTTTGTCCCTGACTAGGGACTTGATGAATACAGGTTTTGATCCATCTGATTTGTCTCTGCTGTCTATGGCTCCTTCCTGCTTTAGAGAGCAGCAGTGTTGTTTCACGAGCCATTAGCTTTAAGGAGGACAAGAGGAAAAGCCCAGATCAGCATTACAAAAATCTTCAATATTTTCTGTTCAGAGAAGATGCTGTTCAATTTACCAAAGGCTGTGGAGTTAGTTATCCTGTACATAAGTGTAATATCCTGTACATAAATGCTGCTTTGGAAGTCAGCATTCCTAATCCTCGCTCTTGCTGCCTGTCCAGAAAACAGTTGTGTGATGTGTTGTCCAAATGTTGTATTTTGCCTTCATGGTGCTCCACATGGAAAATAAACTACTCTTGTTAGGCTCAAGTGATGCAGGGGGTGACTGTATGAGCATGGAACTTTTCTGATGGCCTCTGCTGAGCATCCTTTTTTGGTGTAGTTTGCAAAGTAGCCTCTTTAATCACAAAAATAAAAGAAATAATTATTTTAATTGAATATAGTAGGTGTAAAATGTAATTTGTAAGTACATTGCAAAATAAAAATATTCAAAATTCTAACAATTTCCTATGAAAAAAATGACCTGTTTGAAATCTGGGGTGCCCTGACACTGTGGACTTTGAAAGATAGCAGGGGATTCAACTAATGTTGAATTAGTGGCAAATTACAAATCTATTAGCATTTCACTGCATCATTTGAATTACTGAGAGGTGAAAAAACTAGAAGTGGCTCTTCAGTGAAAATGAATATTTTCTTTCATTTTCTGTAATCCAGTGGTTGGGACTATGCATAGCAATGAGATGTGCAAAAAACCAAATTGATTTGCAAGGGTTCCTTCTAAGTTGTGATGAAAAGCAAGCTCCCTGTGATTATGGTCAAAGTTGCATGCCCTGCTGTCTTAGCACATGCAATCATATCCTCTACCTCATACAGTTGGATAAATAAGAATCTAATAGATGATCTGCAAGTGGAAATAGGGAGGAACAGTAATATATATCACTCATATTTTGCAATTAGCTGCAGAGGTTTTTTGTTGTTCTGGGTTTTTTGTCATAATCTTGCCAAAAACTGTGTTGCTTTTGAGTATGAGTTGTAAAATTTGTTGTTAGCCTGTATTCGCCTTTAACAGCAATTGGACAACCACAGAGCACTAGAAATTATGCTTGCAGAATAATTGCATCTTTCACAAGATGCTGTGTTACAGCAGAAGTGGGAAAAGTTTGTTCTGCAGGTCCTAAACTTTTGTTCTGAGAGCTCAAAATTTGTCTGTTTGTCTTAAAGTGAGAGAAGATTGCTTTTTCCTGTGAACATGCATGCACTGTATCCTGAGGCCATCAATGATAAGTTACTATTATGATTGTTCTGTAAATAGTTCAACTCTGTTTTCTGAAGACATCCTGTGTTTGTTCAAGAATAGGTATCTGTTAAGGGAAGAAGTCAGACAAGTGGATAGCAGATTTAAAAAAGAAAAAGTGCATCAAATGCCACAAAATTTAATCTGAGTTAGCTTTTTTTTTGGTGGAAAGACACTTCTAATTCTTACCATAACTATATGCATATCCATAGTGTTTTTAGTTTTTCTTCTCACCCTAAAGTTGAAAATGTTTGTCTAGGTATTGAAGTTAGTTTTCTAAGTGGCTTGCTGAATATCTGTTGTTACAGCTTTATAATTATAGTCTGCTATCTTCAAAGTAGTTTAAGATTGTATTAATGTGTAATTAAATTCATAAATGCTTTTGGAAAGGCTGTTCTACAGCATCCTTTAGAGCCTTTTAAAGTAAATAGTGCTTTTTGATCTGCCTTCTATTACAGTGTTTGTATTTTGATGTTTGATTAGATTGCATACAAATCATAAAGCTACTTATATTTTGTCATATGAAAACTTTTGAGTGCCATTTCATTTTTATGGCAAGGATTTATATAGTACAAAACTATATTGAATTTTTACTGGGTTTATATTGCTGAGTATTATGTTGTTTAAGAGTAGAAAACAACAGTGTCTAATAGATGCCATAAATTAATACTATGGGTTCCACTCCTGTGACTATATATACTTAAATTTCAAAAGGAAGCTTGTAAGTAAGTAAGTGTTACTAGGATCTCAAATGCCATTTTGGGCAATAGACTTTTAGGAAACGGTAAAAATGTGAGAGGTGGTGTAAGAATATCTTTTGTCAGGGAAAGCAAAACTACATACAGCTATGACATAGTGTGTTGTAACCAAGATTTTAAAATTGTTTCTGGTATTGTCACAATTGCCTCTGTCAATGCAAAAATCTGGTACCTCTGTTTGCAGCCATGTTTGTGCCAAGGCTTCCCAAGCTTACAACTTTATTTTTTTAGCTTCATTTAATGTCACCAGTGAATGTTCTAGACCTACCGTGTTTCACTCAATCCTTCTGGTGTGTTCAAGACCTCATGATCACAAATTATTTGTCATGCAATTATTTTATCATGGTATGTCCTGTCCTGGAAGAGACCCACAAAGATCACTGAGTCAAACTTCTGGTGCTGCACAGGAGAACCCAAAAAATCCCAGCATATGCATTGTCAAAATGCTTCTTGATTCATATACTGGGACACATTATAGAAAAATAAAGTTGGTGGATCTCCAGATCCAATCCTGCAGAGCTTCTCATCTGAAAGAGGTTTGTTTGAAATTAGAGTAAGGAAAGCAGCAACAGCCAATGGAATTAAATGTCCCACTTTCTCCTCCTCTTTTCCAAATCAAAGTGTCCTTTAAGAGAGGGACACACAAGTCTGCTGTATGTTTCCTGGGATTCCAGCAGGATGCTGATGACAGAACTGAGAGTAGCTGCTTAGTAGGATTTTCAAAACTTTATTTTAGCCTTGGGCACATGCTGGCACCATGTTGAACAGATCCATAATTTTCCAGTGGCTTCTTTTTCAAAACAAGGCAACATGTTTCTATGCTGTAGCTGGAACTTTTACAAGAGACTTCTACATGTAGTCATAGGACAAGGGGGAATGGCTTTAAACTCAAAGAGGACAAATTTAGGTTAGATATTAGGGAGAAATTATTTGCTGTGAAGATGGTGAGGCACTGGTACAGGTTGCCCTGAGAAGCTGTGGATGCCCCATCCCTGGAAGTATTCAAGGATAGGTTGGATGAGGCTTTGAGCAACCTGGTTTTGTGAAGGATGTCCTCAACATTAATAAATGTTGCATCTCAGGCAAAAACCATGACCCATCTTCTTTTGCTTATCTTTGCCTCAAATTCCATTAGTCATGGATTTTTTAAACCATTCTTTACACTGTAATGTAGTCAGAGAACATACACTTTACCCTAATGGAAGATAATAATTTGTACCCCAATTCTAAAAGTGCACACATTCGAAAACATGTGAGATTTTGTTTCTTAACCAGGCCTGTGTTGTGTTAGTATTGTCTTGGAGATCTGCTTACTTCATTTTTTGTCATCTTGGATTGAGTGGAAGACATTCCAGTGCAATTCTCTGAAATGCATATGTGTAATAACCCTTCTGTACAGGGTCATACCTAGAGGTCCAACAGAGGCTGATACTATGTTCCATACTGACTCAAATCTGTGCTGGGACAAGCAAGCTACAGGCTGACAGGGATTCCCTCAAATACATCAGTGTATTGGGAAGCCATGCATGATCTGGCCACGTGCACTTCTTGTTTGTGTGTGGAAAAAGAGGTGGGATTTGTTGTGAAATTGAATTTTTATAGAACCATGAGGGGTAAATGAAGCAAACATGTTGACTAAGACTTGACAAAGACTTCTGGTTATTTACATCAAGATTTGTGTTTCAGATACTTTTGCCTTGCTTGTCATAAGAGTTGTGTGGTTTTTATCTCTGCTTTAATTTATTTGCCATGGAAGAGAATAAATCTACTAAGAGAGGTTTATGAGCAGATTAGACCATATTGTGGGATGTTAGAGGGAAGTAACTCTTAGTTTCAGTGGTTCTAAAATGCTTTTCATTGTGCCATCTCACTTGACTTTGAACAAGAAGATGACTCTGAAAGGGACCAAGTGTGGAAATACACAACTTGTCATACCAGATTAAAAAGCAATGGCCCACAGTAGGTGAGAATCCCAAATAGTGGACCTCAGCCTTACAGGAAAGAATAATATGGGGATCATAAAAGAGAGTTTTAAATCCAAATAACCCATAAATAAGGTCAAAATGTATATTTAAAAAGAAAAAGAAAAAAATAAGAAAACCAATCAATCAAAACCCCAAACCTAAACAACTAGAAAACCCAAAAAACAACTACTGTGGAGTAAACTGAGCTGAACTGAGGCTGTAGGGCTATTGGATAATGAGCAAGAAAACCACAGTAAAAGAAACTGTTATTTTAGGTGTGTTTTGTGCTGAGCTTGTAATTAATTAATCTTTTATAAGCTATCACTCTCCAATAATAATTTAGTAGTTGCTAAATCAGCTCTAGATGGAGAATGTGAATAAAGCTCTTAGTAAGTATATAATCTGAATTTATTTGAAATCCTGTGGAACTCTTCCTCAGGATGGTTTTATTATTCCAGATGCTTGTATTCCCAAATCTCACAGATAGTGGCTCAATTTTCCCAATGAGACACAAGCTATTTTGTTTTTCAGCAGGCTAAACTGAGGTGTAAAATGTAAAGAATTTACTGATACTCCACAGCAAGTTGTATGTGAGATCTTGTGGTTCTGAATCACAGTGCATGCCTTGGGTGATTGGTGTCTGGGGATTTGAATACTTATATAAGTGTTCTGCTCTTTTTATCATGGAAATTAGAACATAATTAGTAAGAATTTTTTTTGATTGCAAATTTGTTTGTGAATTCTAGCATGGGATTCAGAAAAGAGGGGTTTTGTGGCTTCGTTTGTGGGAGTTAAGGATTTTCTGTTTTAAAATTCTGTAGTGTGGGAAGCTCTTTCCTGAGGAAGGAAGATGTTAGTAATCTGCTCAAGTTCTTGAATAATATTGCAAAGAATACCACTTAATTTCATGCTGTCACTTCTCTGTTCTCCTCTGACTTCTTTCAAACTTTCTTTACAAGGCTGCTTTATATGAGATGCGTGCACCAGGTAAGCTGGCATAATTTTTTTTCTCCTAGCATCTGATCCTAATGAAGTAACCATTTTTTCCCCATAAATGTTAACTGTGATATTGTGTGTGACCAGGGTTCAAGATTTTCTGGTTTTGATTCCCTGTTCACCTCATTGCTAAAATGCTTTGTCTGTGTTTTGTACTGAAAACAGGCTTCTTATTTGAAGAATAGGCTTTGAGTCTTGGTGGGGCTTTCCAAGATTAATTAGAGATGTCAAAAAAGTCTTTCTGTAAAGGTCTTTTTTAGTAGCTGTTTTGGGTTTGATAAGGTTGAAATACATTTTAGAAGAAGGGTTTAATAGAGAAAAGTGTTTAATAGACAAATGACTTAATGGATTTGTGTTGCTGATGCAAGACTTCATGGCACAGATTGGTGAAGTATAAGAAGCATTAGAAGCAGGGAGTCTCCCTTAATGCACAAATATTAATGTTTTTCATGTTCACATGATAACATCATAACAAACAGAGCTGAAAGGAGCGAGAGTCATCTAATTAATTCCTGGGTCAGAAGCAGGATGAACTATGACCAAACCAGTTCTGACCAGACCTTTTTTCTAAAAAAAGCCCCATCAGATTCTGTAATCTCTTCTGACAAACTCTACCTGAGCTCAACTAGCTCTGCTTTCTACACACTGTTTTTCTAAGATCTAGCCTAAATTTTCTGTTAATCTTTCTTGCTTCAGTTTAAACTTTTCAGCACAAGGTTACACAGGGCTTGAACAACCTGGTCTAGTGGAAGCTGGTCCCGCCCTTGGGAGGAAGGTTGGAACTAGATGATCTTAATGGTCTCTTCCAACCCAAACCATTCTATCATTCTTTGTCTTACAGACAGCAAAAAGGTGCACTCTTTGCTCGATTAAAAACTGCGTGGATGGGTGGGCCCAGAGAGTTGTGGTGAGTGGAGTTACATCGAGCTGGTGGCCGGTCATGAGTGAGGTTACCCAGGGCTCACTACTGGGGGCATTTCTGTTTAATGTCTTTGTCAATGATCTGGATGAGGAGATTGAGTGCAGCCTCACTCAGTTTGCAGATGACACCCAGCTGGGTGGGAGTGTTGATCTGCTGGAGGGCAGGAGGGCTCTGCAGAGGGTCTGCACAGGCTGCATCCATGGGCTGAGGCCAATGGAGTGAGGTTCAACAAGGCCCAGGGCCAGGCCCTGCCCTGGGTCACAACAGCCCCAGGCAGTGCCACAGGCTGGGACAGAGGGGCTGGAAAGGACCTGGGGGTGCTGGTGACAGCAGCTGAACATGAGCCAGGCTGTGCCCAGGTGGCCAAGAAGGCCAATGGCAGCCTGGCCTGGATCAGCAATGGTGTGGCCAGCAGGGCCAGGGCAGGGATTGTCCCCCTGTGCTGGGCACTGCTGAGGCCACAGCTCGAGTGCTGTGCCCAGTTCTGGGCCCTCAGTGCAGGAAAGACACTGAGGGGCTGGAGTGAGTCCAGAGAAGGGCAATGGAGCTGGGGCAGGGCCTGGAGCACAAGTCCTGTGAGGAGCAGCTGAGGGAGCTGGGGGTGTTTATCCTGGAGAAAAGGAGGCTCAGGGGTGCCCTTATCACTCCTACAACTGCCTGAAAGGAGGCTATGACTGGGGGGAGTCAGCCTCTTCTCTACTAACAAGCGATGTGGTAAGAAGAAATGATCTCAAGCTGTGCCAGGGGAAGTTTATAGTGGATATTAAGAAAATGTGCTCCTAAAATCCACTATTTGTCCTTAATATCCCCTAGTACCCACCATCAAAACTGCACCATGGAAAGGGTGGTCAGGCTTTGGAGCAGGCTTTCCAGGCAAGTGGCTGATTCACCCACTGTTGGGTATTTAAAAGATGTGTAGACGTGGCACTAAGGAGTCTGACTTGGCCGTGCTGGGTTAATGCTTGGACTTAAAGATCATAAAACCTTCTCTAACCTAAATGATTCTAAGATTCTTTCCTATGTATAATAGTAAGCTTTGAACTAAAAACCCATTTCAGAAAGCATCCATCATTGGATGGTATTTGGTTTACAGGGAATATGACTTGCTAAGTATTTAGATTTCAGTCCTTAATTACTTGCTTTTCATAGAACCATAAAAAAGCTTGTGTTGGTGTCACTGAAACTGCAAGAGAAGCAAAAACTCTCCAACAGTTTTAGGATGAGAAAATTAAAGCACTACTTTATTCTGGCCAGGATGTGCAACAGAAACAATTTAATCCCCACATTACCTTGGTTGTGCAGAGAAAATCATGCAATCACACAATTTTTACTGGATTTTTCACATACCTATACAGTCAAAACCCAAGTCCCACAGTTCTTAGTGTTTGGTTTCCAATTGATTACTGGTCTTTTTGGCTTCAATGGTTCTCATTCTTTGTTTTTTTACCTATCTTTTCCCAGGTGAGGAAAGGAGTTTCCAGCCATGCCAGGGGTGATGTTTGGAACTGATGGTTGTTAATGGTCCTAATATTTTGTGTATCTTCTGTGTTACTCCCAGTCTGCTGAGATGTTAGGGTCATCAGGCCTTGAGCAGTGAAACAGTCCTTTGAAAGGAAACTTAGTCCTCTACCCTGGGCAAAGGTGAACAAACCCCCTGACTAAAGTTATATAAAAAAATTTAAATTTGTTATAATTTCTGACGGGACGTGGAAGGAACCTTAAAGATCATCCAGTTCCAACAGCCCTTCCATGGGCAGGGACACCTTCCACTTATCCCAGGTTGCTGAGAGCACCATCCAATCTGGCCTTGAACACTTCCAGGGATCAGGCAGCCTGTGCTTCACCACCCTCAGAGTAAAGAATTTCTTCCTAAGATCTAACTAAACGTCTTCTCTTTTAGTTTAAAGCCATTGCGCCTCATCACTCTTCCTCTTATTTATTTATGTATTTATTTATTTAATTTTTATTAATTTAGTTATTTTTTGGTTTAGTATTCAGTTTTATTATTATTTTATTGTTACAGACCAAATAACTCCAGCGGAGCTATTTACTGTGATCTTTTGCAGAGAGAACTCATTCTATTTGTTATAACTCAGGAAGTTGCTAAAACTTGGAAATGTGTCTATAGGGCTAAGCCAATAT
This sequence comes from Dicaeum eximium, assembly GCA_013396995.1. Taxonomy (NCBI): domain Eukaryota; kingdom Metazoa; phylum Chordata; class Aves; order Passeriformes; family Dicaeidae; genus Dicaeum; species Dicaeum eximium. Next base: position 476,357 of record VWZP01002217.1, on the reverse strand, counting down.
ATGTGCTTTTTCTGCAATGTAATGTTCTTTTTTTTCTTTCTTTTTTTTTTTTTACTGCTGAATATTTGAACAAATCATAAATTTGTTTCACATTCTGGTTGCATATCACCACAGGCCAGTGTTTGGCTGTCAGTACCAGGACTCTCTTCAACTTTATCTTCAGAAAGTTCTTGATATTTTTTGTAACTTAAAATTTTGGTAACAAAACATTAGATTACAAAATTATCCATTTTCTCTTAATTAGTACTTTAATTATATGATCCTACTTACCTGAATTAGAAGTTTAAAAATCAATTAGAAGGGTTGTAATTTTTTATGGAGGAGAGTTTCTTGATTCCCCTCACCAGTTTTGGATTGCCCCTGTGAGCTGAACGGGTAAATAGCAGTCCTTACCAAGTAATGTGATTTTTTTTTTTCAGTGCTGTCACTATCAAAATGGCAAAGCTGAGCTGTGTCAGATCGAGCTGGTTCAGTATATTTACAAGACAAGACACTGTGCAGCTGGTTTTAGATCTTTCTCATATCTTTTAAATACCCAAATAACATTTCTGACCAGCAGGTCCTAACTGTCTTATGAGGTGAAATTAATGTAAACTTCTCCATTTTGTGGGAAACGTAATGTTAATTCCCCTGTTTAAAACCAAAGTGGAATGAAGTTCAAGAGCAAGGAGAAGAAGCTGTTTAGGGAGAAATAATTTTTTTTTTTTTTTTTTTTTTTTTCTGTTACATGGTGGAAGTGTGGAGTAAGTCCTCAAATGGAGTAAAATGAAACCCAGAAAAATGAAAACCACAGGAATGAAAACTAATTTTCAAACAATACATTTCTTTTGGCATATTTTTGAGCAACATTTGTAAACAATTTGGTTTTGGGTTAGTTCCTATTCTGTAAAATTAAAACAGAAGTAGATTGTATTGTTAGATATTATTATAATACTGATTTTTGAATGGCATACTTATTTAAAATACAGCCCAAGTATACAAGTCAGCCTGTTTTCAATGAAGTCACTTGAGACAATTATCTAGTAATTTGAGCAGAAGGCTATATACAATTTCTGTCTTAGAAGTACCTTTTTAATTGTGAAAGAAAATAATATATTTGTAGAACTCAGCATCATACATGTGTTTTTTTTTCAAAAAGCCTGAAAGCAGAATGCTTTCATAATGGTGCTTAATAGTATGAAATATATTTTACAGTGATTATGACATTAAGGTAATTTAAAGAAACAATCTCTGTATTTTGAGGACTTCACCTGTGATTCAATATTTTTGAGGGTTGATTTGGCTTGGTGTGTTTTTTTGGAACTTGTTGTGTTTTTCTCCTTCCTCATGCCCAGCAGATAAGGCTTCTCTCAGTCTTCTTTTACAGAAATACAGTATATAACTTGAACTTCAAATGTATTTTTTGTGTTGAAATATAGGATTATTCTAGTATATGACATTCTACTTGATGCCAATAATAGTAATAGGAGAAATTCAAAGCAGTTATGTATGGGTCCAGAGGTGTCCTGTGCTAGATGTTATCAGGTGAGTGTATCTATCTGGAGTACTTTTGTCCTGTGGAAGAAAGCTGACGATGAGGAGTGCCTGAATGTAAGCTGTAACTTTTTCAGGTAACCTGTCACTTTAAGTAGGCAAGTGTCCAAAGTGCAAGCAAGTCTCAATTACATTTCATTGCAGTGCTGCTATAATTAAGCCAGGAAAGGGTCCTTAGGCAGTGCCCAATTCTGCCTTTTTCAAGGGTTATGAGTTTGGGAACATGTAGAAAGGTGTAGAGAAACAGCTGTAGGTTGGCAAACAATAGCCTTCTCTGGCAAAACTTGAGTTTGTCTCAGTCAAGTATTTTGATCAAGCTATGTAGACCTATAAACAATAATGTGACTATTTTTTTCTATAGTTCAATATCCCCTTTATACTTCTTTGTTTAAAGCTTAAAACCAACTGCTTCATGAGGAAATGATAAGGATGGCTTTATTTTTGTTGGGGAAATCCAGGTTGAAAGTTCTGAGTTGCCACAGCGTGTGAATTGAAGGATACAAGTACGGGGGCCCTCCCTATTTTAGCAGAACCTTTTTAAAGCTTTACACAAAGGGATCTGTGGAACATGAACCAAACGTTTTTTTCTAAATGGCTAAACAGGATGTAGATATAAATAATAATTCAATACAAACTTATTTTGGTGGAGCTTTCTCACACACAGCTTCTTGTATATTGAGAAATGCAGTTTCCTTTCAGAAACATTTTTTTCACTAGTTTCCGGATGGTGCTTAAGAAGAATTAATACAATTTAAAAAGTATTTAAAACCTCATTCTCCAAGGTGTTGTAATTTCTTTTTGATAACAGTAATTTTTTTTCTTAATAAAAAATCATTCTGACTTTTCTCAACTCTTTGCAAAATATTCACAGTTGAGCAAGAAAGAGGTCAGGTACTGGAGTAGAGGCTTCTTATACATACCTTGTTATGATGTTTAAATTCTGTATGAATGTTTAGATTCTGTCTTTTTAGACCACTCCTATTCTTGAATACAAGGTGAATAGAAGTTTAATGAAACTGTCCTCAAAAATTGCATGCCGATTTATTGTAACAATAACCACTCTTACCACTTTAAGCCCCCTTATTTTTGTTTTGTTTAAAAGTGCCTGCTCAGTAGCTTATCTGTGGTTTGTTCTATATAGTCAAATCACTCTTGCTGACATGCACTTTCTACATAGCAACAGGGAAATCCTTTGTGAAGCTACCACAGCAGAGATTTAACAGAGAGGCAGTAGCAGAATGTGAACCACTTCTGATTCTGGCAGTATGTTTGTCTGTTTAATCTTCATCTTGGAGATACTGTCCTACCTTGAGGGCAGATATCATGGTTGATGTAACCTGAAGAAAATAGAAAAACCTTCGATTGGCTATGATAGGAGAGTTGGGAAATACCTTTGTATGAAGGCAGGAAAGAAATGCTTGTCAATCTTGTTGACATTTTATAACATCTTGTTCAGACAGGCTAGTTTTGAATCACTGGGGTGTCTTCAAATTTAAAACACAGTGGGAGTGAATTTAGGCACAGTTGGTGTTGGTTGGTTTTTTTGACAGCATAGTTTGTATTAACTTGTTTCTTGTTTTGAGTGGTGTTGCCACACAACAGGCTTTGTATATTTTTATTCCTTTGTATTCTCCCATATTATCTTATTCTGTAAAGTTAACTAAAATGTTTATTTTTCCTCCCATTTGTCTTTTGTAGTTAAATTTGAGATAATTCTCACAGCAATACTACTCCTGGCTAACCTTATAGGTTTGCTAATTTCTTGTATAATTCCTTTCAAGATGGACCATCTTGTCTCAGCAGAAGTAGTTTCTCCTTCTAATCAGGATTAGTTTATAATGCCTAATTCTTTCTTATGATTATCTGAATTGTTGGGGAGCCAGGATCACCTTCTCTGTCAGTGCTGGTAAGGGCTTTGTGCTTTGCCTTCTACATGTGCCTTACCTGGTGTTAGGGTTTTATATGCTTATTTTTGCATTTCTGTGGCTCAACTTCTGCTTCAATCAGTCACCTGCTTTGATGAAAAAATATACTAGCCTTCTACTTCTTGAGCTATGTCTAACTGGAAGGCTACTTGTGACACTCAAGCTAACCTGTTTTGGCAGTGGATCAAAATTGTTCTGTATTACTGCCCCTGTTTTGTAAAGACAGGAGATTTTTGGGAGGATTCTGAGACCCAGAGGTGTATGCATGCAATGTGCACTCATCCTTTCTTTGCCTCTTCCATGGTGGTTTCTTCTAATTGTTACAAATTTAATGCTTACTGCCTCAAGTGCTTGGTCTGCAAGATGTTAGTAGGAATGTCTATAAGATTTCTTTCTATTCTCATCTTCATTCTCCTTTTTAAAATTCTCTTTTTTTTTTTTTTTTTTTAAATGGTCCTCCTTTTAAGCCAGTTCCTTGTCTAAGCCCTGACTTGTTAGGCTTGTCTTCTATGAGCTACAGACTGCTAAAAGTTCTCTGTGACTCTTTAGTTATTATCTCTTGGTTTGATTTTTTCCCTAAAACATTTTCTGACTGAGAAATTGTTCCTCAAAGACTTTTTTGGTGTTGGCAAGCTCAAAATATCGGCAATTTATCCTTTTTATTTCTGGAGAAGTGAAAGTTTTCTGACTTTGGAATTTCTCTTTGGCAATCTTTAATCTGCGATGAGGAACTGAGAGATGATGTGATGCTCAGAGTATGTCCAGGGGTTAGGAGAACAGAGCAAAGTGAATCTTCAAGATTGAGATTGTCCATCTCTTATATTGGTAAATCTTTATATGAACAAATCTTTGTTTGGATACACGTGCTCGTGGAAGATGGAAATTAATGACTCAACAATGATCCTATCTAGTCCTTTGTTCCCTCTGAAAGTAGGAAGAGTCAGCATGATGCTGAATTTTGGGTTTACCCAAAGTGGGTTTTACCTTGATGTAGTTTGTGCTGAGCACCTCTCATGCCTCTCTGAAGCTGCTGTGAGTTCTTACTCCCAGCTTTTTGAATATACACTGCTGATTGGTTTTCTTCTGTCTACTGTAAAAACATCCATAAATTAAGGGCTGTGGTCCTCAGAATCTGGTAATATGTATTCTCAGAGAAATTGTTTTATGAAATCTGGCAATGATTCAAGTTCAAAACAAAAACTACCCCACCTACCTTCCCCAAATGTAAAAAAAAAGGAGGGAGATGAGAGGGAGGGAAGAAGAAAACTTGTGTTTCAACCTTTTATCTGGTCATCTGTGGGATTTGGAGAAGATGCATATTCTTTTGCTGAGCAATTTGTTAGTTTTATGAAAGCCTTTTCTGAGGCATTGGAAGGAATATGGATAATGGAGGACAGTGGTATCAGGGTTCTTCGTAGTTTGCCTGGTCTCTGGTTCACATGATTGAATTCAATTTGATTGTTGGATCTGGGATCAAGAATAAATTTTTTTTCTGAGATCAGACTGTCTGGCCTGTGTTGCTTCCTTCCTTTTCACTATGTTGGGAGGTGGTTTGCCTATGAGCTGCTAATTTTACCTGCTCTGCACCCTAAATATGGAGCTCAGGTATTGATAATAGCCTCCTGCTGTCAATTCTTTGAGGCATTTGACTGAAGCACCTAGTGGCTGAAGTAATTTAGCATAACTGACATCTCAGGATCTGTTTTATTGTAATATTTGAATAAAATTAATAGCATACATGCTAATGATTTGAAAACTCTGCTGATCATTTCCATCTTTAAACTAATTGCAATTTTTTTGAAAATTAGTACCAGAAGCAGTGACAATACTTGTAAGCAAATTACTCATGTACACATGGTCTGTTCTTCTTCCTGAGTCCCAGTCATTATTTTGGCTTATGCCTGTGCATTGCTGATTTGACTGTTTCATACCACATTCTGTAAAATTTGTCTGCTTCAGTTGTCTTGCTGCATGACTGGTCATAAGAAACATGTCCTACAGAACTATTTTATAAAGCTTGTGTACTTCTGTACCATGTGGGTATTGCCTGAGGGTTAACACACTGTGGTTGCAAAGCAATGTTTGCTTTTAATGTTTGCAATTAAAACTCTGAAGAGTTTATCACTCACAGTGTGTACGGTTAGAGTGGTTATAAACCACTCAATTCCTATCTGAGAAATCCTAATGATTGCCTCCACTCTTCCAGGACTGTGGGTTTAGATACTGTGGTCCTTCTCTAGCCTTATTTTTCAAGTGGACATTGAGCTATTAAACATGATGTTAGTTTATTTTTCCTAATGTCTCCAGGCCTTTTGCATAAAATCATGGAGAATTTAAAAGAAGCAAATATTACCAGTTCTCCTTAAATTTTACTGGCATTCCTCAAAAAAATCTTGCGGACTAGTCTTCTCCATTCCTCAGCACTGTCTAGCAAGAGCCTACATTACCAATGGTTATTTATCTTAACTTTAGCTGCTAGTAGAAGCTTGTTTCTTCCAGATCAGGAGAATAAGAAACAGCTGCAGTTCCTGGATGTAGGTGTCAAAGTTCACACCTTGCCCTGAAGTGGCTGAGCTGTTGCCAGCTAAAGGTAGATGATTGTTCCCTGGATAACACAAGTGCTTTAGTAGCTACTGTGAATTGTGTAGTTCAAATCTTAATTGGTATTGGCAACTGTTGACTGGCAGACTGTGGGCATAGAAATTAATATTAAAATACTATTTTGTCAGATATCAAATGAGTTGCACAAAAATTGAACTGACTATATCATAAGTTTATGATACTAATACATTATTTGAAAGCTGTAATTCAGACAGCAAGTGGACTCTTGGGAAATGACATTGAATTGAATGCTATAGAGATATAGTCTGACACAGCCTTGGTGTGTAAACCAATTTAATTGTAAAACAATGTAGTTGACTGAACTACACATGAGCAGATTTCCTAGATAGCAGTTCAAAGGAGGAAGTTAATGAAACCCAGAAACTCAGTATAGTGCAATTAAAAGAGAACAGATTAGCTGGGTTGGAAAGAGGAGGTCTGTACCCACTTCACACTTAAGTGCTTCATATTTTAGTGAATTTGAAATAAACGACCAGTGCAGCATCAATGCATGTTGAACAAAACAGCTACATGTGAAGACTAGAACAGATGGATTATATGTAACTTGGCAAAATACTTTGTGTGTGTTAGCTTGACATGCAATCTGAGAAGTGACAGAGCTATGACAATTCTTGAAGTGGACTGCTATGACTGGATAAAGCTTACTGGTCCTTTCTTTTCTTTGGAAAAGAAGCAAACGTGGATGCTAGACACAGGATAGTGATGCAGTTTCATAATAACTGTTGTTTCTTTACCTAAAGCATGACAGAGGTCTTTTTCCATCTCTCTGATAAAAATGTATGGAAAATACCTCCAGCTCTGTTTAAAAACAAAAAACCTGACAGTTTTAAAATCTTTCCCATTCTGATTTCAGAGGCCACTGCAGAATTTGGGGCTCTTTTCTTAGAAAAAATTACATTAAAGAGGGAAATTAATTTTTGTAGAAGGTTGTACTTTTTTTTTTTGGTAGTATGTAGAGAAGCTTGATGCTGTAAGATCATGTTGGAGTTTGATAGCATTTGAAGGGCTAAATGTGTATGTGGGTATTTAATTATTTGTCCTGAACAGCAAACATTTTTAGAGCAAACATAAACCTCAGGTTTTCATGAGGTAGTCTACAAACAATATTCAGAGTCTTACACGTGCATACTTCAATTCTCTATTGTACATTTTGTCTTAGCAGCCACAGGCAGTCATAGAATCACAGAATCAATTAGGCTGGAAAAGACCTTTGAGATCATAGAGAGCACTTTGTCAACTAGACCATGGCACTAAGTGCCATGTCCAGTCTTTCCTTAAGTACTTCCAGGGATGGTGATTCTGCCACCTCCTTGGGCATTCTGTTTCAAGTCTTGACAATAGTTTCGTGAAGTAATTCCTCGTGATGTCCAGCCTGAACTCCCCCTGGTGCAGCTTGAGACTATGTCCTTTTTCCTGGTAATTTGTATGGAAATCTGTTTTACTCTTCTTACTAAAACACAATCTATAAGTGTCTTTTCCTAAAAACAATCAGTTTTTGTGAAGTTGCAGTCTATTAATACTTAGCCCTGTTAGCATTTTCTACTCAATGCTGAAGGTTCTGTCCTAGGATTTAAAAAAAAAACCAGAATTAATCTTCCCTCCCCTTTGACAGATGTACCTATTAGTAAACTCAGCCCAATTTTAACACATAATCAGCCATAACCTTCTGGTTATGATCCAGTGCTGAAGATACAGAAGGAATTTTACAGCAGAATATTTGGAACTGGCAGATGTGTATGAAATGTTCTGGTACTGATGACTAAATCCACTTCCCTGTAAATGTGCTGGCATCTGATTTCTTCTTCATTAACATCTAAAGCTATGGTCAAATGCACCTTTGATCTTCCTGGAATGGATGGAGAGAAGCATGGTTGCCTGTCTTAGCTGCTAGAATATAGTTAAGAATGCTCCCAGATCTGCTCAAGTCCAAGTCACCCAGTTTAGTTTGAAGCACTGTCTTTGATAATTTATGCATTGTCTCTTTCCAGGAAAGCCTGTGGGGATTCTTCAAGTATTCCTTTAAATCTGACAATTTAATCTCAGGGGGTGACATTCTCCCTCAGAATACATCAGACTCTTCCAGACCATTCAAAATGTAGGCGACAGTAGAATTGTCTGGTTGCAAAGCCAGGCTATCACAGATTGGGAAATATACAAGCAAGATAATCCTGCCTAATTTGTCTTCTGTGTTTCATATGTGTTTTGGTATAGCCTTTAATTACCTAACACTGCTTTGTTTTCCTTCTTCCTTTCCCCATTGAATCCATGAGTCATTCATTGCACAGGATGGGTGGTGGTAATTTAATTAGCTGCTGTGAACAATTGTGGAGAAAAACTGAGTTAGATGTTGCCTCAAATTCTTTTTTGTTGTTTGTTCTGAAGGTAGAATCAGAGCACAAAGATGGCCATATTATGGCAGTCCAAATACATTGTTTGACCAGCAATGTGTTTTACAATAGCCATACACAAATTCCTATGAAATTATAAGAACAGGAAACGTGTATGCACTAATGTTACCTGATACATTACACGTTTGCAACCCTTTTAAGCCCAGGAGATTTTGGAGTTTGTTGTGGCTTATGTTCTTTTATCATCAGTAGATTTGCATCTCTAAGTATGTCCAGCTTCTTCAAGAAGTCAGGAAGAATACATGGCCTCTTTTGCAAATGATCTGGTGGTTCTTTGGGTGAACTACCAGTTCCACAATGAACCACTCATGTCCTTCTGAAGTTGCCTCTGATGAGCTGGACTCAATGGCATGGGAAGAGATGTTTGTAGTTACCTTTACCACCACCCTCTAGAACCTACCTAAACCAGCATATATGTGTCAGACCTCTCTGAAATTCCCTTTCCCTGAATAAAGAAACTAAGATTGCTTGAAGGAAATGTTATCCCATATTTTGATCATTGTTTTTTGTTCTTTTAGGAGCTTTTTCTACATCTGTTAACAATTTTGATATAAAGGGAATAAAAAATACATTCTTAGGTATAAGTATGGTTACATTGAAACACAGATTTACATAATAGCTTGATGATGTTCCTGTCCTTAATTCTAATTTTTGTTTAATCAGGGATTAAACTCCTGTTTTAAAGGGATTGTCATAACCCCAGATCTCTTTTCTGAGCAATAGACGATATCAACTTATTAGGACTGCTGTTTTTTTCCCTTCCTGTAGATGACTTCATTTGTTGAATGCCACTTTCGATTCTGATGTCTATTCACTTTCACATTATCCCTCCATGAAGCTTTAGCCTGTACTGTTTTGAGTAACTGGATGTTCTTGCTGCTTACCTTTGCCACAGCAGATCCATCACAGTTCCTTGAGAAATTTTGCAAGTGGCCTCCCTGCACTGCGGAATTGACCCTCTGTTTCCTGACATTTAACCAATTACTCATCCATACAAGGCTTTTCTTTTTCTGCCATGATGACTTGGGTTTCTGCAGCTTTTGAAGAATTTTTAGAAAGCTGACTGAAAATACACCTTGACTATGCTTTTGTGAGTCTTTCTGTGCTGGTTGTGGCTACTGTCAGGGTACCTCACAAATGCTGAATTTTATTTATTCATGTTGTAAAACGTCTTCAATTATGGAACAGAGCATAAAGTAGCCAAAGTCTAAACTGTGTAATAACTTACTTTCCAGTTTCAGACTCACTCATTTTTTTCTCTCAATTTTTCCCCCCCAGAATTGTCATCCTCCTAGAACATGCCATCATTTCTGCTATGTCCATAAAGCTGGCTGTAGCAATGACTAGCTCTTCTCTAAGTCACGCTCCAGCTAAGTCATACTTGTGTTGTTGCTCTAAAATAGCATCTATCTTTGAAATGTGTAAGTGTTCTAACAGAGCCACTCCGTGGCAGAAGTGATGGAATTACATTTACCAAGCTGGCAGTCTTCTGCTTGTAATGAGAAAATCTCTTGCCTTGTTTAAGTTTCACAACAAATGATGTTGAATAGTCTACAGGTTTGTAAAACAGACTAAATTTGCTGTAATTTGTCATGTGTAGGTCCAGGATTGTTGCAGTGCCTTTGTCTTCACTGTCAAAAGACTTAAGAAGGAAAAATAAACATAATTACCAGAGGTGTTTCTTTGTCACCTCAAATCTGAGATTGCTGTTTATGACACCAGCTGGTCCTCTGGCACCATCCAGCATTGTATGGTGTACAGAGATACAGCAAAGGCCAGCAGTGCACCACATAATGATTGATCCACATAATGATATGTGGCAGCAATGTGATAGCAAATTACTTTTCAATTTTATTCACTGTACTCATATACTTTTCCCGGGATTTGTGTGCAAATGCTGTGCAAGTTGTTTTCTTGCATTTTGAAAGACATATCTCCATTTTCCGAGAGAATTTAAAAAAACCAAAACCCAAACAGGTTTCTATGGAACAGAAAATAGATGCGTAAAGGAAACAACACGGAAAATTCCCATTATCCCACTGTTTTACTGGAGTGGAAAAGTTGGGTTTGGAAAGAGGCAGTTTATGCAGATAGATTTTTATTTCTATCTGGCACAGGATTGGATTTGTATGTCCTGGCATTGTGAAAGGAGGTCTTCTGTTCCCCAATGTTTTTTGGTAGTCAGCACGTGTTGGGGTGTGCCCACAAGGTACATGGGAGCCCAACCAGTCAAGAGGTTTCTCTCTGCTGCAATCTTGCAGCTATAGGGGAGTGATAAATTAAGCCTAAATGTGAGAGTAAGTATTTGCCAGTAGAAAATAAAATTTGTCAATAGATAGTTGTCTGATCTACTGCTGTTATGCAGGAGGTAGGAGGCACAGGGTAAGAGAACAAGTAGGAGAAAGGAAGTAGGACAATGGGGATTTCCTTCAATCAGTAGCCATCCCTTCATGCTTCTGCATTTCCCCAGCTGAAATCTAAAACTATTTTTAGGATTTTAATTAACACTGTAGAGTGTTTTAAGATTTCTACTGTTCCAATATTGCCATCTGTAAAGCTGTTTTCCATATACACATTTAGTTGTTCATTGGTGTATTTAGAGTACTTGAAATACTTATTGAAGCTAGCAAACAAAACAAGAAAGGAAGAAAAAAAGTGCAAGAGGGGAAAAGTTGATCAGTAGCTATAGAGAATATATGGTAGACTGATTTATAGGAGTGATGTATGTATTTGTACACTTCTTTATTTTTTTCCTTCCCTGCAGTTGTTTGTGTATCTCGGACATTTTTTCCACTGTCAAAACAGAACATTCTACAAAAGGTGGCTTTTAGGATCTTTTAGTGTAGGCCACATGGCTACATCAGAAAAACCAGGTAATTGCCTAGACTTTGTGTGACTAAGGAAGAAGACAGCCTTTCTGCTGGGTCTTAGTGTGTTGACTTCTTGCAATGTTGTGTATGTAATTACTAATTGTAATTGGAATTGTAAATTCATGTGTAGATAGAGTCTAAGTGAAGAACAGGAAGGTCAAATGCTAGATTTTATTTCTCATTTCCTTCCCTAGTAGATCTCATTTTCCAGTGACACCTTTTTTATCCCAGAGCATGATGGATGTAGCTTATGTAGTGTACCTTAGTGTGGGTGGAGCTCAAGATGATGATGCACAAGTGGGGATGATCAGTTACTACAGCTCTGCTTCTGGATGTTGGACCTGCAGAGTCTTGAGGTTAATAACCAGATGAGATGGTGATTGTTCCAAGCTTTGGCAATCTGTGTAACCATATCTAGTGTGGGTTGATAACATAATGCCCAATAGTTGGTAAACCTCAGTTATCAGTAACTCAAATGGTTATGTGGTATCCATTCTTCGTAGTGAGCCTTCCTCAAAGTGTTGAGGAATTGTCCATTATGGAAATGATAGGTTGGCATTTTCAAAGCTATTGTTAATAATGGTTGGTATTTATGCAGTCCCTTCCACTTGTTTTTCAAAATATGAAACTCCTGTAATTTACAGCCATCTCAGAAACTTTTGACTGCTTTGCACAACCCCTGACTGCTCTTCAGCATGCTTGTTAGCTAAACGCTCTTCCCTCTCAAAGCCTTCCCACCTTCCTGTGGAGACTGAAGGACTAACATGTATTTCATATACCACTTCTCATGTGAAGAAATTACGAGCATGTACAAAGTTTTAATCAGTTTACTTATACAATAATCAACTCTGTTCAGTAATCTCTGTCATAAGGACTACACACAGAGACCTTTTTAAAAGCAAACATGAGGGTTTTGCTAATAATTGGTGTGTTTGGGGAAACTCACATGTTCTGTGTTGTTTTTTAAAGAATTAGGATGTACCTCTTGCTTCAGCATTGGGAATTTTGTTTGCTAACACAGGATTCTGTCATTACTCTGTATGCCAGCAGCACATCTGCTTCCTGTTTTCTCTGGTACAGGTGAATGCAGGTCTTCTTGTTTCTACTCTGCCTGTGAAAAGTTCTGAACTGATTTTTTTCCTCCCCATTTTAAAGAAGGAATTTAGTTTGGTTCCAAAAAACCTGTATGCTTTGTGTCCAGTAGTGATTTTCTTGAATGTTTTTTTACACTGGCTGCAGGTAGAGAGCAGCACTGAGCTGCTTTTACACACGACTTTGTTTTGTTACTGTATTACCTGCTTGGAGAGTCATGCAGTTCCTTTCATACTTCTAATGACCATATATAATGGGCAGTCTAATGTTTCTTATGGAAGCCCATCCTCCTGGATCTCTAAAACCATGGAAGATGATACCATGCAGGCTTGGGGATTCAAATTAATAAGTTTTTCACTTTTCTGTGTCTTTCTTCCATGAAAATAGGTTTGAAAAGGTGCTGTCAGCTTATAGATTGGATTTGTAGGAATCTGGTCACCCACTAAATTAACAAGATTAATGTAAATGAAAAGTTAAAAGAGGTCACTAGATGTTCGGTTTTGCTTTGCAGCTGGCAACGCTGAAGAGGACACTTCAGCTAAGAATGGAAAAGTCTTGGGTATCTCTAGAATGACTTTCTGCTCAAAGCAGAGTCAGCAAAGATGCCAGACCACATGGCTCAGGGCTTTTTGCAGTCTGTCTTTAAATAACTTCTACGAGCAGGGACCACACAGCACTTCTGTTCAACCTGCACCACTGCAGCACTGTTCCTCTAGGAGAATGGCTTCCCTTTACCTCCAGTTTGAACTTGCTGTCTTTCAGCTTGTGCCTGGTGTATGTCATCCAGCCACCATGACACAGCCTGACTCTTTGTCAGTAACCTGTCTGTAGGCAGAAGAGGGCTGCTCTGAGGTGCTCTTGAAGCCTTCCCTTCTCCAGGCTGAGGCAGCCCTGTACATCACTGTCACTTCACTGTGGAGGTGCTCCAGTCCCTGAGCATGCAGATATGCCTATCCTGGGCTCACACCAGCTTGGCAAGTGGGAGTCCTGCACTGGGGAGCCCAAACTGAGGACTCAGTATCTTATCGTGGTGTTGTCTAAAAACTCCTGAATCAAGGGGGAACCATCACTTTCCTCCATCTCCTGGTTGTGCCTGTACTACTGTGGTGATGGATAGTGCTGCCCTTGGCTGCTGCCAGCCCCGAGGCCTTTTCTGCAGAGCTACTGCCCAAGCAGGCCATGTCTCGCCTGCACTGCTGCCTGAGGCTCTGACTTCCTTGGGCAGGGCTTTTCTCCATGCTGAACTGCATGGAGAACGAGGCCTAGCCCTCCCCACCTTCCTCCACCCTATTCTACCCTACCCAGATCCCTCTGGATGGCAGCCCTTCTCTCCAGTGCATTGGCTTTTCCCCTGTTTGATGTCATCTGCAAACTTGACAAGTGTGACTTCTGCCATGCCACTGATGAAGGACTGGTCACTGATTTTGCTTCTGTAGTTCTCCAGGTTGCTCCTGCAGTCCTGGTAGAGTGCAGTCCTGGTAGAGTACAAGACATTAACCACTGCCTCTAAGCCAATCATGCAATCAGTTTTTACCCATCCTAAGTTGTCTGCTTAAGACTGTAATCCTTGAGTGGAGCTCTTCCGTGGGCCACAGTCTCTCACACAGCCCCTTAGTGTTCTCTCACACTGCTGGAAATTGTCCTTGTGAACAGTCTATGGGTGATCTTTTTGGCACAGTATTGAGGACAACAGTTTTTCTGAAAGGAAAGGGAATGTGTCTGAAATCAGTAGAGTAGCAGAAGAGATCAAGCACAGCAAAGAGGCAAGCTTCAAGTAAGGTCTTCTAAAACATCAATTTTTAGTCTATTTTCTAACCACTTCTTATATTCCATCAGCATTTTTATAATCTCTAAAGAATGTACCTGAACATGACTTACGTGTGTAGCTGGCTCAGATACACACAATTGCTTGTTGCTGGTTATAAGTGAAAGTCAAGGTGGTTATTGGACTTTTTAGACTTATTGTGCAAAGAAATCTTTGTGTCTTTACTCCTGTGGTTTTCTGATACTGACAGGTAAAACCCAAGAGAATTGGTAAGTATTTTTAGAAGATGTTAATAAAGCTTGCCCCTTTCTTTCTGAGCAAATGGAATGAAAAGTGTTTCCTCTAGTATTCACAGTATATAGGTTTGCATGATTGTCTTGAATTTTCTCAACTTGGTTAAACTGAATTTCTGTAGTTGGTTTTAGAATTCCCTGTGTAATTGGAAATAGCTTTGAGTTACAGATCTGTTTTGTTAGGCAGAACTAGGAGAAAAGAGAATCAGAAAATTACTTAAGCATTTGTTTAGCAAACAACATTTTTCAGATTAAAAAGCTGTACACTGACAAATGCACTCCAGCAAAGGTATAGAAGGAATTCAGCAGGTGTGGCTCCTGAGCAGCCTTTGTCTCAGTACCAGCTCTGTCTTTCACAAAAGTTGGCTGCAGTCTGGCAGGAGACCACTGAAATTGCAGTTCACAAGTGTTATGAATTAAATGTATTTTTATGGAGGTTTGTTTAAAGTCTGTTATACACCAACGCACCCACTTCCCCGCCAAAAAAAAAAAAAAAAAAAAAAAAAAAAGAAAAAAAAAAAAAAAATTTGACTTTAAAACCTCAAAACCCAAAGGGGTAG
>VWZP01002217.1:425501-450372 GCA_013396995.1 Dicaeum eximium | reverse complement strand
AGAGAATCAGAAGGGTAAAAGCTGGAGAACTTCGGGATTGAGATAAAGACATTTAATAGGGAAAGCAAAAGACACACACCCTGGCAGAGCAAACAAGGAATTAATTCACTGCTTCCCATGGGAAGGTAAGTTTTCATCCATCTCTGGGACAGCAGGACCCCATCACACACAACAGTGTCTTGGGAAGACAAACACCATCATTCCAAATGTCCCCCCATTCCTTATTCTTCCTCTGCTTTATATATGAGCATGATATCTTTTCTGGTACCAAGGTAAGGTATTAAATGTCTCTTTACAGATAGTGCTTACCTTTATCCCTTTGTAGTGTTTAACCCCAGCCATGGTCTGGAATATCCCTTTGGTCAGCTGGGGTCACCTGTCCTGGCTGTGTCTCCTCTCAACCTCCCAGGCACTCCCAGACCCCTCACCACCATGGCAGTACGAGAAGCAGAAAAGGTCTTGGCTCTGTGTGAGCAATAACAGAGATGTAACAAAATCCATCTCTGTATTATCACAGCCCCATGCCAGCCACTGGGAAGAAAATTAAGTCTACCCCAGCAAAAACTAGCATACCTTTGTTCACCAGTGACTTCAAGTAAAAAAGTAGCTTGTAAGAAAAAGGTATAATTTGCATACATAAAACCTAGAAGTTAATTTCTGTGTGTTCCAAATCAATTCTTCAGGTTGAATTTGACAGTCTACCAGCTTGTGCCATAAAATCTGTTCGCAGATCTGTTGGAGAGATAGAATGATCAGTGTGGTCAGCACTTCCTGGTGCGAACTGTATGAAAATTGAGTCACTTTAGCTTTCCAGTTTGTATAACCATAGGATGGTTTGGGTTGGAAGGGACCAATAAGACCATTTACTTCAATCCTCCTTGTCATGGGCCAGTATACCTTCCACTAAGCAGGTTGCTCAAAGCCCCACCTAGCCTTCTTTTGAACACTTCTAGGGATGGGTCAGCCCCAAGGTCTCTGGGCAACCTGTTTCAGTGCCTCACCAGCCTCACAGTAAAGAGTTTCTTACTTACACATAGCATGAGTCTATCCTCTTTCAGTTTGAAGCCATTTCCCCTTGTTCTATCAGTACATGCCCTTGTCAAAAGTCCCTCTCCAGCTTTCCTGTAGGCCCCTTCAGCTACTAGAAGGTACTGTAAGGCCTCCCCAGAGCCTTCTCTTCTCTGGGCTGAGCAAGCTCAGCTCTGTCATCCAGCCTATAGGATGGGTACTTCAGCCCTCTGAGCATTTTTGTGGCCCTTCCTGGGTCTGCTCTAAGAGGTCTGTGTCCTTACGTTGAGTGCGCCAGAGCTGCATGCAGTGCTCCAGGTGGGGTCTCATCAGGGCACAGCAGAGGAACAGAATCCTCTCCCTCGCCCTCCTGGCTACTTTGCTGGATGCAATCCAGGACATTATTGGCTTTTTGAGCTGTGAGTGGACATTGCTGGGTCATATTGAGCTTTCTGACTATCAGATGTCCCAAGCTGCTCTCAATCTATTCTGTGCTCAGCTTGTATTTGTGCTTGGGGTAGCCCCAACCCAGGTGCAGTGCTTTGTACTTGGCTTTGTTGAATTTCGTGTGGTTTGCACAGGTCCTCTTCTCAAGCTTGTCAAGACGCTTCTGGATGGCATCCCTTCCCTCCTGCGTGTCACCTGCACCACACTGTTTGGTGTTGTTGACAAACTTCCTGAAGGTATACTCAATCCCACCCTCCATGCTGCCAATAAAGATTTGCAGCCAAGCTGGTCCCAGTATCACCTGTGGGGAATGGCACTTGTTACACTCCACTTGGACACTGAGTCATTGACTGTGGCGCCTTGCATAAGCCATCCAGCCAATTCCTTACTCACCAAATGTTCCACCTATCAAATCCATTCTCCCCAATTTAGGGACAATGTTGTCATGTAGGACAGTGTCAAATGGTTTGCACAAGTTCAGGTGGATGATATAAGTTGCTCTTCTCTCATCCACCGCCCATCCGTAATCCTGTCAGAGAAGGCCACCAGATTTGTCAGGCATGATTTACGCTTTAGGGAGCTATGCTGGATATTACCACTCACCTCCTTATTTTCCTTGTGCATTAGCGCAGTTTTTAGGAAAATCTGCTACATGATCTTGCTGGGAACTGATGTGGCACTGTCAGCCCTGTAGTTTCCCATCTCTTCCATATTTCTCTTTTAAAAATGGGGACTATATTTCCCCTTTTCTAGTTAGTGGAAACTTTACTGAACTGCCATGGCCTCTTAAATATGACTCATACCAGCTTAGCCCACTTCCTTGGCCAGCTCCGTCAGGACCTGTGGAAGTACAATACCTGGTTGCCTGGGCTTCTGTACTTTCAGGTTCCTCAGATGGTGTTGAACCTGATCTTCTATGGTGGGTGAGACATTCATTCTCCCAGACTACATTCTCCCAGTCTCCGCCTGTTCCTTCTGCTACTTGGGCAGTATGGCTGGAGCATTTTTCAGGGAAGACTGAAAGCAACAAAATCATTGAGTTATTCAGCCTTCTCCTTGTTCTTGTCCATTTCTTTCTGAATAGCTACTATATTTTCCCTGATCTTCCTTTTATCAGTCACACAAGTATGCCCTTGATGTCCCTGGCCAGATTTAGTTATATGAGTGTTTTTAGCTTTCCTAATGTGATTCTTGGTTGCTTGGTATTTCTCCCAGGCTGTCACTTGGAGAAGGAAGTTACCACCAACACATTCCAAGAATGAATCCTCCTGGATTGCATATGCTCTTCTGTGTTGTTCCTCCAACAGATATTGGGGAGGTTGAAGTTCCCCATGAGGACCAGAACATGTGAATGTGAGGCTGCTCCTGTCTGTCTCTGGAGGACCTCATCGGCTTGGTCTTGCTGTTTGAGTGGCCTGTAGCAAATCCCCAGTATAATGTCACCTGTGAAGAAATTAACCTGAATTTCTTTTTTGTCTACTGTGACAAAAATTCTGTGACTTGCTTTTGTGGGTTCTGCAGAGCAAGTATATTTGCACATTGTCTGAAGAGTTGTTTTAAGAAAAAAGAGGGGTAGAGTGTTTGCAGAGGTTTTTGGGAGGGTGTTCTAAGATCCTAAAGATTCTTGAAGTTTCTGAAAGGTCATTCACATGTTGATAGATTCTGCCATACAGAAACAAAATCCTTAAATACCACAAAACAACAGCAAATGAAAACTGTCTGTGTAACTTCACAGTATTCTAATTACAGATTACACAATTATTCTCAGCTTTTTATTCTCACCTCAGTTGTTTTCCACCTCTACCACTTGTCACCATCGAGTTTGAATTACCACATATGGTAACAGGTAATCTTTTATTGTTGTGGAATCTGGGAGACTTGAGTAACTGTGTACTGTAATTATATGGCATTTGCTTTGTGATTGAAATGATTATATGGCTATTTTTATCCTGCAAAACAGTAATAAATTTCTTGTTTTTCATAATGGGGTGGTTCAAATTTGTCTTCAATATACTCACAGATGTATGATGTAAATGTACTACTTTCAGTAGTTTCATAATCATTATTACCATGTGAGATGTGCTTCATTAACAAAATCTGTAGTCTTTTCTTCAAATGTTTTGCATCAGTTTCTAGTGGATCAAAATTTGTTGTTAGTGGGAATAGCACTTTTGAGGACAGATTCTTCAAAACCTGTCAAGGTTACCGGTTGGACTTAATTTCCTTCAGTTAGAAAGGCAGTGGCACAAATATGTCCTTGTGCTTATATTCTGCTAAATTCTTCATCATTTTAAGATTGCGATTTAAATGGTTTGAACATGTCAGTAATTTCCTAGCAACTCTTTTAAGCAGCAGCTGAATTAAATGCCTTTTTATTGGCTAGTCTGTGGATAATCCACAAGCTTTATTTTAAAGAGACTTGAGTTTATAGCATTTGGTAGAAATAAATTTGTTGTGCTAAAATTGGAAAAACTAATTATTGTTTTGCTTACAACACTGGGTATGTAATTCGTGGAGCCTTGTAATGTTTGTGCATGTGTGAAAATGGATAGCTTCTCAGGATACGGACAGATTAATGTCTGTACTCTGAGTGGACTGGAAAATGGAAAAAGGACTCCGTGTTCAGGAAGCATACAGCTGCGTTGGTGAGAAAGCAGGAGAGGGCACTGCACAGCTACCTGGTGACTCCCTCTGGGGAGCAGCTGCACCTCTCTTCCTCTGTGCTCCAGTTAATTCTGTGCTCTGTAAGACACTTGAGTAAAGAAACACAGCCTTTTGTTTCGTATTATATAGAATTACAGAATCGCTAGGGGAGTTACTGTTGCAGGTGTCTTCCCTGGGACTGGCTTCTCAAGCCAGTTGTGTCTTTGATTCTGCTTGTGAGAGGTGTTGTTTCTAAGCTAGTGGAGATGTTTGGAGCTTGTGGAAGGGTTGTGCTGCGGCAGCGAGCAGTAGATGGCAGTGCTGTCCTGTTGCACAGCATGAAGGGGAGTCATTGGAAGTTTTAAGTCCTGCGAAATATGCCCTTCACTATGTGTCTGCTGCTGAAACATTGACAGTCGGGGCATATATTGTTCTACCTAAACTTAGGTTATTTCTCTTAATACAATGCTCCATGTAGAAATTTGGAGGAGATAGGAGATTCTGTGTATTTCTAAACAAATACTAAGTGCATATGTGTTCTTCAGTTATTTGTTTTGTACATGATTCAGACATGAAAGAGCCTAATGCTAGTATGATGCCATTTAATCCTGTTGCAAAGGTAATGAAAAATTACTGTGATATGTACACATTTTCACTTTTTTTCCTCAAGGAGAAATACTTGCTTTCTGCAGAAACAAGTGTTGGTTTGTGATGCACAGTTCATTCCTGTAAATCTCCCACTTCCCCATAATATCTCTACAGTCTGAAAACTTGATGACTCATAGTGTATCAGTCTTTTGAGTCATAAGTCAGGGCCAATCTCTTGGCTTTTCTAGTACCGGAAATCTTAGTGGAGATCTTTCTGTTTATCCATGAACACACTTTGAACGGAAAGACTACTTGATCACTCGTTTTTTTTTTTCTTTTTTTGTCTTAAAGTAATCTGATTACAACAATAAATTTTTTTATTTAAAAAAATACCCTTTTTTAAAAAAAATTATTCTTTAAATTTTTTTTGTTTGTTTGTTTTATTGGAATGCTAATCTTTTAATCTGTGTCACTAAAAAAAGGTTATTATGATTGATTCTCTCATGGCATGGTAGCAGAAAGTTCCTCTGACTATTTTATCTCTGTAACAGTCTGAACTTGTTTATCTTCTAAGGTTGTTATTGAAAACTCTATATATAGAACTCAGATATTTAAATGTTAAGACAATTGTAATGTCTGCAGAAGTACTGAATTAAAACATCTTGAGGACTGTAGTGTACTTTGTTTAACAGTTTTATTTCAGTGATGAACCACAATATAGCTGTTGTGACTTCATACCTACTCTTACAAATAGGTATTTTTTCAAGTTAGACTGAAAGTTAAACTGTGTTTGGAAGTTTAGTTTGAGTGATTTTTGTCTGTTTGTGTGCAGATATACAGGATTTTTGAGGGTTCTTTAAAGTAACTATGGAGTTTATTTTTCTGCAGTAATTTTATGAAACTTCTAAGGGTGCAGTATTTTATGACAGGTCATTAATGCTAACATATTAGTTCTGGTTTTTAACAATAAGAAAATTACTAATATCAGCTTATAAAAGTTTAAAGTGCAGTTTTAGTAGTTATTTAACTTCCATTGAGCTGCTCATGGTAGCAGAAGTAAATTTTGCTACTTGTCCTTTTTTTTTTAATTTACAAAGAAAAGAATTTAAGGAGCTAGGATTGTAATCTTACAATGTTTCAATATGAAACACCACCATAAGAGTATAGAGTCACAGAATATCCTCAGCTGAAAAGGACCTACAAGAATCATTGAAGTCCAGCAGTATTCAGATTGCTTTCAAAAGATTAGAGAAAAAGACTTAGTTAGGATGACAGCTTTTAAAGATGGGACTGGTACCAAAATGGTTGTTAAAACCTGCCTTTGCTGCCTGACTTGATAGATCTTCAGGATCAGCAAAACACAGCTTTATACATAGTTTTTCCAGAAAGACTAAGGACTGTTTGTTGTAAACTTATACATCAAGAAAAGAAAACAGAGTTAACTAAGAAATACAGTTTCAGTGGTCAAAAAGCTGGGAACAATATAATTGCTGTAAGCCTAGTATTAGTGGATATTTAACAGAAAGAAATGGTGGATTTGATGACAATGCCAAATGTTTTGTGCAGATTATTGAGTTGGTTACATGATGCATTATATTTTTAAAAATTACAAGAAACTTTTGAAGGGCAGTTAAAAAAGTAAAAAAGCACCCCAGAAACTGTCACATGTGAGCTTTGCAGGAGAAAACCTCCCAGTAATCTTTGGTTTTTGTTTCTGTTTCCTTTTCATAGTAGATGAAGCTTTGACAATTTAAAGTTTGTGGTATGCTATGTAGTATGTTTACCTATTAAGGCTGTGTCATGGAAAGCCGTGATTTGTTTTTCTGGAAGTGAGAAAAAATTGGCTTTACTTTTAGTTTCTGCATAGCCAGACTTGCTCTTAGGTTTGTAATATTTAGAGAAGTTCAATAGGGGGCCCTTGGTGCTTTGATCTAGTGCCATGGTGCAGTTTAATGAGAGAGGGGTTTTCAATATTGTCTGCGATATTGCAAATTCTGCCAGCTCTGTCTTAAATAAGAAAATGCAAGATTTACACCTCAGAAACCTTCTTTTTCTGGGCACTCTTTCTGTTTGAAACAGGTAATTACAAAAACCTCCGGATCAATTTTTGTAAAGGGGCACCCTGATGGGTGCCATGACTGAAGTGTGACATGAGCCTTTTCCAATACAATGGGTGGCCTAACATTCCTCGGGAAGGCCAAGCTCATTAAATATTCTCTTCTTTTTTTCCACCCTCTCCCCCTCTTCATGCACTTAGCTTGAGTTGTGCTAAGTCTGAGGTTTCTTCACTGAGGACTTAGGAAAATTGCATAGAGTTCTCAGATTGAATTTTTTATGTGTATGACTTCATGATGGCATTAGCATGTGCTTTGATCCATGTGTGAATGGCACTGGGTCGGCTCTTATTGCCATATCCAGATGGTGTTACAGGGAACAAACAGTTGTGTTTTAGGATTTCTCAATAGACTGTCTAGACTGGTCTTGCAGCAGACAGATACAGCCACCCATCAAATTAGCGTTTGTCAGATTTATGGTAATGGTTCACCAAAGCCTTCCTGTCATTGACATTAAGATTTACGCCTCCAAAGTTATTTTGTCTTCCCCAGCGTGTAAAGTCTGATCATATGTATGTGTGTGATTATCTATATGTAGATGTATATTTGCATATATAAATTTTTAACTAAAGGGAAGGAAAGCAACTGAAGAGAAGTAATTGCTATGGTAAGAGGCAGAATTTTAAAAGTATTTTTTTAAGAGGCTGATTCCTACAGCTGTATTGATTAGGGAAGCTTTCCCTTGCCAGTCCATCCCCTCCCTTCAAATGATAATACGGATGTTCTGTTTTAGCCAGTGTCTCCCATATGCCCTTTTTACAAAGAAAAACATGTATGTGGATTACTACGGCTAGATTTTGCACTTTCATGTTACACTGCAGTAATATGAGCTGCTCCCTGTACGCAGTGGGAATAACCTTTTGACAGGCAGTATGTCCATTCTCAGTGGAAATGTTTTTCCAAGTCTGGCCAGCGCTCCTTTGATCATGCCACCTCAAACGTAGGGGTCATAGCTACTATGCAATGTAAGAACCACTGATGGTTGACCAGGGGAGAGATAATTTTGGGGAGACCATATTTAAAATAAGCCAAATGTTTTGAAGTATCTTTTTGTTTCTATTTTTTGGGGGCATCAGTAATTTGTGTTGCAATGGGAATGCTAAGCAGGAGCGTTGGGGAAATTTTAAATTATGCTAAGACATGCTGGTACATTTGATGGTGGAAACAAGAGGTGGTGTAAATTTAAAATATCTGAATTGCAGTGGCAAGCTCTGGGCTTTAACATGCCAGAGCATGTTTTGAAAGTGTTTTCCTGTAACAAGGATATTTCAAGAATAGCAAAGGGAGTAGTGGGATGATGAAAGGATCCAGATGTTATAATAAACTATATATTTGAGGAGCACTACCACCTAATGAAGAAACAATTTTACACAATACTTGAATTAATTTACAAGTCTCTCTGTGGTATGTGCTTTGGAAAGTCTTTCCCCTGTTTGCTAGGAATAATTATTACTGATCATGAATCAGAAGAAAAATTCAATTAAATATAAAGCCATTTTACAGATAGTTTTATCCTCTGCTATTGCTATTTTTCGTGCTTTAAGGATCTTTGTGACATTAGAAGAAAGTAAATATATCTGGTAAATATGGAAATAAAATTAAATATGTAAATACTAATTGACAAGAGTCAGCTCCAGGAAAACAATGTTCCCTGTGCACTGTTTTGGGGACTCATAACCTCTCTGCTACGCAGCAGCCGTGTATTGCTGAATCTTGGAAAAAGCAAATAGTTTATATTTTGCAAATCTGTGATCAGAGACTTGATGGTATAATGCTTGTTTGTGTTTTTTGGTAGATTTCTGTGATTTATATGTTCTGAGCATGTTTGACTGTTACACAGCTTTCCTCTTTAAGTTCTTTAGTGAAAAGAATATTAAATATCAAAGAAACAAATCTAACAGGAGAGTAGGAATTCTTTTTATGTAGAGATGGCATAGAGCTGTTCTTTGTTTTATTTTTTCTCTTTTCATATTTCTTAGAGATATTATGGCCATTGAATCTAATAGTTTGTCAAACTTTGTCTCTCTATTTTACTGTCTCCTGTCTCAGTGGCAGCATATTTTTCACTCTGCCTTTTAAGCAGAGTAAGAGAAACATTCTTGGTTCTGATTTTCCTTCCTGTCCTACAATTTTATTAAAATAAGCATATGTTGCATTCAGATATTTTAATTAACCTGCTAATTTTCCATTTTAACTTTAAATTAATAGAATAATACAGCATTTAAATAATTGAGTAAACATTGTAACTTCACTATAGTTTTATTCTGATTTTAACTGGATGTTTGGAAACATATCTCTACAAACAATAAATAGAGGTTTGGTTTTTTAAAAATTTTCTTTATTTTCAAGACCAGTAAATTATAATTGGTTACTTTTTTTACTCCTTGCTTATAGTGCAGTGGAGAACTATATACAGCCTGGGAGGCTGTAGATGCAA
Organism: Dicaeum eximium; assembly: GCA_013396995.1. Lineage (NCBI taxonomy): Eukaryota > Metazoa > Chordata > Aves > Passeriformes > Dicaeidae > Dicaeum > Dicaeum eximium. The sequence continues at coordinate 441,135 of VWZP01002217.1, read as the reverse complement.
AATTTTTCTTAGAAGTTGAAGAATTGAGATTTTTCTTGCAGCATACTTCTGGTTTTGTTTTGATATATTGAAAACTTGGAATGAAATATTACTTCATGCTGCCTTAACTTGTATCAATCCGCTTAAAAATTTTACATAGTTTAAATTTTCAAGAGTTGTTACTTCTACAGGTACTTCTACTTACTTATACACAAGATAATGAGAGCATTATATAATAATTGCTCACTTTAATTAATGTGGTTTAACGTAACTTTGTTGTTCATTGCAAATGAATTTGTCAGAGATGGGCTAAAAGGTTCACACAATTTCTGTGTGTGTGTGTTTCGGTTTCCCTCAACCCCCTAAGTCTGACTTTGGGGGCAGTCTAAACTTACAAAAAGTAACAGCTAACAAAGTAGTGGGCCTGGCCATGTTCCTGGCAGGATGGTGTGTTGTGCTGCCTGAGGTCGGCGTGTTACAAGCTGTTGTCAGCTCTGAGAGGCAAAGACCCCAGATACCACAGCGAAGGATGGTTTGATCTGTGAGCACGTGGCTGCAGTGGAGAAGGAAAACTTAGAGCTGCTGGGTGGTGGTGCTGGGTACTGCCATCACAATGTGCTCCCTCACAATATGTTCTTCTATAAAGAGGTGGGCCACCCATGTTGGCTAATTCAGGAGATGTGCAAGCAGCAAGATTTGGAACTTTTTGTTGGCGTTGTGCTTGGATGAGTCACTGTCTCTTCTTTTTTTTTTAAAGAGGTTTTTTTTGACAGGTGATGAACTGGGAAAAAAGGTGCTTCCATCTCCCCTCTCTTCTAAAAATGTGAAGAGAGAAGTGGGAGTGAGTAGGAAACAAACTATGGCAACGGGTGTGCGAGACATGGGGGCAGAGGAGTGGAGTAAGTGATGAAAAGCAAGTGAGCAGCTGAGAGGGGCCTGATTTTTAAAATAAATTGAGACCAGCATGTCCCTGCCAGCCCAAAGGCAGAAGCTTTCTGCAGCTTGCCTGCCTGAGCAGCAGAATCAGGGCACGTAACTGCTGGACTCTGCCTGGGCCACCGCTCTGAATCCCGGGTCCATCACGTGCACCGCAGAGGCAGTGCACTGTCCAGTTCTGCCCCTCACTCCTCCATCTGTGCAAACGTTGAGGGAAATCGGGTGAGGGGCAGAGCAGAGCTGCTTGAGCTAATCTTGCATCAGAAGAGAAATCCTGTAGAGCCGTGGCCTAATTCCCTTGTCAACGCACACCGCCCTCACACCCAAACTTGCAAGTGTTTTAAATCCCAGCTATCTGGCCTAGGTGGGAATATAAACTAGACCTCAGGTATTGTTTAACAGAGTCTGGCAACCTGCCTGTCGTGCAAATGAGGATTCTGAGTAAGTAGATCTGGCAGTCCTTCAGAGCTGTCCCAGAGCTCTCCCAGAAGCACAGGCAGATGCTTGATGATTCCTTTCCAGTTAATGTGTGAGAGGGTTGTCTTTTCCCCTGACTGTAAAAACAAAGCAAAAAAACCACCCTGGTCATTGTGATACACCTCTAGAGATGTTTTCACTGGTAAAGGAACAATAAATTGGGTACTGACTACTACTCACCCTGTGACTAAGCTGGTGTGGGTGCTTTGGTCTGAGCACCTGGGCAAAAATGGCAGTGAATCAACATGCCTACATTGGATCAAGCAGTCTGTGGAAGTCTATTCAAATTAATAAACTGTTCAGGTTTTTTTAAGGGCCCTCTCCAGTGACGTTAGATTTTTAAGAACACTATTGACTTACACACTGTGTTTATTGGAAAATGTTGTCACTTAAGACTTGTATAGATGAAATATCACAGAAGGGCACTGTAGAGTTTGTGTTGCTTTCACAGGACAATTGAGGTGGGAAGGGATCTTGGAAGGTCTGTAGTCTAACCTTGTGGTCAAAGAAGGGTCAGCTTAAGGTCTGACTAGGTTGCTCAAGGCTTTGTTCAGCTTAGTTCTGGTCTTGAAACCAAGTGGAAGAAACCATCAAAGATTAGGGCTGTGGAGCCTGTCTGGGCAGTGCTGGACTGTTCCCGTGGGCAAAAAGCATTTTCTTCAATCCTGTCTGAACCTCTTGGGCTTCAATTTGTCCATTGTTTCTTGTCCTCACTCCATTTACAGCTGCATGCATCCCTTCAGTTCCCAGGACATTTATCTGGATATCTCAATTGCTTTAGATTGTCTCGAAGATTATTATGTGTTTATACTGCTGTGGCTTTCTTAGATTTTGTAAGTGAGATTTCTTTTACCAGACGCTGCAGCTCAAGACTGCACTGTGATTTTTGAGAGCTGGCACATTCAGTATGCCACATGTAGTATAAGTACAAAATAAATTTGAACAAATAGAAATTTGTACTTTTGGCAATATTGTCATCTGAAACATAAGGAAAAAATGTGATGCCTTGATGCATTTGCATTAACAAGTGCCTGTTCTGAAAGAGGGAAATTAGTGTCTCTGCAAGTAACAGAGGGAAATGGGTTTATTTATTTTATATATGCTGATACATTTAAGGCTCAGAGTTGTGAGACTGATTTTAATTTCATGTGGGAAACTTAGGGCACCCACAAAGACACTAAAAAGTCAACAGAACCAAAAGAGAGCAACATGTTAATATGCTACTGTTTTTACATAGCAGGGCAGCCTGAAATTGATGTTAAAATATCCAGCTCTATGAAAACAGATGTCTTTATTCTCTCTGCTCCACAGATAGATTTTTCTTTAATGGATATCAGGTAGGTAAGTGGTTAATGTATTTCTCTTTTGTTTCCTTATGACTTTTTGAGAGTCATAAGGAAATATGAGTTAAGCTACATGCTACATGAATACATGCTGAGCTGCAGTCTAGTCTGTGCACAATTTGCAATGTAATTAAAATGAATTTGAAAACACTTCAAGTATGTAAGCACTAATCTATGTGTGAGAGTTCACTGAGTTAAGCTAACTTGCATGATGTATGTATGTAATGTATGGAAGTACTAAGAATCCACTTCTTAATTAATGTTTTCTTTCTTTATGTACATTACCTGAAAAGGCTTAAGTATCACTTGTTTGTATGTAGCTCCACACAGTCATTTGGGCTATCTAGGGCCTGTGTAAAGCACATTACTTGTTTTATTTTTAAATCAGTGAACCCCCACTTTTAAAAAGGGACTGTGTCATGTTCTCTTCCTCTGTCTGATCCAGATGCACTGGAGCTTTTGCTGTCTTGCACAGTATCTACAATGATTGCTTTCTAAAGCCTATGCCTTAGGTAGTTAATTTTCTGCAGTGGTACAATACCATTTTTGATGTGCAGAGCTGCATGTGAATAGCCAGTATTAAAAACCTAGCATTAAGGCCAGAAACTGTTTTGTAATACAAGGCTTGACTAACAAAAAGTACTGTTTACTGAAGTGAGTAACTTGTTTATTAGAGCAGAAAACTAGGAGTTGCTGGAACTGGGAAGACATGGGAAATCGGAACTACAGAATGGTCTCTGCCTTGATTGATCTACTTATTTATGTTACCTCTGTTCCAGCTGAAAACCAACAGAATTGGTAGAAGAAATCTGTTGCAAATTTTTTTGGTCCTGCCCTACTCTTACTTCTATGTAAAGCAGCATTTTTTTCATTTTTAGAAGCTTTCTGTACAACTTCTTAAATACTATTTTTTGTTTAGACAAAAATGTTGCTCAAATGTTCTTCTCAAAATGCATGGTAATGCGATATGAATGCCTAGTGAAATTCAATATGGTACTCTGAGATGGTGCTTTACTTCTTCTCTTTGTGGGCATTGAACCCACTCCTATAATCACAATGCTATCGCAGAGGAAATTTTGCTGAACTAATAATTGTCTTGCGGTTGAGGCACTACCACAAGTATTTCATTGCTGAAGTCAGCTGCAGTGGAAATGAGCCTCCCTCCCCTGATTTGGCCCATGGCAATGATCTCTCAACTGCCATCATCACAGAAATTCATGGAGAAACGGATCCCCTCCCACGCGTTAGCATGAAATCAAGCACCCGATCTTGGAAAGAATCTGCTGTCAGACCAGCGGGCCGCCTGGCGCGCGTAAGCAATCTCCACGTGCCGCTTCCCAGGGCAGGGTGCCTGTTGATTCAGTTGGAACGCCTCATCCCTGGGGTGTAGTGCTCAGTGATATTCAGCCTAGGGGTGATGAATACGTGGATAACTATGCTTGAATCCACATTCCTGGAGAAGGGGTGCAGTCTCCTGAACAGCCAAAGATGGTAAGAGTTTTTAGCTACTGTTACTATGTAAGCATCTAGGAGTACTACAAATAGTTCCCAATAAAAAAGCCTAATCAAATTCCTCCTACATTCTTTGGGATATGTCAGTCCTTTCAGTAGTCGGGTTTCGAAGCCCTAGCCTCCTAGGGTTTAAAATTGGCAATTGCAAAAGGAAAAAATATTGACCCCAACAAATAACAAATGAGCAAATCCCCCTGAAGGAATGAGACCGTTGGAAAGATTCTCTTTTTCTTCATATCTTCATTTTGGTGGGCCCTACATACGCATAGTTTATATTGATACTGAAAATAAAAACTTGACCTTTACCATGCAGCACGGTTTAACCTGGGATGATGTGACTGTAGGATAAGCACAACTGGGGAATAGCGTCTCTTCAGTATTGAAATGTTTTCCTTTTGTTTTTTTGAATGGAAGTATTGACAAAAGTGAGTTAAGCACTGATATTATCAGGCTACAGAAAAGTACAGAAAAAAACTAATTGGAACTTGATGCTATATTCCAAAGTCTCTTCCTACAGACTCATGAATATAAATGATATTTAAAAGAAATTATTTGAATATTGGCTCAGCTGGTAAAGAGAAAACTGTATTTACTAGGTGGGGTATAAAAATCCAGTGAAATAATTCAGGAATCTTCACCTTCATGATGTTGAATACCTCTAGAACTTTTAGATCCTCACGTTTTTGAATGAAACTTTCCAGCCTGCTGCAAGTGTTGGGGATGGGCAAAGTTATGTGCCCATTCATTTACAATGTGGAGAACGCCCAAACTAATGAGCAGGAAATCCTGAAGGGTATGGCTGACATTTCTGCCACATGATCTGGAGCATAAAGTGGTTGAAAATTGCAGGATCATTATGTCAGTATTTTTTTTGAGGGGAAAACATGGTTGTGAAACTGTAAACTGAGATTTCTCCCTTTGACAGGATAGAAAATCAAAGGTTTTGTTCGTTCATTTTTTAAATAATGTTATCTCATGTCTGTATTGAAAGAGGAGTGTTTTGTAGTGTTGGAGCAGTATTTTTCCCTATGTGTGGTCAATGGAGAAATCCAGAAAGTATGGGATGTTTGCTTTCTTTGCCAATATTTATTTTCAGTATCAATTTATAATGGCAAAAATGATGACATCAAATTCTTTAAAAACAAATCCATACAATCTGGTTTTTGTTTTTACTGTCCTAAGATATCAGTGATGAAATCTGTTTCTAATAACTAGCTAATGAGCCACTGAAATAGCTCTAGTTGCTAACATTCTTTCTGGGAAGATTGATTAAATTCTCAAATATGCAACAGTAAAAAAGTAGATCTAGACTGCAACCAATACAGGAAACGTTATGAGCAAATTGCTCTTCCACTCACGATGGTTCTTACACTGAGGTTAATGAATATTGCAGGAATTTGGAATGTAGAATAGGACTAGTATGACTTTGCAAATGTATTTGGAATTTGTGGAATGGCAAGCATGAGCAATCTTGCTTAATTTTTAACCCTAATGTAACTGGAAAAGTATTTATTTGAAATTTTTCTGGAGTTCTGACTCTGCTGACCAGAGATACAAAGTACATAGTCCAAGTATATGGAGATGGTCTTACTCTGCTTTAGAAGGATTAATAGTTTCAAATTAAGATCAAAAGAATGTCCAATATATGTAGCATGTCATGCATCTTAATCTACCTTAAGCACATAACACATATATAACACTGACCTTCACTTGGCATGTTAGTGATGCAAAGGAGTTAAGAGTTTAGATTTTGTTTGAGCCTCAAGGTAGTGTTAATTTTTGCTAAAATAAGTCATCCACAATATGCACTTAAGGGAAATTCAAAGCTATTACAGCAGATGGCCTGCCAAAAATCGTAAGTCATTTATGACAGTCTAATAATGTTAAATTCTTTGAATATATGTAAAAATGGGGAAACTTGCAGGTCTAATTCCTGAAAATGTGGGAAGCATAGAATTGTATGAGAACACTAATGATTGAGTTGCACTGCCAATTCACACAGTTCTTTGTTACGTGTCATTTAATTTAATGAGGTGTTTAATTGTTCATAGAAGTTCACCAATTTCTCCAGGAAATATGTTTTTGTTTACCCTCAATGAGATACTGTGTGGCACCTGCAAGGTAACCTTTTCTTTGGTCACTGTTTTTGTCCAGCCAGGCAGCAACAAATTATTTTTAACCAGAAAATTATGAAGAGGACTTTGCTATCCTAAAATGCCACGTATGAGCTGCTTTTGTTTCCCAAATAAAAGGTTCATGATAGTACAATAATGCAATCCCATCATACTGCTTCTTGTGTGTAGACTTTTTCAGTTTGTTTTTTCACAGTTGGTCTTTCCCACTGCGTGACTTTGCTGGTGCTTCTGAACCCACATAGCTTTAAAATTATGGAATGAAGTCCAAGTCACATGCTTGATATAATTAAATTTTGCTAAAATATGTACTTCTACCACATTTTCTGTGCTGATAAGTTCTCTAAGGAAATTCTTAATTTCTTGGTTCAGTGTTATTTCAAGTGGCATCTGTGGTATATCAGGCTATCCCTGAAGGATTTTCTTCTGTGTTTATCTGACACACATGAAAAATTTTTCTAGGAAATGCCACTGAATAGTATGGTTGATTGGAGGAGAAAATATATTGCTATTAGGCTGGAATGTAAGGTTTAACAGAAGAGAAAAGCAGGAGACAGCAGGAAGAAGAATCATGATACATTTGTCATTAAAATACTTCAGTGTGCCTGGAAGTCCAAGTAGGTTTGAATGTTTTTACAATGGAGTTCATATGTATGCTTAGTGCAATAATATTTACCTGGTTTCATATTGTTGAATGGTGTGCTTATTGTTACCAATATGATTTTTCTAATGTGAACATTTCCAAATCAATTTATGGTCTGTTGGAACTTCATCTTATTTGTAGAAGATTATTTTTCCAAGGATTTTTATTGGGATAGGACTTAACTGTTTTTACCATATAAGGCTGTATAATGTCCCCAGCTGAAAAAATCTTCAAACGTTTAGACTGCAGCTTAATAGTTCATTTTAATTCCTGTTTCTGGACACAAATCAAATATGAGACTTCTCAGCTCAGTTGTGTCCTCTTACAATAAACTATTTTAAATTGCTCTAGTTCCCTTGTGCTTGATAGACATCACAATCATGTTGTTATATTTTTTGATGTCTTTAAAAACAAAACTAACAATGAAATTTGCATTTTGTTGTTGCTTTAGACTATGTTCCCATGCAAAAGAATGGTTTCCTTTTGAAGTACATATAGGTTGAATCAGTGCCTAAACTAAATTCCAAGTCTGAACAAAATTTTAAAAAGCCATGTAATTATTGCTTTTCTTCTGGTGTATGGAACTTAGACTCTTGGCTGCTTTACACACATTGCCCGTGGCTTGGATTATGTTGAATTTAAGTGGTATTTCGCTAGAAGTAATACATTAATAGCAACATGTTCTTCCCCTTTCCTGATAGTTTTCATAGGGTTTTTTCCCTGCTCTTTCTCTCAATTTTACGTTAGCCTCAACTTAGTGAAATTAGGCATATTTAAAAATAGGTTTAATAACATTTGTTTCTAAGAGCAAACTTAAAAATACCTAATTTACTGCTAGTGTCAGTTTGAAAATTTAGGCAAAGGTGCATTCGTTCTGGAAATCACAGTTGACCTCCTAATATCAAATACCTTTGGGAGCTTTTTTTAGGAAAATTATTCAAGACAGCATATATTCACTAGAAATTCTCATGATTTGCTTAATTTTGAACACTAGGCCTAGATATTTTGTTCTTTTCCATCCAATTATTTCTGACTTTGGAGAGAAAAAACTTAATGCTTTAAAAAAGTCTGAGGTATTTTAATTTCCTGTGGTAAGGAACTTTGAAAATTTAATAGGAAAAACAGTAGCTGTTAGCAAATTTTCAGATTTGATCAGTGTGGTTAATAGTAACAGGAGAACTTCTGCTTCATCATTCTGCCTAACTGGTAAGTGTTGGGGAGTGGTCAGTCTTGTTTTTTAATTTGATTTTCTTGAGGATAATGACCTGAGGATAGTGACCTGACACAATTTGCCGCTTTGTTGCAAGAGATCTAGGGGCTTGTGCTATCCTTTGGGCACCAGAAATTTTGGCTTGTCAGAGAATGCAAACAGCATTTTTCTCTCATTTATATAGGCTTTATAAAATGCTTGTATACAAATGAGTAGAAAACATTCTTTTCCAGTAAGTACTTCAAAATCTGATCTTTCTGCTCTTGACCTGCAGAACTGGAAGTGACTTCAGTCTTCGAGGATCTCCTCTTTTAATTCCTTTGGTTCAATATCTATGCAGAAGCTCTCTGCCACTTCCTGCTCCACTATACAAGTCCAGGCTGTCCAAGGTTGTACATAGAGCTGATGCCTCACTACCAGCTCTTATTCTGTTGGGCTGTGGTATTTGGGGCAGAGTTTTTGCTTCCTCCTGGTCTGCAGAGGTAGTGTTTCTAATATAGAAGTACACGCCCAACACCCTGTTCTTCTCTCTGTTCTGCAAACCTCTCATGTAAAAGCTCATCTATGTGCATGATGATTCCACCTCCAGGTATCAGATAAAGATTGTCTGCAGTGCACTAGGAAACCAAGGTTTAGTGTCTCTTTCCTTGCTTTAATAGATTGCCATTTCTTACTGTTTAGGCATTGATCTCTTTAAAACATAATTTGTGATTGTATGCTTTTCTGGTAAAAATCTTGACAGGATAATCTTAAGAATTTCTTGCAAGGGTGAGGAAACCTGATCAATTACACGTTTCTTCAAATAAAGAGGCCTATGTTGTTATTACTTAAGAAAGTAAAATTCTTCTAGTGCTTTTTTCAGTTACTGATTTTTGACATGTTTTAGAGCAGTTAGTTTCTTCTGACATCCTACACTTCATAACTTTTTTCCCCAATAACGTAATCGAACTGTCCTGCGCTCCTTAGTCCTTCTATAAAATGGTATGATACATTCCATGCCTTGTTGTATCTTTTCATTGTAATAAATTGCTTTGAAGAATTACTTGTGAGCTGTGAAAGCATCCTTTTCAGTGAAAATCTCTGTGGCATGAATAGAACTGCGTGCATCTTTTCTCATGCTCTGTGCTCCCTGTGTTTCAAAAATACTGATTTAATGATATGTAGGTAATTGGCAGTTGCTGAAGTGTTGCTGTTAAAGTTTATTATGTCTTTACATTACAAAATCACAGCTTCCAGTTCTTTATTACAATTCTTTAGTAACCTGCTAGACTTTAGGAAAGTGAATGTAAAAATTTAAGATGTTTGAAACAAAAAGCTGAGTTAAAGCCAGTGTACTGCTTTTACAACTAATTGTATGTCTTAGTCTCTAAGAGACAACTGTCTTCCATTTCTTAAGCCTGTTTTTATTCATTATCTCACTCTGAATTATGCTACCAGCTACAGATTGCTTATGTTTCTCTGATAGACTCTCATCATTATGGCAATTCTCCCTGGTCCTCAGTGATTTTTTTTCTCTCTAGCCAGCAAAAAGGAGTTTCCCAGCTTGGCAAGATTTATGCTGATCTAGACATAAAAGATAAAATTTTTGTTCCTGTAAGAAGCAGTGAGTCAGTTCTTACTGAAGTGTCTGCAGCCTCCTTAGAACATGTATTAAATCTCCCACAGCTAAGCATTAAATCAGCTGAGGAACTAAGCATCCCAGAGCTGTGCTCAGTTATCTGAATGACATGTTAAGTGTATTTTGCTTGGATTTGTGATTGTATTCATCAACATCAGGTGTATTCTTAAGTAACAATCTGTTGCTTTTTTAAATGACAAAAATTTTTATGGAACTGTTGCATAATAATTATCTGAAAAAAATCAAAGCACTCATCACACTTTCCATGAAAGCAGTATTATTGGGGAACAGATTGCACAGGAAGGGTTCAGGTGGAGGGCTTTTACTCCTTTTAAAAGTATTGGTTTCCTAGAGCTGACTGGAGGCTGCATCTACTCAAAGGAGAAAAATTTAATTCCCCTTAAAATGTTTTCAGCAGTTCTGAGAAAAAAAAAATCTGGCATAAGGATACACTCTTGTGAATGGATGGGTTTCATGCCTCTTAATTGATAAAAAGTGGTGGCTGCTTCACCAGGACAAATTTCTTGGCTTGGGCTGTCAGTACCACAGAGCAGGCACACCGACATACCCGCGAGTCTGCATAGCTGTATGGCAGGCTGTTTTGTGAGCAAAGCCACAATAATGGGTGTTTTCACAAAAAAATAAAGCTGATTCTTGCCAGCTTCTATTTTCACCTAAAAAATGTTAAAAATTCAGCCATGGCTTTTCAAAGGTAACATAATCTGTATGTCCAGGATTTGTCTACAGAGTGTTCCTTACCATTTATTTGGAGTTTTTTCCCCACCTAACTCAAGAAGATGAAGAGGCTTTGGTCAATACTTAAAAAAAAAAAAAATCTTGTTTGTTTGGTTGTTGTGTGAGTTTTTGTGTTTTATTTTTTTATTTGGTTTTGTTTATTTTTTTTTAACAGCGCAAACTCATGAAAACAATTATTATCGGTAGCTGACACATTTCTCTGTAGGATCTGTTCCCTTCCCTATCAGCTGAAAATCCCTATCTCAAACTGAGCTGTGTTTCCCAAACTTTCAGGCACTACAAGTAGGGCATCTCTTGGCAATGGTTAAAATGGTTTAAAGGCTGTGTAATCCTTGATTCATGCATGCTGAGGAATAATAAATTTCAGTTCTTATTTTGCAGTTCTAAGTGAACAAAATAGCCAATGTAGTCTTCATCAGCAGAGTGGCAGCTGGGAAACTCCATGGTAGATATGTAGGCAGAAAAAAAATCCAAACTTGCAACTGGAGACAGGAGAAATGTGAAATGCCCATGTTGGAGCATGAGATGTTTTCAATGGCTGAAGTTTCTCAAACCTATCTCATTAGGAGTTTGATTGAGGCTAAACCTGTTCTGCATTCCAAGAGGCTCTCATCGATTAAAATTTGAAGAATTTTTAATGATACTTGAGATTCATATACCTTCCTCTAATTGTGTATTTTGGATTAATGTTTTTGTGGGTTGGTCTGTTTCCTCCCATGGTAGTAATGTGCTGTGCTAGTCACATAAAACTGTTATGCTGTATAAAGCGGGAAAGAAGAGACATTCCTGTGTACACTCACTAGGGTATTTTGGTCAAAACAGGTATTCTCTTGAAGTTTCTCATTTTTTGTAATATAGTGTACTGGGAAAGTAAGAGGAAAACCCCACATAAAATTGAAATCATTCATAGGGAACCTAATGCATAAGTGGTACTGATAGCCTGCAATTATCTAATGTTTCAAATTCAACACTGGAGACTGGTAATGCCATAAACTGGTAATAGTCTATTGGATCTGCTATTAGTGACTGCAGTAATATTGGTATAATTCTTACTCCATTTTCTGGTGTTGAAAAGCAGTCTTGTCTTTAGTGTTCCAAGTAGAAGAATTCTTTGGCCAGAAGGCTTGTACAGTCTGCAAAATCAGGCTGTTCTTGTTCTGTCCACCTCCTTCTATTATCTAAATCCTCCAATTACTTCTTGTTGGATTGTGTATCCTGGTAATGCTATTTAGATGTTAAGTACATGCACTGTTTCTATTTTAGTAACTTTTGTTGCATCAGTTTCTACTCATATCTTCTTTCCTTATGTCCTGATAATTTTAGGACAATGAAACATTTGTTGGTTTTTTCACTTCGTGGTTTGGTAATGCCTAAATTTGCCATGGTGTTTTCAGTGTACTGCATGAACAGAGAGCAGCAGGGATTCCTGAGCAGGTTTAAAAGTCACAGTTGAAACTGTACTTTGCTTCTTAATGTATTGTCACACTGTCATGGCTGTGTTTAATTTTACTTGATGGTATTTTGCAAATTGATTTTAAAACTCTCCTGTTTGTGGCTTCCCCCTGCCCCACAAATGTCAATGGATCCTTTTCTTCTCCTTCTCTCAGGTTTTTTTTTTTTGTTTGCTTGTTTGTTTGTTTGTGTGTGTTTGGTTTGTTGTTGGGTGTGGGGGGGGGTTGTTTGCTTTGTTTGTTTGTGGTTTAGTTTGTGGGTTTTTTTGCAGTTTTTTTCACTTTGACTGATGCACACAATCTTCTTGTACTTATTATTCTATCTCAGCTATGAACTTGTTCAGTAAGACCAGACTTCATAGAAAACAGTCTGGACTGCTGTCGTCAGAGATTTCTCCTCTTTTGTCTCAGATTTGATGTTGAATGTTCGTGTTGAAATCTTTCATAAGAAGGATCAAGATGTATCTTGGGGCTTAATCTCAGAGGAAACTTTGCCTCAAGTAAACATTAGTTATTTCTTCTTCTTCCCTCAAAACACTTGGAGTTTCTCTAGGTTACTTTGTTTTTTGATACTCAAGAGAAACACACTCAGTCCAGGAATTGCTTTCTTTTTTTTATGATTATAATGCTAAACAACTCTGAAAACTTTGGATGAAGCTGGTTAGGAAAAATACACTGGAGTTTGCCTGTTCTGTAATGTTACTAATATAATGGATGGAAGAATTCAGATCTTGTTACTTTTTTCAGGGGTTTATTCTCTGGTATCACCTGGATCCCCCTTGAGATCTTCTGGCTGTTTGTGCATGAGGACACATTTATCTTGTTTGCACTTGGCTATTCCCATGCTTTTTTCAACTATGTTTCAAATGAATTGGTGTTTATTTTAACTTAACTTTTTTTTGGAGACCATTTTGTTATATAGATACTTTTGTAAATTTCAGAAGTTTCACTTCACAGGGCATGATGGTCTTACTCTCTTAGTACTTTATACTTTGAATTTGCGTGCAAATTTTAAGAGTAGGACAGCAGCAGTATCTCTTCTTGTTCTTTGCTTTTTAAATGCATGGAATACAATGCAAGTCTTCATTTACCTCCATCTAGTGTACAGCTAGATTTCTCTTTGCACCAGATACATTTCATTAATTTTTTCCCTTGACCCATTTGGCATGGGGCTTAAAGATGTCACTCTACTGTTTCAATACTTCCTCGTTTTGATATTGTTACCAAAGTAGTTCTGTGTGTGCCATGTATGTCTAATACTAATGTCCAAGGTCTTGTGTACTTGTGAATAGGTTTTGAGGAGAAAAAAGAAACAAAACATGCTGTTGCATGTAGGTGGCATGTAGTAGTAGTAGTTGAGTTTCGATAGTCAGCTCAGCAAAAAATCAAAGAACACCAAGTGGTCTATATGCTTCTTTGTGCTTTTGTGATCTCATGTGAACAGAACAGAATTATTCATTCTATGCTGAAAAGAAATTTGTTTGGTAACCCACCTTGTAGCACACATAAATCATGGAAAAGCTTTTTATGTTTTGGCTCAGAAACTGTACAGGGATGACTTTTAGCAAGGCCGAAAGCTTGTGTGGTTTTTTTTAGGGAGCGTATTAAGATAAAAATGTATGCATCTTTTATCCTTACCAGAAATTAGAAGTGACAGGAAGTGTCACATCCTTAACTTTTGCACATTTGGGTGGTGCTGCTACTGCCTTTTTTGCTGGTATTTTTGATGATTCTTCAGGCTTTTTTTAGTGTGGTTGTGTTTCCTTAAGTTGTGAAACAAACTGTTTGCAAAGGCTTTCATTTATCTTTTTTGTTGCCTTTGTCTCTTGCTGTTAAATGTGAATGGACGAGTGGGTTGAATGAGTTACTCTTGTGCAATAAAACAAGTGGAAAGCAAACTGTCAGAAAGGAAACAACTTGAGCAATAATTCTACACTTGATGGAACTTAGAAGTGTCCAAAAGCCCCCTTGGAGCTTGATTTGACACTGCAGTGAAGAGAGTGATTGTCTTCTGTTCAGAGTACCACCTATGCATGTGCTCATAACTGTTTGCTGACTCAGCTTTGGTTTATCATAGCTGTCTGCCATTTAATTTTATGTAGGCTTTTAAATCATACTACTTCACTGGATATCTGAGTGCATCTAGGACTTGGTATTTATTACTTCATTCTTTCTTCTAGTGTGAATGTAAGGGAGAATCATAATTTGGTTTTGATTTTATAGGGAGTGGGTGAGAGATTAAGGTCAGAGAGGCTCATTTTCCATTTTGGATGTGAAGTTTGTAGTTTATTTTGGCTGATGGTAGGGAAAGGACTCCTCTTGCCTTATAGCTTCTTACAGGGAAGTTATGTCTTTGGCTGCATTTATTGAATTTTTATGATTCCTGAACTTTGGGTCAAGCCTTCATCTAAAAGCAGTTCATCTGATATAAGATAAAACAAATTATCTCCTGCAATTTGACCCACTGTAATTGTATTATCATGACCATGAAGTCCTTTGAAATTACAGCTCTGAACAGCAATGTTATATCTGGCCTGTCAGAAGTCATCCAGTTCTTCTTAACTGTATTTCCTCTAAGCCTTCTCTATTGGTAGCAGAGTTATCAAATATGTTAAAACATGAATAAGTCTGTGTCATTTGTCCGGTTTTAGTGCTTGAGCCTGTGTCTCTTGCTCATCTGGGACTACAAGGGATGTTGAAAATTTTTTTTTAGGCTATTGCTTTTTATGAAGTTCCAGAATCTGGCTCCTCTGAAATACCAAGAAACTTTTGATAGAGGATGATAAACAGTTACAGCCCATGAATCCAAATGTATTTCTTCACTGTCAGAAGACAGAATTTGAGATTCCTGCTCTAGACCATATGTTGCTGCTTCATCCCTGTAATAGAGGAGGATCTATGTGAACCACATGAAATTCAACAAGGTCAAGTGCAAGGTTCTGCACCTGGGGCAAGATGATTCCAGACACCTCAGGCAGGGCAGAGAATAGGTTGTGAGCAGATAATGGATTGTGAGCAGCTCTGCTGAGAAGAACTTGGGGGTGTTGGTGGATGAGAGGCTGGACATGCCCCAGCCATGGGCACTCACAGCCCAGTGAGCCACACGTGTCCTGGGCTGCAACCAAAGGAATGTGGCCAGTAGGGCAGGGGAGGGGGATTGTGCCCTTCTCCTCTGCTCTGGTGAGACTCCACTTGCTACATCCAGCCCTGGGGTCCCCAGCACAGGAATGATATGGAGCTGTTGGAGAGGGTCCAGAGGAGGCCTGAGGATCTCTCCTATGAAGACAGGCTGAGAGAGCTGGGCTCACTCAGCCTGGAGAAGAAAATGCTTGAAAGGATCTTATAGCACCTTCCAGCACCTGAAAGGAGCATCCAAGAAAGCTGGTAAAGGACTTGTGACAAGGCATAGGACAAGGGAGTTAGGAGGGGTAGGTCCTGTTTGACCAACTTGATCTCCTTTTATGAGCAGGTGACCGCCTGGTGGATGCAGGAAGGGCTGTGGATGTTGTCTGTTTGGACCTCAGCAAGGCCTTTGACACTGTCTCCCACAGCACACTCCTGGAAAAGCTGGCAGCCC
>VWZP01002217.1:362575-424885 GCA_013396995.1 Dicaeum eximium | reverse complement strand
GGGTTTGACTTGATGATCTTGAAGGTCTCTTCCATCCTGGACATTCTGTGATTCTGTGTGAAGGGGGAATGATTTTAAACTAAAAGAAGGTAGACTTACATAAAGTGTTATTAAGAAATTCTTTACCGTAAGACTGGTGAGACCCTGGAGCAGATTGTCCAGAGTGTTGTGGTGATTCATCCTAGGAAGTGTTGGGTGGGGCTTTGAGCAACCTTGTCTGGTGAAAGGTGTCTTGGCCCCTGGCAGGGCAGCTGGACTTAGATAATCTTTATGGTCCCTTCCTACACAACCAATTCTATGATTTCTGTGAGGTAGAATGTCACCAGGACTGTTAGCGCTTTAAAACTGCCTCACTTCCTTGAGAAGTTGTTTTCTTCTGTCTTTTTTAAATATTATCCTGTCTTTAATGCCTATAGTTGTTGGTTTTTCTGCAGCACAGGCTGATATCAAGTTGAAGAGGAGAAGATGCATGTGGAAAAGGAGTGCTTTTGGTTCAGTCTATGGGCTGACCACTCACTCCTTAGCCAGGTTAAACCAGAGGGTTGTTTTATCCTCTGTGAGGAATGGTGTAGCAAGTTAGGACACCTTGAGCCTTCCATTGGAGTTTGGATCATTACCCTGTATTGGGATGGAGGATCTTGAGTGTAGTGGTCACTGATTAATGAGGTTGTGGACAGTCAGAGAAGGTGTCTAGTCATGCTAGTCATGATGCTATGATGCTGGGATTTTTTTCTGTGCTGAACATCACTCAGGCTGGCAGTGGCTACACACATCTACATTCATCTCTTTTAGTAGCCACAAAATTAACAGCAATCTTAGGTTTTGTCCTTATTACTGAAGTCATATAGATGAAGATGAATCTGGGTTTTTTTTTTTTTTTTGGTTTTTTTGTTTGGTTTTTTTTTTTGGTTTTTTTTTTTTGTTTTGTTTTGTTTTGTTTTGTTTGGTTTTTTTCTTAAATGATTTTTATTTTTAGAGATATAACCACCTGTACAGCAGTATGGAGACTGAGGAGCCTGCAGCTTTAGTTCACACTGTGAAATGCATGGAATTTTGTTGTACTAATTTAAATTTAAGGTATTAATACAGTTAAAATTTAGTTTATTTGTATATTCTTCACCTCCCCCAACCCCTCACAGTGTATAATTTCATTCTGGTGCCTTGTGTGTTTTATTACTTGCATTCAATTATTCCACTGCTGTTCCCAGTTGTTTCCTATCGTTAACATTATAACTGTCTGTCTTGTGTCATTATGCCCCCCTTCACATTATCTCTTCAAGGTTTGAGGTTTCTTTCTGCTTTTTTGATCTCAGACAACGTCAGAGCTATGGAACCTACTGTGTGCAAATTCTACTTTTTTAATAAACTCCTTGAGTTTTATCAACAGCTTCAGATGATTAACTAGTCCTCTGGATATAAGTGTGTGCAAGTACTAGAAGTCTGTTTGTTCAAAAACACCTTAAATTAAAAATAAATTGTAGAAGGAGACCATATCCATATGTAAAATCAAGAGGGGGGAAGGGAGCAGAGTTAGTGCTGAGCTTTCAACCTTAATTCTGTATTTCAAGAGTTCTGAATGCTTGGTTTGTTAGCATTAGTGCTGCACTAACTTAAAGTATTTTTCCATGAGAGTGTGTGTGTTTAACCAACTAAGCATGAAATCCCTTGCTTCTGTTTGTCCCTATTAAATAGTGGCAACAAAAGAAACAGACAGGAGATGGGTCCAGAACAAAGCAGAAATAATGGAGTATTTCACCCCAAAAAGGAGAGTGAAACGAGAAGTACAATGAGTAGGCAAAGACAGACTCAACAGCTGGAGGCAGTTTAATGTGTTGTAGAGAGTACTAATTCAGGGACATTTGCTGCCCAGAGCTTCAATCTGTGATCTCCGGGCGGCACATGTATCAGAGCTGTTTGGCCAACCCTGCTATAAACACAGTATGCTTTTCCCAGAAGAAATCTCCATAGGGCTTTAAAGGGACACTGTCTAGGATTGTCAGCATAAGTACTGATCCGCCTGAAACTCAAAGTCATCTTGCTGGTTAGAAATTTGTAAGGAGGAGTAAAACTGGCTAGCTTCTTCCCTTAACTCTTACAAAATGATTATACGTGCACATGCACCATTCATGCACACTGACAAATAAAATGAAAGTAACAGTGCTACTGAATATTGCAAAGATTTCTGCAGACTGCAGCACCTATTTCTCCCAGTTTCCTGGATTAATCCATCCTTCTTTTCAAAAACAGATTAAATGCATACATTTTTTAAAGGTACCTTATTGTTTTATTTTCAGTACTTAAAAATATGTTTGTTCGTTAAAAAATTAACTCCTGACTCTCTCTGCCTGCCTCTCTTGCATGTCTATTTTCCCCATCCAATGGCTATAGCTTTGAGTGTGATATTCTCAAAAATTATGAAAGCTGACAATTTGACATGTCATTTCCTTTACACTAAGTAAGGTCTTACCCTGATAACATGAGAAGGCTTAAAAAAATGTTCCATTTTTGTTGTTAGCAGTGGGGTCTGAATACATGACCATACCCCAAACAACCTTTCAGTGATTGTGGCAGCTAGCTCTGCTTGACCCTATATTTGGAGTAGTCCAATGTTTTCTTTTCTGTCTGCTCCAACATTTCCTCTAAGGGGCACTGCTTGGGTTTAAAGTTTGTTTTGTGGTACCTAAAAGGCAGGATTTTATTGCCCATTGAGCAAACCAAGTTTGGGAATCAATGGAGGAGACTTCTAGGTCTGTATCTGGCAAGTTAATTCAAGCTTCTTTTATGCCTTTTGGGTCAACTAAATGGAATGGAAAGTATGCTGGTTTGGGAAAGAACTGACCACTAGTTGTGAATTAAGCAACTCTCTCAATGTTTTTGATACATTTATGTTTTGGAATTCTGGAATGACTTCTTTAGTTACTGGTACACTTTCCTTGCAGGTTTATGATTTTCAGAATGCACTGTAATATGTGATGACATCTTAAATAATGTATAGCTCTAGTCCATGGTTATAAAATATTTCAGGATGCATTTCCTGTCTGTAATAAAATGCAGAATATAAGATGCAATTTTATTTGCATGGTCTATGACTTCTGAATTTTATACTCCCCACAGATACTGTATAGCTACTAGATGCAGCTGCCATGTTGTGACAATAAAGGTTCAGTCTCTATAATGGATGCTTAAATTACCCTAGCTTTGTCAGGGAGCAGGTAACTTCAGGCTGCTGAGAGAACAGGAAGAGAGTGATCAGATTGTTTGTATAGTGATATTTCCAATGGGAAAGATGTTCATTGAGCTTGAGTAAAGAGGGTTGCGAAACAAGTTTATAAAGTCTAAATCTGTTATTTCAAGCATCCCCTACTATGTGCTATGGAATTTCTCATCTCAGCTGCTGCTAAGTGCTATACAAAATAGCTTAAGTTTCAGCAGATTTTTTAGAATATTAAAAAATTGTTTTCATTACAACTAAACCAAGTTACTGAAGGAGATTATCTTAGCAGAAGGACAAAATCATGAATATAGCAAAGATAGGGGAATCATATCAAATAAAATACAAGAGTGGTCTATAGGGAGCCATGTTCCTGTCTTCTAGGGGTCCATCTGAAATTTTCATGCCTAACTGTGCTTAGTAGTGAAGGATAAGTGAGAGGGTGGTGAGTCTATATGTGCTGTTTTGGAGATGCAATCTGACCTGGATTTTTGATCATGTGTTTCATCCACAGCATATAAAGATTCTCCAGACTAAGTTAGACTTAAGGAGTTTGCAGTAGAGAGATCCTGAAGTTCACAAACCTGCCTGTCACCCACAGAGCCTCCATATATGTTTTGCAAAGAGCAGAAATTATCTTTCGCAGAACTATATGTTATTAGATGTTGTCAGGGCTTGAGTGTCATGTCTGGTTGCATAACAAGCAGCACATTGCCTGGACAGAGAAGCACAGAATTCCATCAGGTCGTCTATTCCTTTATCTTTTTCAATGTGACATCAAAAGGTTGTTTCAAAGATGCCATGATAACAAGGACAAATTGAATCCTTTTAAGACTGGCTATAGAGGGTCTGACACACAGCCTCAGGAGCTCTGGCAAGCTCTGAAAGATTTTATGTGGCCTTCAGCTTGATATCCATTAAATGGAAACTCTCTTTAAAGGAGTTTATCTTTTTCAATGAACTCAGTTGGCCTTTCTCACTTACGTACCACAGTAGAATCTTTGCTTGGCTTTGTACAACCTGTGAGATGATTATAAACTAGTAAATAAATAGAACATCAGTAAATAAAGCTAGAAGACAAGTTAATTCCTTTAAGGTATGGACACATACAAGAACAAGCCTTCTTAAAGAAAGTAATTTTTGACTCAAATCTTGATAAAGACAAAGCTATTATTTTTAAAATATGCTGCTTTTATTCAGCTTTAATATTATTGTACATATTCTTAGTTCTTCTAAACTGTTCCCTTTCCCTCTTTTAAAAGGTGCTGAAATAGTTTTGTAGTTTTCACTGAATTTATCTTTTGCTTCTTCAAAGCAATGAAAACTGTTTTGGCAGCATGTGTAATAGCTTACCATCTATACTGAAAGAATCCAATTAAAGTTCTGTGTTGAGTGAGCCGTCCTTTTATAATCACATTCTCACTGGACGACTTGCTCAGGGTCAGACCCCACCGTTTGCATTAGAGCCTTACTGACATCAGTTCAGTTTCTCTGCTCCTCCAGTAGCCCTCAGTGAGAAAACCTGGGCAGCTGTCAAGACAAACTAGGTTAAGGTTGTTAAGACTGGATTTCTTTTCCTGCAATCAGTGCAGAGCAGGCTTGTGGTTAAGATGGAAATAAAAAGCTGGGGCTATGTAAAAACAGAATGTGTGAGAAAGGGCTGATTGCACAGACATGTTTTCCCTTCCCTATTAGAGCAGATGTTNATATATATAAACTATTGTGGTGGAAGAAGTCTGCCTTGGAAATTAGTGAGTAATTATGCTCTATACGTAAAATACAAACTTCTAGCTTTCCTGGAATTGTATGCTTTTAGATTTTTACATAAAAAGTTTCTAAATTGCATACAAGCAAAGAACTGAAGAACTTAATGAAGGCCTAAGGAGCCTTTTGGGTATACTTGGCCTACTTTGGCAAAACTGTTTAGGAGGAAAAATCTGAAGTAGGCTTTGTGTAAGAGATTTTTATTTGTTCACATTGTGATTAATTTATACTTCTCCAGGGAAAGTGAGAGATCTATATGTTTTTTACTAGATCTATGTCTAGAAAGATTTATTTGTTTATTTATTTATTTATTTACAAGCTGTTCTGAGCTAAAATGCATGACAAAGCAAGCTCAGAAAGGACATTAGTGGGGCAAAGGTCTCTGATTCTTTTCTGTGACAACAGGTAGAGCCTGGTCAGCAGCTGCTCAGGATTGGCTCTGATATTCACACCAGATATTGCATATGATATGAAATTGGCACAGGAAGGAAACTCATGCATAATCAGCCGTAGAGCTGTAGAGGGCAAGTGCCTATCTCATGGTGTGGGCAGTTTGTGCTACTTGGGAAATAGATGTCATATTCTATGCACCAGCTTTTTGGGGTTTAGGTTAGGAAAAGTTAACATGTATACTTGTTTTCTTATAAAGTTGGTCTAGATTTTAGTTGAGATGGTCTTAGTATATTAATTATTGACTTAGTAAAATAATAAGTTGGAATAATAATTTGTTTCTCTCCAATGCCTTAAATTTATAAACTTCCTTCTTAGAAGGTTAAATGAATAAACATTTGCCAAAAAAGAAAAGTAACCTCTTCCTTTTGTTTTTGTTTTGTTTGTTTTGCCCTACCCTGGCAGTGTTTTAGAGCACTTTGCTGCAAGGGACCGCCACCACCACGACCTGAGTATGACTTGGTTTGCATAGGCCTCTCTGGTTCTGGCAAGACAAGTCTTCTGTCTCAGCTCTGCAGTGAAAGCCCGGAGAATATTGTGTCTACCACAGGTAGGATGCTGCTTTTATTCCATGGTGTGCTGGAATATTGCCCAAAGATGACTCCTGAAACACATAGCAAGGGCTGTAGAGAACTTCAGCCTACTTACCTGCTTTTGAAAGTACTAATTGATCACTTTGGAGCTACCACCATTTTCATACATTGTATTTGTTCATACATTGGGGAATATCCATGAAAACACACAATTTAGAATATGTAAATAGTTGAAACTGTGTGGTCTAATGAAGCAGAACCATAACATACAGTAGTAGTACTGTACTGTAGATATACATTAAAAATGTTTATTTCTTCTCATTTTACTTTTGATTTTTAAACAGTCTCACTGCGTATTGGAGAGAAAGGAGGAGAACGTGCTGTAAAATAGAATAGGACAGTGATGCTCTGAAACTTAAATTGGGATTTATTTCTGTACATACTTGGTCCACACTGCCTTGTGGTATATGCTAGCAACCAAAAGAATAAATTTAATGGAAATATGGGGATTTTTGTGATAATACCAGCTTTTTAGATGAGCAACAGGCTTGTTTATGTAGTAAGGGCAGATTGTGATCAAAGAATCAACTTACAGGAAGTTTCAGTGGTACTGAGGAGATACATAAAAACAGGCAGTACAACCACAGATAAGAGGTGTCTTAAGTCCAAAAAATTTGAATACGCATCTTGATAATGGTGAACCAGAATGCCTAATACTGAAAAGCATGTTTTGATTGAAAAAAACCCTAAAACAAAACCAAGCAACCACCAAAAAGCAAACCAAGGAAACAACAGCACTAGAAAACCAGAAACAAACATGTGAAGTAAGAAGAGGGAATACCTGGCTGGAAAGTTCAGAAAGAGGGCAGATTAGGTCATGGAGGTTGAAGAAATCTGGTTCAGTGGCTGCAGCAATTATTAAGGTTGGTTTGCTGATGGGACTGATACTAAGTGTTGTGCAAGTACCTTGTGTTTACAGCTACATGGCTTTGTACTGTAGCTGTGGTTCACGGGCTTGAATTTCATGATTGTGCCTTAGCAATCCTTACTGTTTTTCAGTCCATGTTTTTGTAACTTACAAGAACATAAGATTATTTAATACAACTGTAAGTAAAATGTAAAACAGGTATAAGAAAACAGTGTGGTTTTTAACCTGTGAATAATTAACCTGTGGCCTCTATAGTGGTGTTACAGTCTTAGAGATCTGACAGTTGGCTGTGAGAAGGTGACAAAGTCAAAAAGTTAGAAGGAAATCGTAGAGTAATGAGCCTTTCTACAAAAATTTTTTTATCCCTGTCTTGAGCTTTATCTCTGGGGTTAGAACAAATTATACTTTAACAGTTTAGACCCTGAAAGAAATAGTAACAGCAATATAATTAGAAGTATAGAGCTATCAGAGAAAGTAATGAAAATACCATTAATGAAAAATAAAATTGATTTTGTTTTTCTAGAGAGATGCAATAAAATACCATTATATGATTAGGTAACTTGAGGAATGAAAACCAACTCTGGAGAATACTAGGTAGACAAACCAAAATGATGCACATTTAGGGTATTCAGCTTATAATAAATCTTCTTAAATGTGGCCCATCAGGCAGATTGTGGAGAATCCAAGAATACAATGAAGAATACAGCTTCTCCACTCAAGTTTCAAGCTGTAATGTATATTTTTGCTTTTTTCATCAATGCCACTCAGGTTCTTTCACCTTTTTTCTTTTTTCTAGGAAGAGTTTAAGATTTCTTTTAAGACAACAGTCATCAAAATATTTCATAATTATTCCCTTCAGATTTTCTTGTACTTTCCTCTATTGTATCTAGCAGTGACCACAGTAGGAGTACTGTAACATGTTATTGGTCTAACCAGGGAGAAAAAACATCTCGTTTCTGTTAAATAATAGCTAATAAAAGTGAAGTGAAACACATTTTCTCAAAACTTCTTTACTCAGTTCACAGGTATGTAATCATGTTGAAACTACTTGTGCTAGATAGAAATAAATTTAATGTCTGTCTGGATATATTTTGCTGAAAGAGCAGACATTATTTTTCCTATATAAAGTATTATGTACACTTAAATATGTGTATGCACTGAACATGCAAAATGTAATGTGTAATACGTTGATATGGCTGGGAGCCGTTCACATTCCCTTTTTCTTGTCTATCTGAATTTTCAGTTAAGGGTAAAGATCACATTTTGGTGGTGTTTTTTGTTTTTTGTGGTTTTTTTTGTTTGTTTGCTTTGTTTGTTTGTTTGTTTGTTTTAATTTTTATTTCAGTTTTAAGCAAAAATCAGGCTAATAGAGGACTCATAGATATTTCCAGTGTGCTTATGACCATTGTAATACATCCAATTAAGGTCTGTAGAAGGATCTTTCATAACATTAATAGAAAGAATTAATAATCCAGGTGCAACCAAAACCTATGAAGTTTAAATGGAAGAATACATTAATTTGAATTGCTCGTTGTCTTCAATTTCTCCTAAAATTTGCAGAATGATCACCTTATATTAGTGGTAGTCTGAATTATCCACTTTGACTCCAGATGCAGTAAAAGACGATTTTGTAGAAGTGTATTCTGGTAGATGGTCTGGATGGAAGTTTTGTGCTAAATTTTGTGTGCCAGGTACCTATAATTGAAAATTGCATTGCTTATCCTGATTAATTCCTTTTCCACTCCATGACACTTATAACTGACTTTTTAAACACATTGAAACAGAATTTCTCAGGCAAAATCCTGGTTCTTGATGGAAAAAAGAGTTTTTCTGAATATATGCAATTGATTCCAAATGGCCCCTTTAACAAATATCTTACTAATGTTCTTTATTTCTCTTCTTAGGTTTTAGTATAAAAGCAGTGCCATTCCAGAATGCAATTTTGAACGTAAAAGAACTTGGAGGTATGGCATTTATTCCTCTGTTTATAAAACGTGCAACATCTAAATCTCATCATAACTATCAGTTGTTTTAAATTGTTAGTTATTTTAAAATGATAGATCAGTACAGCTGGAGCTAAAAATCTCAGCAGATAAAGCTGAGAAAAGCTGTACAAATCTTGACCCCAAAAAACAAAGGGTAAAAAGCAGGAGGAATGGAAGGGATGTGGTGTATCTCCTTAATGTAATTTCTTGGATTGCAGTGGTTAAGTTATACAGAAATACAAACTGGACTGTAATTTTAGTATGGCTACATGGCAGCTCAAGGAAGTATGTGTTCCTTGTGTTTATTGTATGTATAAACTTTGACTTATGAGAACTGGCTCAGGTAACTATGTGAACATTTGTCAGAACCAATATATTTACTGCAAAGGCAGCCAACTTATAATGAGTTATATTCTTTGAGAACTGTTCTCTTGTTGGATTTATTGGATTTTGAAGCAATGGTTGTTTTATGGTTGTAGGATTTTTTTAACTTTTCTATATACAGGCAACCTATTTGGCTCCCAGTTCTGACTCTGAGTCTCAAGTGAGGTTGTTCGTTGGAAGCAAGAAAACACTCTCCTGATGAGAGTTCTTATGGAGTCTAATGTTCTTCTAATTTAAAACCCACTTAGATATTTTTCATATTCTAGAATTTTTGCGTATCTTCTTTATTGTTTATGTGAATATAGTAGACTTAATATTGAGGATATTTATTAGATTTTTTATCAAGTTTGTAACCTCTCTTAAATGATTTGGGGTAGAATTTGACTAGGTTCTTGAGGAAAGTTTCAGGAGATCTAGTTGCATGGTAGCTGTCCTACCTGAACTTCTTTCAAAAAGATTTTGAGATGAGCATATGTGGAAGGCATAGCATTTCCTCTTTATTACCACTGGTCCATGTATTTAAACCTACATGTTCCTGTTTGAGCATATATTCTGTAAAAAAAACAAAACCAAACCCAGTAAGTTTTCTTTCATAAAGGGTCTGCTCTTCAGGGATAGCATAGATAACGCTTCAGTTTATTATGTGCATTATATGCACTTAGTCATAATGTCACTTTTTGGATTTTTTAAAAAATATGGTGAATCATTTGCAGTCTAGTTTATACATTCTGCTACCTAAGCTATATGAAATATATAATTCATGTAAGTAAATACAATTTTTAATCAAGAATTGTGTATTCTATAGCAGATCCTTGTTAAAGTCTCTTAACCTTTTCTGATCATACAACTTCTATGCAGGTATGTGTGTTTTGAGAAATCTTATATCAGTGGAGAGTTTTGGCTCATAATGAGGAGTAATCCAGAATACTTGATTTGTTGTTTTCGTCCAGTTATCTCTTCTCAAAGACAGAAGTATTGTCAGAACTTTTTACTGCACCTTTTACTTCATTTTTCCTTTGACTTACGGGTATTTGCATGTCTGTATTTAAAAATTATGTAATCTGATTTCTTGTATGAAATATTGCAGAAAAATGCTAGTTCTGTTACCTTTTCATTGTCTAGGTAAGAGAGCAAAAGCAAGCTTCCAAAATTATGTTTTGTTCCAAAAGTTGGTCACTAGTGGTGTTCCCCAGGACTCATTATGGGTCCCAGTTTTGTTTAATATCTGTATTGATGATCTGGACAAGGAGATTCTTACTTTGCAGATGACACTCAGCTGGGTGGGAGTGTGGATCTGCTGGAGGGCAGGAAGGCTCTGCAGAGAATCTGGACAGGCTGCATCCATGGNGTCCTGTGAGGAGCAGCTGAGGAAACTCCTCAGCTGAGGGGGTATTTAGTCTGGAGAAAA
This sequence comes from Dicaeum eximium, assembly GCA_013396995.1. Classification (NCBI taxonomy): domain Eukaryota; kingdom Metazoa; phylum Chordata; class Aves; order Passeriformes; family Dicaeidae; genus Dicaeum; species Dicaeum eximium. Next base: position 414,222 of record VWZP01002217.1, on the reverse strand, counting down.
GGAAGGTCAGAGGTGACCTCATCATTCTCTACAACTGCCTGAAGCGAGGCTGTGGCCAGGTAGGGGTCATTCTCTTCTTCCTGTTAACCAGCAACAGGATAGGAGGACATGGCCTCAAGCTGCACCAGCGGAGTTTCAGGCTGGACATCAGGAAAAGTTTCTTCATGAAAACAGTTGTTAAACATTGGAATGGCCACCAAGGGAGTCACCATCCCTGGAGGTGTTCAAGAAACAACTGGACATGGCTCTTAGTGCCATGATCTAGTTTANATCATTCTCTACAACTGCCTGAAGCGAGGCTGTGGCCAGGTAGGGGTCATTCTCTTCTTCCTGTTAACCAGCAACAGGATAGGAGGACATGGCCTCAAGCTGCACCAGCGGAGTTTCAGGCTGGACATCAGGAAAAGTTTCTTCATGAAAACAGTTGTTAAACATTGGAATGGCCACCAAGGGAGTCACCATCCCTGGAGGTGTTCAAGAAACAACTGGACATGGCTCTTAGTGCCATGATCTAGTTTACAAGGTGGTGATAGGTCAGAGGTTGTACTCGATGATCTTAGAGGTCTTTTCCTACCTAAATCATTGTGATTCTCTAGTCAGCATTTAACCTTTTAGCTGAGAAATGTGTTCCTGTTTGATGAGGGTAAAACCTGAACTTTCTGGAATAGGCATGGTTTCTCTCTTGCTCCTATATGAAAATAAACCAAAACTTTTTCATTTGTCACCCCAAGACATCACTGTTAAATTTGATTTCGTAATTTCTGCTTCTGATGTTGAAGAGAAGCCCATGTTCTGCCTGATTGCTGGGGATTTTTTGTCTTACTCCTGTTTTTTTGCCTTCAGTCGTAATGCTATTGTTACATAATTTCTCTTTACTTTTGTGTGGAGGTCTTGTCCAGACATTTGATCTTGGAAACTTGAAGGAAGGCATCTTTTCTTAACAACCATTGCCTGTTGTTACATGTTATTTACAGAGTGATGTTCTGTACAGTTTTAATTTTTGTTGCTTTGTCTTTTTAGGTTCAGGTAACAGAAATCTTCATATGTTATCATACATTAACATATTAACAGCCAGTATTTAAAACACTGCAGAAGTTATACTGCTTAAGGTTCTTACATTCAGCAGTCAAGCATTTGTGTGAAACAGATGCTGATTGTGTAGTATCCTTCCTGTTTTGTTAAAGTAGTATTCCTTCTTGAGGTCAAAGATGGTGCTAGTTTTTACTGTGCTGGTTGTCTCCAAAGCTGATAATGAAACCAGGTTTTATTTCTTCATTTCTACAGGGATTGTAAATTTTCAGGCAAAGTATATAGAACATCTCTTCTTTAATCTATTCAAGGACGGATTATCTCTTCATCCTCCTTTAAGATTTAGGGACAGAGAGCAAAGTTTGTTGTGAGCTCTTTGCAGAAGTTTTTCTTTGAAGTACATGATTCCAGAATAATAAAAATTGAACCTGATTTCTGCTTTTTTAATTGTTTTTGTTTCCTAAGACAGGAACTTGCAGTCATAACAGAAAATAAAGGGTTTATCCAGTTTGATAAATGGTAAATGTTTTGTTTAAAAACCTTGAATTTGATCCTGAAAATGTAAGAATATATAGCGAGCTTTCATATGACATTAGGCTTTCTTGAACTACTTGAAAAGAAAGTCTTGCTTTATTTGCTGACCAAGTTGAACTGCCTGTTCTCTGAGTTGCTATTTTGCTATACCAGTAATCCCTTCCTTATCCCCAAGAAGCTAAAAAAATCACCGTTAAAAAAAAATTTGGTCTAAAAGATAATATGTATAATTTAAATTATTGTGGAGATGTGCCCTAGTCCACATTCTTTCAGAATGTACTATTACCAGGACAATTGGAAATATCTATCTTTATTCTGCAACTCAGCTGAGTAATGGTATGGAAAGAACTACCATTGTGATGATTTCTTCTTACACTGCAGTAATTTTTTGTGGGAACTAAGGGTGACATTGTGTGTGATGAACATAGAAAAGAATAGGAGAAGACTGTAAAAATAAGGCAGATGATAACGTTTGTTGTTCAGAAGATTCTAATAGTGTTTTGCTGAAAAAAGTTTGCGATGCTGAATGCTGAGGTTGGTTCGCAAGATAGATAATGAAGGTGTAAAGGCAATAGGAAGCTTTTTCTTTGGTTCTAACAAATTCCAGCCTGGAGACACAGTGGCTGAAAGCACCATTTATTCCCTGTTTTTTTTCAGTGATTTGCAGTTGTAATGCTGTCAAAACAGAATATGAAGTTGTGATTTAGATATTTATTCAAGTCTATATTGAGATTTAAGATCCATTCTGGTAGTCAACTAAGAATTTCCAGTTGTCTTTTCAGAATAAAAGTTATTTAATAATTTGGTTTGGTATCTTGTAAATGCAGGCTTAGAAACTGCAAGTGAGATGCCAAATAATGAGCTATGTCAAATTTAAAAGAATGATTCTGGATGTGAGCAGCTCTTCTTCTTACAAAGTTCAAAAATACTAACAACATGCCATAGGATTTAATAATGTTCCCTCTTTTATTTATTTAAATATACTGTCATATGTTTGTATTAGGTTTTGTGACACCCTAAAGCCATTTTCTCAAACATAGAGTAGTGCATGTTATGTCATATTGGAAAATCAATTTAAGACAAAAATCTGTTAAGTATTTAGCAAGAGTGGAGAGGTTAATATCAGGAATGCTCTTGTCTCCAGTTAGTTGAGCATGCCCAGGAAAAGAGATGAGAACTTGCCTTCCCACTGCTGTTACTTCTTAAGCTTGATTACCAAAGTCATAAATTCACATTCATAGGCCAACTAAATTAATTGTCTAGGTGACAGCTTGAGAACAAATAGCTTTAAATAGGTTTGGTTAAACAAAGCATGCGTATTTTGCCTGAATTTGGAAGTAAAGAGTAGCATAAAAGAGAGTAGGAGGAAAAGCCACGCTGTTGTGCAGTCCAAGTTGAATGGAAAACATGAAATTCTGGAGAAGACAGAAACAGTTGTCAGGTAGTATCTGCCTGGTGAAAAAAACTATGGATGTGAGAGAAAATAATGTTGCTCTATTAATTAGAGTTTAAAATTGAAATATTTTTGGGAAGTTTCTTTCTTCCTTTGCTCTATGCAGGTAGAGTACACAACAAACACCCTTGTAGCAACATAGAGCAGCTAACATTTCGTCACGTTAGTCATCAGAAAACTGATCCCACAAGTAAATGCCAGCCTAAGTCGTCTACAGAGGGATGAGCTAACACAAAGCAATAAAATCTCCATTGACTAAAAGGCACTTGACACCTCTACAAAATCTGGCTGTGGAGTACATGCAATGCCATCTGCGACATAGCTGCATCAAACAGTTTACGGAATGTCTTAGCAGATGAAATTTTTAGATGACCCTGTTGAGCTGTCCACGCTGTGAGTCGCACAGATACATTCCGCTTCCAAAAGCATTAAAGTTAGATCTGTTTGCTATCAATCATGCTCAGCCTGCTGTTCAAATTGTGCCTAAGCCCAGGCTCTGTCACGTGGTTTCCTCATTTCATAGATAAGAAAGATCATTTACACCTGCTTATGGACCTCTTAATTGTGAGTCTGAGGAAGCTCTTATTTACCATAGTGATCTTACCACTGTTCTTTGGAAATACTGTGCTTTCGCTACAATTAGGTTTTTACAGTGTGAAAAGACAACCTACACTTTGTCTCACTGCAAGTAGGAACCATGCAAGTAATGCCTATCACAGCTGTGTAAATAGGATAAGCAAAATACAGAATTTCCAAGTTAAATTTTTGTGGGTGGGGACTGGTTGTTTTTGTTTGTGAGCTATTTAGCAGAGAGAAAAGCAGAATGTTTGGTTTGCTTGAAAGTCTCTGTCTCCTGTTGGGCTTGCAGTGTCATTTTCTTCAGGCAGACTCAAAGGATAGAGTTAGTGGCTAGTTAAGCATCAGAAATGATAGAAATATTTTTAGGAACATCCCCAAAAGTTTTATCTTTGATTCTAGACAGTTAAAGCTTTAAACTTCTGTGGGCCAATTAGCAAAAAGGCTAAACAGAAATACACAGCTGTGGTAGACTTGCTGCTTCTTTTGTATGATTACTAGTTTGAAGTGCCATAGAAAAATACGTTTTGAACTTTGTTTGAGGTTAGGTGCTCTGTTATCAAAGCTGTGACTGCTGCTCAGGGTACATTTGAACCTTGCTGGGTGCTGGCAGCAGTCTTACTGTGGAGTTGTGCCTCTGCTTCTGAGGCTCTGGCTGTCTCAGAGTTCTCTAGCAGATGTGGGAGAAGGACACAGATGCAGGTTATCTTGATGCCAACCAGTCTTTGCTGGCCCTAGAGGGAATACTGTGGGTTTGTGAATTTAAAAAAGAAACAACCCCCAACTCATACAAAAAAGGAAAAAGAAGGGGTGAAGAATGGCTGTTGGTGCCACCTGCTGCAAACTATTAAATTTTTAGATATTGGGGTTAAATAGATGTTAAAGCATATTGCAGGGCACGCATATCCTTCTCTTTCTTTTAAATTAATTTGTAATTTTTAAAAATGAAATTTATAATGAATTTTATGTTCTTGACTAGAACAGGAGATACTTGTTTCAAATTGCAAGGTTTATTTTAACATTATAGTATAAATACCCGCACCCCAGTAGATCAAACTGCAGGTATAATGTTTTTAAAACTTCCAAGTGCTAGAAACCGGAATGTTTTTCCAACCGATTTAAATATCCAGAGTAAGGTGGAGATTCAGAGTTGGAAACAGCACTTAAGTTAGCTAATAAGGAAAACACTGAAGGCTTGACTTCCAGATTAATCTCACTGGGAAAGCCTGGAAGGCAGACAAGAGATGACAGAGATGGTTTCCATAAACTTTGGTTTGATAAGAAAAATAAAATTAAGTACCATAAACTTATATGCATTTCTGATTTTGTATGTTTTGAATACAAAGGCAGAAAATTTTTTCCTCAACATTTTTGGTCCTTTTTTTCCTGTCTATGTGTTTTTTTTTTTCATACCGTATTTGAATTCCTGCAGTGAATATAGCTGATTTGGCAGTCTCAAAATGTTCCTCTTGCTGGCGAAGAAGTGCCAGTTTCCTGCTACCATGTTTTGTGCATTGCAGGAGTATACTTCCTGAAAGCCTAGAGAATGTAGGCTGTGATTATTTGGTCCTAGACCCTAGGAAGCAGAAGTCCTGGGACTTTGGAAAAAGGAGAAGGTTTTGGTTTAGCGTCTGTGTTGCAGTAGCCATACAAAGTAGCCATAGAATGATGACTGACATTACACCCATGAAAACCTTTGTATCTGTGTGTCTCTGTCAGATAGGACAAATTCCATGCAGATTATAAGATAGCAGGTATCTTAAACAGGATTTATAAATTTGTTTGTAATAAGAAGGAGCCAGCCCATTTAAAAAAAAAAAAATCTGCATGCGGGATTTATTCAAGGGTGGAATACTGGGAAACTTGCCCAAGATAGATAAAGGGCATCCACATCTCTCAGATGTGTTAAGATTTCTAAGGTTTCAGTCATGTTCATGAGTACTCAGGAAAATACATCAGTTTTATGTGTAAGAATATGATGTGAAGATATAAACCCTACATAGATTTAGAAGCATTTATTTTCCATAGGTTTTCTTGGGGTAAGAGACTAGGGTATATTTACAGATTTTGCGAGAATGGATAAGAGATTTCTTTTTCCTTCCCTTCTTTCTTACTCCCCTACCTATGTGCCAGTGTTGCACACAAAAAGATTTTATGGCAGAGTCCTTGGGACTTTTTCACCTTTATGCTTATTAGACGTGTTCTGTTTAATATCAATAGAGGAATGATCTATATAACATTTTAATTAACTATAAAACCTTCAGAGTATGTAGGTGAGTGGATGATCTGAAGTGGTAGAAAAGCTGTTTTCAGCCTGCATTCTTTCATGTGCCCAAGGTAACTGCTTTTGTTGGGAAGGGAAAAAAGTTTTCCCCCTATTTGAGACTAAAGCTTCTCCAGACCTGTGATGTATTTTGAGGTTAACAAGAGCTTTCATTTGCAGACTAGACTGTGTTGAAGCAAGGGCTCTGTGACATTGATACAGAGTTGCTGCAAGTCTGACAAGTAACAAATTTGACACGTAAATTTCTTTCAGTGAATTTTTTCCGTAATGCTATGTTCTCTTCTCCTGAAAGTACTGAAAAGGAGGGAATTGAAGGTAGCCTCGAACCACCACTGTGAATGAAGATGTAAATAGAAGTATTCATAGCTGAAAGGAAGATTTGCAGCTCTGTGTTTTGCATAATATTTACAGGGGTGTGTACTTGTGTGTTCTGGTTCAGGTGCATGTTAAACTGCACAGAACTCAAAATCTTCCTCCCAGCTCCCAAGGGGTACTGTTAACACTGATACTAATAGTTAACAGTTTTAATACGGGCACACTGTTCCTTTGACTGATGATAAAGAAAAAGATATTTATTTGATATTTAAAAATGCTAAAATGAAGGTCTTTAAAATTACAGTTAGTTGAGTAAACCTGTCCAGTAGTAATGCTAAATGGTTGGGGTTTTTAATTGCAGCATACTGTCGTTTTTCTTTAAGGAGAGGTTTGGTTTTTTTCCTGTTATAAAGTAATTAAAACCTATGTTTGATTGAATAGCATTTTTTCTTTTAGAATAAGTGATGTGATTGTGTTGTAGTTTGGATTTTGGTGGTTTTTTTTCCCCTAGTTTATTTATAAATTGCATGTTTCAGTTACATCACAGGACTCAACCCACTCCTGTAAGATCCTTCATTGCTGAGGGAAACAAGTCATATCCTTAGCCATAAGTACTGGCTCTTGCTTGTTTGAGGAAGCTGCTACCCTGAATGACACATTTAAGTGAACCTGTCACATAGCACAGTCCTTAAGTTTAATGTGAATTATGTTTTTCTGATGTTTTGGAGAATTTTTAAAAATTATTTTTTAACTAAATCTTAGTTTAGGCAGTTTATTGGTTTGAGAAACAGGCATATGGTTCAAAACCATTAGAGAAACACATGATGGCAGGCTGACAAATCTTAAGTGCTTATTCTATGTGTTACTATTGTTTGATGGGATGTTTTGGGTACTAAAAGTTAAGTTAAATTCCTGCTTTTATCATCTCAGTCTTCTGGGAGCCTAAGGATGTTTAATGGATACACATCATATTCTCGATTTCCAAAGATCTCAGACTTTGAATCTTCCTGTCTTTGAAATCTTTGGAATAGATGAAAAAATTAATTACTAAGATAGTTTTGCTGAACTGCACCTAAAAACAGCTGCTTAGTTTCTAAGGCTGTAGCCACAAAGTGTGAATGGCTGAAACACTATTCACAGGCAAGTGTTTCCTTCCCAGGATCACTCCAGGATAACTCCACTCCACTGCTTTCAGGAAAGAAACTGAGAGCAGATTCTGTTCCCTGGATATGAAGAGTTAAGGCAAAAGAATATCAGGTTATTTCTCTTTAGAAATTGTGACTTCCAGCTGCTGATAGCTTATTGATGCCAAGAATTATTTTTCAAGTGCATTTGCCAGAACAATGGTTTGAAATGGCACCCTAAGGTACATGCTTTATCAATCTTTTTTCTTGTCTGCTTAGTGAAATTTATTTTTATTCTTAAACCTCAGGTGATTTCCTCAGAACTGAAGTGTAAGCAATTTCAGGGCATGTCATTAGAGTAATGGAATATCCCAAAGAAACGATGAAGTTTCATGGGACGTTGTAAGTTGGTTCTTAGGACTGTGTCGTGGTGACTGACCAGGGCTGGAGAGAAAAGGACTGCCATACTTTGGTAGTGGTTCTTTTGGCACAGCTGTCGTGGAGGAACAAAGCTGAGCTGCTAAAGAATCTGAACCAAAAAGACAGGACTGTAAGGTCAACAAATCAGCATACTCCTTTTCTGGCTTCAATGTCCCGTGTAGGGAGCCATGAGCTGCTTTCTTCTGAGTGCCTGGAGACAAGAGGTCAAATGCTCTGCAGTTCACCAGTTTTTCTTTTTAGAGTTGAATATGGTTACAAAGATAAGACTCAGATTCTAGCAGTGACACGTGATTGAAAAGTAGCTGACTGATGCTTAGAGCAAATAAGACAGATGTTATGTTGCTAGGAAAAAAAAGTACGTTCAAAGAACTGATCATGGTCTTGGTCTTTAAGTTCATAGAAAATGATTCTCTACTAGTTTTTAAAGTAATGTGATACTTCAGATGCCTGTGACACTGCTGTGTGTGGCTATGTAAATAGTGTCCCTCTGGCAGCTTGCTCTAGTTGGTTCTTAAGTAGACAGCTGTTCAGAAAGACTGGGGCATCTAACAGATGCTATAAAATTCTGTAGAACTACAGTCGACAGATATTCGTGTGCTACAGAAACATAGAATTAGCTTTCTATGCAGTCCCTCTTCTGTATATATAAAATATTAATCTTCAGGTCTCGATGATAAAATAAATAAATCATCCGTCCTGTTTGTGCATTTTTATTTTGAGTCTGGTTAAATTAACAGAGAGATTAAGCAAGGTCTTGAATGAGTCCTGTGACCATTTGCCTTTAAGTAGTCAACTCTGTAGGTCTTTCGCAGAACAAAAATCTCTAGGTATGACTTCAGTATTCTCTGTAGGAAAAAGTGTGTGTGTTTGTGTATTGACAGCTTGTGCTGGGTGCAGATACAGAAACAAAATGTTCAATGTATTTCTTCCTTCACTTTTGTTTAGTGACTGTCTTTTTTGTTGCACAGTGTGTAAATGAAGTTAATATTTGAAGTATTGTGTCAATGTAATGGTCATTATTTTACATTAAAATCTCATTATGCTTCTCAGAAATTTTGTGTCATTTTGTTTCACTGAAAAGTGGAATTTTATTATTTTCAGCTCCTGGTTCTTCTCTATATATGGAAGTTCACTGCTCCTTGTCTCAAAATAAGAAAAGTGTCTATAAAACTTACCTTCTGCACATTTCTGCAAGTCACTGTCTGGCAGACATGTCAAGTTTTCTACTAGACTATTGCTGCTGCTGCTCTCTGTTTAGTGTTTGTCCCCATGAGTGTAGTGCCAGATCCAGACATACAAAGAATAGCCCATATCCAAATCATAGTTTAGATAGTTTGACAGCTGTCAAATACAATTTTTTTTTTCCTACCTCATTGCTACAACATATGCTGCTCTCCAGGGGAGACAAAAGCTTTCTGTTGATAACCTTAGTGCTTGGCTTCTGTTGAGATGGCTGAGTGCTGCTGAACTGTGTCCTAAAAATTACTGTGGCATATAAGTCTATACAGTCACTCATGTGTCTGCTGTTGGGCTCTTCCAGAATCCTTACTGTGGTTGACAGAGCAAAAGTAGTTGAACTGAATGCCTTTGCATGTTGTCACCCTAGCTCCTCATTCACTGTTCAACTCACTATTGTATCATCATTTTCCTCATTAAGTATCTAATTACTTTAATAGGCTTTCCTGACACCTTTTTTCCCCAATTATGAAGTGGTTTCCTGATGGTTTGGAGATGAACTGGAAGACCTTATCAGAAATGAGCAACTGCCATGACAGAAGCTGCAGGTTTATGACAAGAAGCTGCAGGGCAAAGTGAAAAAGAATGGGTAAAGGTTTAGGTATTAGTGCCAAGATATTCCAGTGAGAAGGTAAAGGATTAGGCTGTGTGGTACTGTCAGCATGGTAGTTCTGCCAGGACTCATTAATAGAATAGAGCAGAAGCTTTAATGGAAGAAAATTGCATTGAGTCAACTTCCTTCCTTATTTAAACAATGTTGATTTGACATTGGGGGGCGTGTGTGTGTGTATGTTGGATTTTTCATTGCTATTTTTTTTCTTTTTATTCTTTTAATGATAGTTAAGAGAGAAAATGTAGTTAATTCTTTTGATCATTCCAAGTAGATGGTTTATTTTCACTTACAAGTGTTACGTTTGTTAAACTATTCTTGTTTTAATTAGTTCTCATTATTGTCTTGAAAGGAGCTGACAATATCAGGAAATACTGGAGTCGTTACTACCAAGGATCCCAAGGGGTAATATTTGTACTAGACAGCGCCTCCTCTGAAGATGATCTAGAAACTGCTAGGAATGAGCTGCATTCTGCTCTTCAGCACCCACAGTTATGTACTTTGCCGTTTTTAATACTGGCCAATCACCAAGACAAGCCAGCAGCTCGCTCTGTACAAGAGGTATGTTCATGTGGCAGCTTCTTGCCTGTTTATATTTACTTTCTGCACACCACTGATCCACTATCACTTATTACCCTGACATCCTGGTTAAGGACTGGCCTCAGTTTCTTCTTTGCTGTAAGTACTCAGACCAGGAACAGTCCCAGTCCCTAAAAACTTAGTCCACTGCACTCTATACAGACTTAGTTGTTCTGAAAAACAGACAAGTAATACTTGGATACAAACAGATCCTCTGCTTTCAGCGTATTTTGCTTAAGGGAGAAAAGATTTTTTAAAACTATTCTTATGAAAAGCTGCTGGGACAGTGATTTTTTTGTTTAACTTGGGTTTTTATTTGCTATTAGTTTTAATTTTGTGCTGTTCCATTACTCCATTCTTTTCAACTGCTTAAAGCAATTTGTTGCAGCCATAGGTTGTCTTTTTTATGTAAAAGCTTTTTTCTGAACTACTGTGTCCTGATGTGAGGTCAGAGTCACAATTCCTGTTCTGAAGTCCTTAACTGGTTCTGATCTTCCTGTTCCAAGGAGTAATGTTTTTGTCTAATTTCTACCTATCACACAGTAAATTATGTATTTGTTCTATTCAGTGTACCTTTTGCTCTTCAGTTTCTGAGAAATTTGTCTTGTGTACATTCCTATCATGTCAGATACATTTGAGGAAATGCTGAAAATTACTTCTGAAATTGTAGGAAGAAGTTAAAATCTGGTTGTGTCATTCTGTTCATAAATGTCATTTAAAGGACTCCTCCTCTTAAAGATTATATGAGAAATCCATTTATTCTGTGAGTGCAGCAGAGTAAAAACTGCTTCAGCACCTTACTGTGTTGCTGCTTTATATTTAAACTGTTTCTTAGATTTTTCTTTTTCTGAAATATGAAGTTTTAGACTTTCAGCTCAGAACAAACTGATCTGTAGAATAGCTGCTCTTAGTACAGTATAGTTGAACATAATGCCTTTGTTTCTTTATTGCTACTTTTGTCTTCTTTCTGAGTCAAAAGAAATTAAGCTTATTATATGTTAAGAAGTGCAAATGTGACTGGAATATAGCAGTGTTTTCAAGAAGAGATTGTGACAGCTTTGTAAACTACACTGTAAAGTATTTTTAAGAATTGTTGGTCCTTTTCTCTGAGATTTCATTCTTAGGAAAAAGGAAAAAATGGAATTTGGATTGAATATATCAAGTTACATAAAAAAGTAAATAAAAATTATGCAGGGAAGAACCTACAAGTTCTAGGTCTTATTCATATTAAAAAAAACAGACTTAGAAAGAAGTAATGAACACTTAAAGAAAATGTAATATGGATTTTGATATGTAAGTTTTATAATTTGGCCTGGTTTATTATAACGCATAAAAGCAAAGCATACAGTCCTAAACCTCCTACTTAAAAAATGACAATACCCTGGGACAAAACTGATTGGATTTTATCATCCAAATATAGTCTGCGTGCCTTGGCTTTAACTTTTTCATAGAGCAATACAGATCACATTTTTCATCATCAGAAGGGCTGTTTCTTACATGATTTAAATATTTTTTTACTATATTTTTCATTTTTAAAGTGGCCAAATGTTCAATATTAAGTGAAGTTTTTGATAGCAAATAAAATTTAAGAAATATTCTTTGTCCAATTTCGTATTAATAATGAATGCAATGCCAGTTGGTTTGCTTTACAGCAAGTTATACTTGTAACTCTCTCATTTTGCAGGTGAGCCTGTGTGGGTAGACTTTTGGGCCTGAACTGAATTTTTTGTGTATTTAGAGTTAACATTTCTTTTCCTTTATTGGCAGTACCCTCATTTTCACCTCATTCTTCATTACCAGTTACTTGAAATCTCAGTAGGGTAATAGATCTCTATATGCTTACAATAGCATTTAAACGGGTTTCTACTGCATGCTTTTAAAAAAATCTTGCCGTTTATTATCATAGCAGACAAGTCTTGATTGCTAATGTGAGTGTGTATGAAATGCAGAATACAACATTTTTGTTAAATGTGTACAGTACACGCATATTTTCAGGAAAATAATCCACACTGTATCAAGAGTTTGAAATTCTTTACCTAAGAGTAGTGGAAAGTGAAATTAAAAGAGAAAAAAAGGAAAAAAAAAAAGAGAGAGAAAAAAGAGAGAGTCATAAAGTTGCTACATTGTCCCTGAAAAAAATGATGATCTGTGTTTGCTATGTATACAAAATAGAAGCCTTCTTCAGTCATTTTTCACAATGTTAAAATGGTAATTTCTTGCTTTCCTAAAAAGGCTTTGCTGTGCTATTGTCCTCATTATTGAGATGTGGAATAGAAGTAAAATGATGAATCACAAGACCATTGTTTATATAAAAACAACATATTAAAGTATGTAACAAAAGTAATATGTTGAGCATTGAGAGTTTTATTAGACATTTTTGCAGAACTAAGTCCATTAATTATAGGTATTTTCTTGATTTTTTTCATGTGTCATAAGACAGATGAATCACAGTTGAAATTTAAAATATGTATGCATTCTTTTAGGCAACAAGTTGCCTTTCTTTAATGGATATAGAAGGACTCCTTGGAGTATAATTAGGGAAAATGTCTGAGTTGAGTGGTGCATAATAGGAAATGTAGAAAAATATTTATCTACAACAAAAATTCTTCGCAAAACTGTGCAAGTGCCAAGCAGTTTCTGCAACAGATGTTAGTTATATTTTTTGTTGGGAAGTGCAGTTGCTTCAGTTTTTCAAAATGTTGTACTTTATTTAATGTGGTTTTTTCCATGCATTGCTTAGGTAGAAATGATACTGTAGAATCTATGTACTGTAAGTAATAAACAATGTCAAGAATAGTTCAATTCACAGCTATACAGATATTTGCAAAAATATCCAAAGAACTTATTTAATTTATTAAATTCAATTTAACTTAATTCATTTTGCGGAATATACTTCATATTACTGAAGTGACCAGGGAAAATTACAGGAGAAGCCGAGCTGAAATACTAATCAGTAAATGTAACCCTTTTTTTCCCAGGGTTCTTTTGCTGGTTAGCTGTTTCCTAGTTATATTTTGATTTTTAAATTAACTCAAGAAGTAAACTTGGCAATGCATTTCATTGTAGAAACTATAAAGAAAATGTACTTCATATTTCTCGTATGTAAGCTTCTATGGTGGTTATTCTATCTTCCCATATCAAAGATATTTTTAAGTTGTTTTGTTTTTCCTGTGACAGTAGCACTTATTTAGATGTTTTTAAATATCTGCTAAGTGATTTCTACTGAGCCATCCTGAAATAAAGACTGTGTATATTAACCAGACCATAGAACTGATACAGTTGGTTTTGTTTCAATAGACCAGGTTTGTTCCAGAATAGGTTTGTTCCAGAATAACTTTATTTTAGATTAAAATTACAGTAATGAAGAATTAATCATATGTAAGTCAGTTCTGACCATAGTTTTGGAAACCTTATGTAATAGTAAATAAAAACTTACACAAATGAAAAAAAAATTTAGTTATTCAGCATATGAGAGAAGGTAGTGGCACATCAGTTTGGCCATGGTTTCCAAAATACAGGCTGCAGTTCCAAAGCAGTTTACCTAATTATATGGTTTTTTAAATAAATATCTTGCTGACAGAATGTGCTTCTGCTTTTCCACACAAAAGTACTTTTGATTGTCAAAACTGGTTTTGATTAGTCAGATTTCTCTTACAGACTTAAAACATTGTAGGGGAGTAATGGTGATAAAAGTGCTTAAAAATGCTTTAAACGAGAGCAGGCATTACTGTGATTATAAAGTTGTTAATTTTTATTTTGGAATGTCTGCTACTTTGTGTATGAGTATCAGAAGCTTGATATTGTAGTGGATTCTTGTGAGCTGAACCAGTGTACAAAGAGAGCCACTTTTCTCCCAGATCAGAGCAATATTTAGGAGCTGCATGTATTGGAAGTTGTCTGTAGCCACTGTATTTTAGGAGCAGGTTATTTTGGAGGCTCGTCTGAATCTGTTCAGGACTCGTGGAAGCCATATAGGACTGGCCAAAGGAGGAACCAAATTGAACTGTTTTTCCAGTTCACTGGTGAAGCAGCTTCTTTTTTGGCAGTGTGTTGACTTCAGGATGTGTGTATTTTTATATTTAATGCTCTTTTTGAGGTTGTAGGTGCATTAGATGATCTCTGTAGGTCCACTCCACTTGAACTATTCTTTTCTAAGAATATATGTGAAGACATTCAAGAGTATGACCTGTTGGTGGGTTTTTCTTCAGTTATCCAAAAACTCAGGCAACTTCTGAATAATAAATTTCTTTCATATATTTAAATTGATGACCATTAATAACAGGAGAATCACTGAAGATCTGTTCTAAATTCCCATTTTAAAAAATGCTAGAACTTTTTAATATAGACTTACTAGTTAACAGTACATCAACCTATTCTCAGCCTATTTTAAGATTCTACTGTTGTTTTAAATGTATTTGTCAGGAAAAGAATAGTGTGGAAAGCTTATGCTGAGCACAAATGCTGTTTGTGTTTTTTGGGGTTTTTTTGTGTATAGGACCTTACTTTAAATTTGGCTTGATGGGGGTGTGAAACTCCATAGGAGAGAAATTTTGATTTTCCTTTTTGATTTGATAGACCAAGATTTTAAAAAATCTTTTAAGTGCAAACAACATTTTCAAAGGCTTGTTGCATGTTTACATAGATTGTGATGTACTTACCTATTTGAGAATATATGGATTTTGAATCACTGACAGGGTTTAATTGGGTTTTCTGCTAGCAGAGGACACTCTCTGTATGAAAAAAGCCATCTTAGGGCTGTGAGGGTTGTTATCTATTACTCTGCCAGTTTTTCTTCTCTGTTGTTCATGTCTAGGAATAATTTTGTAGAAAAACAATGTCTTCTTGAAGCCTTAAATATCTTAAAGCTAAATAACCATTGCAGGAGAATGCTCAGGTTTGCCAGCATCTGTGGGGCTCTTATTGGTGGTGAGGGCTTGGGGCATGCTGCAAACTGGGCTTTCTAGGCCTGCCAGTGGTCTAAGTTGGCTGCGTATGACAGGCTCAATTCCAGGATGTAATCACTTCTTTATATTCCAATGTCTTTGTACTGTTTTTCCATAATACATGTTTGTGGTTTCTCCTAGTTAGGGGAAAATGGTTTCTCTTTGGAAACCTTTTCAGTGTATGAGTTATAGATGCCATTACTAGCAATCTGAAAAAGTGCATTGAACAGTTACTAGTAAAGAGGTTTCGTTTCAGAGAGTATGTAGTATCTTAGCTAACACTTTTGAGCAAATGTTTTCTCCAGGACCATGTACTGCAAAAACTTAGCCTACAACCAAGAGTAAAAATGAAAGTTTTCTCTGCAGTCTGTCCCATCCTCACCCTGGTCAAGCCTCAAATCTGAGTTTTCAAAGACCAGCTGTTGCAAATTTGTGTGCTTTGTGACAGGGACATCCAGAGCAAAGTTAAATCGGGGACAGATTTTTGGTTCCTCAAGGAGCTGTTTCTGAGATGATTTATCTTCAGATTACTGCAGTAAATAGCCAAAATATAGATTCCTACCCTGGTTTTGAGATCATAGTGACCTTAGTGACCTTAATATTTGCAATCCCCTCACTGCAAATACTTCTTTTCGTCCAAGGTGTATCCCCTGATATTTGAAGATTGTTTTGGAGTTAGACTCTGCTATTTTGAGTATTGGCTGCTTCGTTCACAACTGTGGCCTTTGAGGGAACAGAAGAGTTATTTGTCAGACTTCAGTTATGAACACATTTGCAGGAGAGGAGAATATTATTAAACTGTTGTTTAGACAATATTAGTTTCGCCCTGTTTAGAACAATGTAGTAACTCCTATTTGCATTTCTCCTGTGAACTTCCATTCTGATTAAAAATTTCTTCATGCCTATTAGGAAAATGATTTAGATATAAAAGGATCCTATAATAAAAATAATATATAAAAATGCAATATAAAAAGATAACCAATTTGAATAAATATGAGTAGATCCATATCCTAGCTAAATGTGAACAGCAAGGAGTTTCAGTTGCGAGACTGACTCCAAACAGTAACCACACCTTTTCCTTACATGAATTTGTGTTTCAATCATGTTTTAAAATAAACAAAGCCATAACAGATAAAATTGTCAATATATTAATTAGATAAAAAGATGAATTGGTATAGTTGATAATGTTTTGGTGACTAATATCACTTAGTAAAGCTGAATATTGCCGTCCCAATATTATTGGGACAAAGGAACAAAAACTTAACAAAGAAAAGTATCTCTCTGAATAGTAAATTCCTAGTTGTGCTCTTGACAAATATGTAAGTCTCCAGGGAAATGAGTTCAAAGACTGCCCCTAGAAACTGATTTGGAATGGTGTTCCTGAAGATACCAAAAGAAGTGCTTAAGCACACTTGCAAATGTGCACGTATTGTGCAAGAAGATAAAGAGTAGGAGCAGCTAAGACAGAGGAGTAGAAGTACTGTCCACATACACCCATTTCACAACATGAAACTGTATTTAGAGAAATAAATCTCTTGAATGGCCCTTTGCAGCGAATGGTGCCAGGTACACTTCTGCAAAAAAAGCAGCTGCATGTCTTGAGGTAGATTTTGAAGAGTATTGCTGTATATAGTTTTGAACATCAGACATGGGTTTTTACAGCTCTATTTAGGTCTTCAAATGCTTGTTTTAATGTATACAGATGGTGTGTACTTCGAGTATTTATTTCATCAGCAGTATTGGTTTGTTTGCTGGCCTCTTTGCCTCTCCCATCTTTCAGGTGTGACAGTCTGACTGTATGACCATGTGATGAACTGGTTTGGACCTAAAAATTACTTAACTACCATCCTTCCTCAAGGTCTTACTTTTAAATAAACTCAGATGAGGAGACAATTGGATAATTGTTGTACAGGCACAAACAAGAGGTGGGAGGAAGGTGTGGAAGAGCTGGTGTGGAAAGCTGAAAGTGTGGACCTTTAAAATCCAGTGAGAGTTGGACCTGTCTACCTACCACATTATTTCTCACGCTTTTTTGGCTTATCCCCCTACAGTGAACCACAGTAAAGGAAGATTATACAGGAAATACTGGAAAATAATTTTCCCTCTTACTTAAAAATGAATGTTCTAGAGGAGGTGTGCAATTACTTTTACTGGACTTGAGAGAGAGATAGGAAAGAAGCATTTATTTTCACTATGTGCTTTGAAAATTTAGTGTCTTTGTTGACTTCCAAGCAAAGAAAGAAGACACATTATTCAAAGAAAATGTCATTCAAAGAGGAGGAGTTGGCTGCACTTGCAGAACTAACTATACACAATGACTGCAAAGATAGAGCATTGTCCCTATAAGTAAAAAGTAAATTTTTGAGAGAAAGTTTAAAATGCTTACAGATACAAATCTATATGCATATTTTAGTAAATATTTTTCATAAATATTTGCATACTTACAAATGCTTAAATGGAATTCAGTAAAGACTGATAGATAAGAGCCTAGCTTTTTACAGTTGTTTCTGATACCTTTTTTGCTTGGTAAAAAGCGAAACCTTTTTTGCTTGGCGTACTTTAGTAGAGAATTAAATGAAGTCATGAGGCCTGTTGGATACAAATCTGACCACACAATCATTATGACTCTTTTGAGCCTCTATGTCTGTAATATTGCTGTTCTGGAGAATTCTTGAATGCTCAAAAATTTAATTGGTGTTACTGACATCTTACATGAACAAGAGAAGTTGTATTTCTTTCAGAATTAATAACTATTACAAATGGAACAAAATAGTGGCTATGTAACTACTTTCCAAATATAACTTGACCAATTTAGAAAAAATGGTCTCAGGATCAGTTGAAAAATAATGGAAAAGTACTTAGTAATGCATTGGATCAAGTTTGTGAAAACTCTTATATTGTAAAAGTGATTTAGTATGTGTTTTTCTTTCAAACACCCATCTTATGTGGATATATGTATATATACATATTAGAATGAAATCTTGAGTTCAATAATACAAGCTGCTGCTTCTTAAAATATGAGAACTTATTCTTCTATTTTTCTTTTTAGTGATAAAATAAGTTTGCTGGTTAAAGGCAAGTTAAATATACTGTGAACCTTCTATTTACCAAAGAAAATGTAATTTTTTGTAGTTGAACTACATAATGTATATTTGGGACTCAATATAACAGAAGTTATTTTGTTAAAAAAACGTTTTTCAAGTTGATTATGATCACATAATCTTCATTCCATTAGAGTAGGTATGCAGTGTATAAAATTAATTTCTGGCCACAGTCCATGCTGCAGGAATTAGACACTCAAACACATGGGAAATCATGATGAGCATCTTTATTGGTCATGTCAGGGAAGTATTCAACAATAACCACAGCAGGAGAAAATCAATCCATTTTATATCTATGTAAGTACTTCAAATTGGATTTTAATTATGTGCTACAAAAGTAGAAAATCTTCAGCTGCATCAATACTACCTGCACTGTGACACAGCATAGGTTATTATTCTCTCTAATTGCCAAAGCCCTGAAGACTTTGCTGGAAATATGTGTATGTAAAGTTTCTTAAAACCTGAATCAAATAAAAGGTGCTCAGAGCTCAGCCTGAGTATGGGAGGCTTTCTGTTCCTCACCAAACTTCTGAAGATGCTTGAGGAAAATTTCTCTTGAATATGAGTTGCAGCATGAGGAAAAACCTGAAAATTGAGGTGTCATTGGCCTATCAGAGGCTGGTTCTTCTAGATGTTTGAGCGTAAAATTCCCATGAGTGAAAACAAACCATAAACCTCTGGAGATAGAAATGTTGGAATGTACGTGAGAGTTCATGAAACAATGATGTTTTCCCAAGTGACAGGATGGGGAAAGGATCATCTTTGCATCAGTGGTCTGGATGTTACTGAAACAATGCTACAATTGTCAAAAGCCAGGAAGGAAACACATACTACTGTAAGGTGAGATTAAATTCCTTCCTATCCATTCTCAGTTTTGAACTAATTTTTTTTTTTTCACCCTGGCATTCTTTTAAGCCATTATGCTCCTGGAAAAATCTTGGATGCTGTCTGGGTGTGGTGGAAGACAAAAATCAAAGATTGTTATGAGCTTGATTGCTGAACAAGACACTGCTGTTTTTGCAAATGGAGTGAACCAGAAAGAAGGAGTAACAGGTGGAAGGGAAGGGGAGTGGTGACAAGTCTCATGCACCTCTTTCCCTGTTACTTCCCAAGACTTTACTGGCAGTAAAGCAGAAGACAGATGAGTAGAGAGCATTCTGGGGTTCAAACAAAAAGGAAGAATAGAATGGAGTTCTGGAAATTCAAAAGTAGTGAAGGGCCCCACAGTTCAGGAATGATGAGGATGCAGTACTATGAGTTTTTACTTAAAGAAAATTGAGCCATTGAAGGCCTTCTTCTATAGTGATATAGGCTGAACAGTGTCCTTTATTTCCTCAGAAACCACTTCTGTTCAGTGCATAATTACATTTGGTTCAAAAAGAGGAAACCATTTTCCCATCCACTTCTTGCAGTGATTCAGCAGCAGATGCAGACATGCTTCGGAAGAAACATGAGTTATCCACTCTAGCATCTGGGAACAATCGTCTTCATAAGACTAGAAGCAGGGTTTTGAATATAACGACATTGTTCTAATGATGATTTGTTGATACTGCAGCATATCATTAGTCATGCTGGAATCTTTATAAGCATAAATGTTTTCTCAAAATAGTTTAAATGTTTAGAACATCTATTACAGCAGTCTGACATGTAGCAGTAACTTCTGTTAGAATCTGAACAGCCTGAAATTTTGAGTTAGTCTAGAAAAGAACTTTTTGAAGGATCATACAAATTAACTAGATAACATATTTAAAAAGGCAAAATTAAGCAATTTTTTACTTGAAAATGTGTTCTTTTATTATTCAGATTTACACACATCATCCTTATATTTTTTCCTACTGTTTTCAAAACCAGAGTATTGACAGTGTATTGAATAATCTGTAGCTATGACTACATATTTTTCACAATATCTTTGCTTTTTCTGATCTTTCCTGTTACATTTAGTTGTTCAGATTCTGATTAGATGCAAAGTTGCAAGAAAGCCTATGCTGTATTAATACTGTCCTAAAAGTAAAGACTCAGTAATAATGTTGTGGGCATTTTTAAAGTTAATGCATCTGGACTAACTTCCATTTCAAGTACTAATAGACATCTATTGCCTATTAATAGATGTGTGAGGCATCTAGCAAACTGATTTAAAAAAATCCCCAAAAACAACAAAAGCCAAACCTGCATTAGTAAATGAGCTCTGCTTAAAAGATTTTTCATTTCATCCACATATATGTACAGAGGTGGGTAATTCGGATTACTACATATATTGCTATATATTTGCTACAATTGCATTATTTATTTAAAAATAAGTTGTTTCATCTTTCTCTTTGTTAATGCAAGCTTATTCTGTAAAATTTTTTTCAATATTTTTTCATAATGTATTATCACAGCCTATACAGTCTCATTTTGGTTTTTATGTTAGTTTGGTAATAAATGCTAGGAAATTGTTTACTACATTGTATGAAACATTTAAGTACTTTAGGGATTTCTTTCCTTTGATTTCCTATAGCTTTGTTCTGTTCCAGTAATGCTTTTACAACAGACCATATATTAACTACAAATCTACCGATATTCTGTTCCAATTTGTTTACCTTTGTTCTTTGTTGCTAATTATGCCTTTACTCATGGCTGAGTATAAAGGGAGTAAGAGAGTGAAATTTGAGTCACTCTCTATGGCAGGAGAAGAAATCTTTTCAGAGCTGTTAACAAAAAGATGCTCTGCCACCAATATTGCAGGAAACAATCAGGTCCCTTTAGCTGCAACAGCATCTTCATTAGTGGCACAGTGTATATTTGTTGTTTTAGAAATACATAACTAATTTTGAATAAGTCACATTAATGCATGTGATATCTATAATCTGTGTTTGCACAGAACCTTATTAAACAGTCAGTGCTCTTCATTGAGTAATTTGATCTGTTCTGTGATTTAAAATTTATTACTTAAAATTATTACTATATTTAATTTTTTTTCCAGTTTGGGCTTTTTTGGTTTTGTGCTTGTTACTAAAAAATTGCTCTATGTACGTAAAAGACAAACAGAGGCCACAGACATGGTATTGCACATTCTTGAAGTATTGCACGTGCCTGCACATCTGTCATGTAGCAGAAGAGTTCAGACTATGTAGTTTTGCTTGACTACCTTTTTTTGTGGACATGCTACCCATATAATTTCTCATGAAGTTCAGAATGTATGATTTGTTTAAATTAAAGTCATAATTGAATGAAAATTGATGTTGACTCATTTTGGAATAGCTAAGTATTTATGTGATGGAGAGAAAATCTCCATTATCTTCTATTATTATTCCTCTTGGTAATTTTCTTTAAGTAAGTTTGACTTTTATTAAAACCTCAATCTTAACACTTGAAAAATACTCTTACTNTTCCCTCCACTATTCTCAGTCTCTTTTGATCATTGATCTGGGTGACCCCACGCTCAGGGGTTTTTTCTTCATTTGACATGGACAGATTTTTGAAGTATAGCTCTCCTTTGGGAACCTCGGGCAGTTCCACTTGACTAACCTGTGATCTAATGAGCAGTAATGCAGGGTTACAGTGACCATTTTGTTTGCTTTGAGGGAGGATGGCTAGACAGAGAGTGGGAGAGAGGCGGTGTCTGCTGAGAAAAAAGATGCAGGGTGATCGAACAGTGTGAAAAAGACTTGTTAGCCCACATTAGTGTGCCTGATTTACTTCACAACAGGTCAGGAAAGGCCAAAGGCAGGGTTGTCATTAAATTGCAAAGTTGAAAATCCCGGTATTCAAAAGCATTCAAATTTTTGAAAGTTGTAAATTAGAAAGTTTGTGGTTCATGTTGAATTTGGCAGAAAGATATACAGAAGTACCAGCTTCTATAAAACATGAATGGTACATTATAAAATCATGCTGTAAATAAAAGAAAACCAGCTTTTTAAAGTACTTTCATGGTTGACTCTTTTACAATGAGACTGGGTGCGAAAGAAAGGCCAAACACTAACAAGGTCGTTGCACTTTCTTTATGAGCCCTGGGGACCCCTTAATTATGTGCCCGTGCTGCTTATTTTGAGATCTGTAGAGTGTATGTGTACACGTGTTTGTATAATATATAATTTTTATTTGTATTTATTAAATCCATACACATATATATATGCACATATGCATATGTATGTAAAAATAAAATTTTAGCTCTACCTGCCCAGGAATGTAGATTTTGAATCTTCTGGGGCATGTTATGATACTTTTTTGTCCTCATATCCTTGTTTGTTTCTCTTGGGGTGAACATTAATCTTCATGCCTTTGGTCTTGAAATAGGCATAGATTTATCTTAAATTTACAAATGTAGACACACACAAAAACTGTCTTTATGTACTAAAAAGTTATTTTGCCTAATAGTAAAGCTTGCTTCTGAACTCTTGAATTGGACTTGACAGCCTGCTGCTTTGCAATTGCAAAAACAAAAAGTTGAAGCTACCTATTCCTGAAATTACGTTTACTCTTCCGATTCATTGACTTACTTGGCACTGTCCATGAGTTGATGAGTACAAGCAGTTGCATTGATAGCCTTTAACTCATAGCAAACTCTTGTCATTGCTATTTCTGGTCTGGCTGGCTTTAGTGAAAATCAAAGTGCAGCCTTTTAGCTATATTATCATTGTGCATTGTAGCAGTAGGTAATAAAACAAATGGGTGGTCTTAGGGATAAGGTACTTTTTTCTGTCTGCTACCAGAAGTTTCACTAATTGATTCTTACTTCTGTTGGCTGTCAAAAGTCAGGTTTTTACTATTGCCATACAACTGTGTTAACTTTTAGATTGTACTGCATAGACGGAGGTGGTTGTCTTGATCCTTGTGTCTTGTTGCAATTAGAAATACATGAAATTAAATCAGCTGAGAAGAGCTGACCCATAATTAAGACTATATTTCTTACCTGACTTCAGGGGCTGTACTCCCACTGATCATTCAAATAATTTCACTGACATTTAAGGGAGTGTCTCTTCTTGGTTGAAGGGAAGAGAAGACAACAGGATGTCAGGCTTCAGTGTTCACATTGAACATTAACTTTTGGATTTAACTTGTATTTGATTATGTATTAATATGTGGTGCCAGATTTTTTTTGGTTTATCTTGGTCATCTTTTGTTTACAGTGGATATATGGTATAGTTTTACCTCCTGATAAACTGAGGTTTAAGTGACAGTTGAATGTGGGTAACAAAGTAAATTTTTTATTTTCAGTGCTGCATTTCTCAACTAATTTCACAGTATGTCATTCCTGTTTTTAACACATTGTAAAATTCACTTATTATTAGAATTTGAAATAGGATTAGTTTATTTTGAAACAGCATGGTGTTTGAAGTGGTACTATAACCAAACACTAGTCTCAAAAAAATTTGCTATGGTATGTATGCTTCCATTTTCTCAATTATTTTAACTGATATTTAGTTGCAGCACCTTGGTGGAGATACATTCTAGGAAACTCTGCATTGAGCTAGCTTCCTCTGTAGCTTTAGGTCATGTTAGTCAATGGAAACTTATTAGGGCATAAAATGATGGGAAAATGTTTAACAAATCAGAATACTGAATCAAGGCACATTTAAGCCTTACTAGTATTCTCTTTCCATTTACTTTCTCCATTCCCTAAATAATGTTGTCTGTGCAGTCTCTATGCACTCTTTATTAGCTCTTCTATTTGATTTAATTATTCAGTTACTCAGTGTGTCTGAATTAAGTCATCTCCGCCAATCTGCTTATTACAAAGCATTTGGTCAGTGAGAAGAGACTAATGGCATCTTGCTAGACTAATTTTTGTGGGTGTGTGTTTAGGAATCAAGACACTGGAGTGGTATTTCAAAATTGGTTTATAAAAAAAAGTCAGTCCAAGAGTATATTATTGATACTGCCAGTCAGAGGCTCTGGAAGAGTAAATATTATTTACTCATCTGAAGAAAAGGGAAATTTTCATATGTTCTTAGCTTTCCTTAAGATGTGAATAGCTTTTGCGGGTTGGTGCTTTAAAAAACACAAAAAGTTTTCTGCAACAAAAGCTGTTTTTGCATGGACAACAGTTTGCATGCAACAAAAGCATTTTTTGCCAGGTGTTATATGAAATGATTAAGTTCTTTTTCGATGGTAATGTTGTTGCTTGCTTCAGGAAGACAGCTGACAAAAGAGGAGGGGATATAGCCAAATGCAGGCTTTTGGAAATTTTTTGTCCTAGCTCATAGTTGCATTTTTAGAAAGCATTTCTTTTAAGACAGAGATTTTTACTTTCGATATAGGCGCTAGAATGCAACATGAGAAGTTTTTCCTTTTTATCTGGATGTCATGATATAAAACCTCCAGTAAAACCTTCCTGTAGGTTCAGTTCCCGTGGCTTATCCACTGTATAATCCTTAATAGTGTGAAGTAGTTATGATTTAATCCACATCATGGATAGGGTGCAAACACAAAGTTTAGCAAAACAGAAGAAGCAAAATATAAAAGTAGTTGCAGGTGCTCTTTTTCTAAAGAAAATAGGTATGCCTTCTTACATTTCTCTGAAGCCATTATTTGCATCTCAGGCTATATTTGAGAAGTATAACTCTCAAACTGTTCTAAACTGGGAATGCAGTAGCTAATATGTTGCATAGAAGTGAAGCATTATGTTCTGCCAATGGACTCTGACAATTCAGTTTTTAGTACCTGTAAAATGGGCTTAAAATGTTCCCCAGATGTATTTGGCTACCTCTCCTTTTGGAAATCATTCCTTCTGTGCAATAGGAAAAAAATTTGCTTAACTAAGAAAACAAATTCAATAATGCCACCCTTCCCCTGCATAAATAAGAAGGTGGGGGTGGTAATACTATGTCTGGGAAAGGAAGCAAAAATGCATGCTTGGATATCCATTGCTGGCTGTTGTAGGGAGTGTGCTTGCCAGCAGTTTCTGGCAAGCTTATTCCTTCCAAACGCTCTCCAAACTTGCCAGACATTTAAAAAGTCTTTTGCCTGTTAGTCACCTTTCACTTACTTGTAGCATTAGAAGAAATGTTTATTGACTGAAGAACTGCCTGTTTTGAAATCAGGAACATTGAATTAGGTTTTTTGTTTTGTTACATGTTGGTTTGTTGATATTTACTTGACAGCAGGGTTTAGTTAGGAATATACTTACAGTCTGTTAGTAACCCAACTGGGTCAAAGCTCAAAGGGTCTGCTCTTGCGGGTAGTAAAGCTCAGGGTTTGGCTGAGGTTTTTTGTGCATGTAAAAGGCATCAGACCATCAATCCTTGACCCCTGTGCAGAGGGATGGATGCTGTAGAAATGGACGGCATTTAAATGATGGCAAAGCACTTTCTCCACTTTTGGTAAACCTAGCTGAGAGAGAATTAAAAAATCTCCTGTGTGTGACAGTGGTGCATGTAGAGCCTGTTTGTGTTAGTTTGGTTCAGTTGTGGTCTGGTGTATAAATCCTCTTCTGCGATATTGATCAGGATGCGCATGGGTCTGAATCTCCCTAAGGCATTTGCGGACAAAACAAGTAGGATATGTATCTAAGCCCTAAAGCAGAGACCATTCAGGCAGAGAGGGGTTGAAGGGAGGAATCAGATGCAATGAAAGAGGAGAAACTTGACTGTTGTCCAAGGTAGAAGCATGCCAGAGAGGAGACTAGAAATCTAGCTTATTTGATACAAAATATTTTGCAAAACTGCTCTTCTCAGGAAGGTTCAGATTCATAACTGTGGTTCTGTTCCTTCTACTCCATTTTCTTCTCATAGTTGCAAAATCTGAATTAAAGAGACACCTCAGTTATTAGTCATTATACCAGAGATGTCTGGAGTTACATCTATGACTACACTGCACCTTCCTTCAGGGTTTTTAGATGGGAGGATATCTGGGTCTTTTTCATGCATTTTGCTCCTGCACTTACATGTTTAACCGAAGCAGTAGTGTAGTATAGGAGCATGTCAGTCTTTTAATGTAATTGCTTGTCATCTCTGAGGTATGGAAGCAGTCTGCCATTATTTTACAGTAATTTAAGCACTGGTAGACTTATCAGATACAACCACAAGGCTAATGGCCTTTTAATTATTACTGATTCCAATGAGAGTTTATATCTTAAGCGGGAATTAAGAGCTTAATGCAAAAGTTTGACAAACAGAAAAAAACAAGGCTACTAGCACCGAATGGTGCTATCATTCTAATAATTGAATACTTCTAATTTTCTCCATTTCTGATATGGTTGTTATTAAGGCTGCTTCACAGTACTTTTATATGCATAGAACCTGATATACACCAGTGAAAGAAACGTGTTATCAGTTGTAAGAACTGTGGTCACAGAGAGCCCGACACCACACATCTTTTGTCGTTGTGGTCACAGTATTGTTTTGTCTCACTGCAGGAGTAATGCAAATAATTTAAACAATAAACCAGTATGATGGTCTTCTCGTCCTGGCTTTGCAATTATTTCAATTTATGTTTTCTGAAAAGTGCAATTTCAAGTATTCTGAGAACCTGCAATGGGTAACTGGGAGTGCTTGAGAATATTGCCAGTGTGTATTGCCAGGGTATTGTGATCAGACAATGAAAGAAGAGTTGACTTGCCCTGCTCAGGATTATCTGCCACACATTCACTGTATTAGTTGACTAAAATACATAAAATATTGGAAAAATCTGCCAAAACTTATTAGGTTATTTTATGCATCTAAAAATTGATTTTTTTTAAAAATTAAAATTGGGTTTAAATTTTGAATTTATATTCAAAATACAGTTTTTTGTGTACTTACATAGCTATATGTCACTTTATAACCTGCTGGAGAGCAATAGCTGCAAATTAATTAAAAGAGGTTGTGAAGTTCTCTTCAACATTGTAATTCAAAACCTTTCTTGACATGTTGAAAAAGATTTTGATTTCTTTGATATCAGTTTGTGCTCTCTTTTATTGTAATAATTGGAAGTAAATATAGCACTTTCAAGTTCTGAAATGGCATTCCTGAGTTTCTTGAGACATAGAAAATATAGAGCATCTTCTACTTAGTTATCTGTTGTAAGGAAATCTGCATGCTTCATTCATTTCAGTATGTATTAGTATTTGTATGAAACAGTTGAGTCATCCTCTGAGTTTAATGCTTTTTGAGAACTATGTTGATTTAATATTCTCTATTTTTGTAATCATTTTCCTCCTTATCAATTCAGCTATGGTGTTAGAGAATGCAGAAGTAATCCATCGTCATTTTGCTGATGTAAAAGTCAAAGGCCATAATTCTCCTTACCTTAGATATTTAAAATTTCCTGTGACTGTTTAGATTATTTCAGTTGTTTCTGTTTCTTTTGCTTGACTTTATGTTCTTAATAGAGTATTAATTCATCTTGTGTGTAAAAAGAAATTATTTTATTTGGTAGTATTTCAAATTTCCTAAGTCAGACTCTTGGGGTAATTATTCAGACTGTTAGATGAATATACAGAATGTAATTGCTAATAGATAACAATTCTTTAATTTTGATTAATATTCAAAAAGTAGAGTCAGCTAGCTTGTTCAGTGAAGTTATTTGCAAGCTCTGATAAAATTCTGAATTTTTCTACCCATGAAAAGAAAGCTGAAAAAAGAAATCTGAATCCCAGGTCTCTTCCATGGAACTTAAATGTTCCTTTATCAGTTACTTAGTTCTTAATTTAGACCAGTGACGCATTTCAGAGGGCAATGTGAGTTTTGTTAAAGACTGCTATAAAGTATTACTACTTGAGATTTGTGGTAATCTTGTACCTATTAACGGAATTTACTATTTGAGCTCCACAAAAGACTCACCAAGAAACTGATGTAGTTCTATTGAAATATGGGAAAAATCTGTCAGAAATCTTGCAAAACACCACAGTATTCCACAAACATAGCATTTCTCAGCTGACTGCATTCTGGACAACTACTGTCTCTCTACAACAGTGATAGGACCGATCAGGACCATCAGTATAACACCCTCTATCACAGTAGTCTCTCTTGCATCTTCAGCCTTCATTAGATGGATGCTTTGTGCAGTGTTCAGAAAAAGTGACATGTTTTCTTATCTGTAGCCTTTTTTTTGCTGAGACAGATGTGATTATTCAGTACCAGGATGTTTATAACTATCTTACTCAAAACCACTCTGAAAATCTAAATTTCTGCTCCTAAGAGGAAAATTGAAATCCGTTCTCGTTGAGCAAATGTTTACTTCTTGGCTATTGAAAGACTCTCAAAAAGAGTTTGGTTCTGCCACCTTATTATTTAAAACCTCTCTGATTTTAGTTTCAATTTCTAGATATGATAGAATGGTCTGGGTTGGAAGGGACCATAAAGATCACTCAGTTCCAACCTCCCTGATGTGGGCAGGAGTGCCAGTCACTAGCTCAGGTTGCTCAGGGCACCATCCAGCCTGGCCCTATCTACTCATTTAGTGGAATACTTGCTGTTCCTGCAAAGGAAGAATTATGGCTATCACCGCCATAAGCTTTCTGTTCGTGAGTTTTCAGGCACTGAGAAAAATTTCCAAAATTTATCATCATCGTTTTCTTTGGCAAGCATGGGTCAATACAACCCTTCTAATCACTCAATATTACTTCTTTAAATTGTGTGCTTGGTACTAGATCCTACAAGGTTTTACTGTACTATGGTACTGTATTTTAGGGCCATATCAGCTTTTTTTGTATTTCATAACACTAGGAAAATATTATTTATGCATAGTATCCAAAGTTTTGCTTTAAAAGGGCCAATCCACATGTCTCTGTAGTCTGATTCTGAGGCTGGCAGGCTATTGTTAGAAAATACAAGAGGGGTTTTTTTTTGTCACGCGGTAGTGAGCTCCTGCTTGTCTTTGCAGACCTGAGGTTTTCATCCTAAGTTTAAGAGGCAAATAACAGGGGAGAAGAGATGAAGAGGAGAAAAGCAAACTATAGGCCTAGAAAATTCCTTTTCTTTCTTTTTTTTCCCCATGAAACTACTTCTGCAGAAAAAAAAAAATATTGACAGACAGGGTGTGCCAGCTAATGTCACCAAGCATTGAGTGGAAAGAAGAATACTAAAAAGCAGAAAATTAGAGCTGTGCTTGCCTGTTCACCTCCCCAAAAGAATTGAAATTGCCAGCGTTTGGGACTCCTTGTCAGAGGCTGAGATCCTCACCTGTCTGGTGCTCTGCAAAACTGCTCTGGTGACCATCATCCCTCAGAAATGTGTGTCTGAGAGCAATTAGAATTTTACCAAAGAATACTGAAAAAAAAAAAAATTAAGTACATCTATGTCATGTAGTTTCTGAATTCTTTAAAGATAAAAACAAAGGCCACCACAGAAGCAAATTAAAGCCCCTGGGAGCTGACATGGTTATTGAAAGCTTTAACAGAGCTGCCCTGCCATAGAAATCTGCTTTCCTATTGTCATTCATTTTGGTCTCTGAAAAGAAATTTATGATCAAAGTTTTGTTTGAGCACAATGTAAGCACTCAGATTAGATTTTGGCAAAGTTAGACAGGGATTTAGATATTTTATTTTATTTTTTCCCCTTTTTTTGGCACTTGTCTTCTAGTGAGAAAAATGTTTTGCACTTAAAATGTTTTGCCCTTAAAAAAAGAAAGAGTATCTGTTTACAATATTTTCTTGAATGACATTAGATCTGTGTTTCTTGTTTTATAACTCCTACTACTGTTTCGTGATAATTAAAATCTAGAGCATCTTTCATGGGTAATGTAAATGAAAATACATAAATAAAATAAAACCTGTGTATACTTAAAATATTTTAATTAAGTTGCTTCTATCTATAAAGCTTCCACCTTGGGGATTCACCAGCAAATGCCCACTCTCCAATTTTTCAATTGTTATTGGCAGAAAGAGATTTTATTTTTAACAGAATAACATAATACAGTGCTTTCTGAGCATAAGAGTTAGTGATCAATTGTTTTGTTGGATAACGAATACAGTTTGCTTTAGTCTGAGGGAAAGAAATTAAGGTGAGAATTAACCGTAGTAGGAGAAATCATTACAATTACTAAGGCATATGAAATATAGGTTCATTTCTTTGTATTTACTGTTGACTTGCTGCGTAAGACTTTGTGGAAATAGGTTATTTCTGTTCTCCAGCTTATGTCCATATAGAGGGGTCTTGTAAGTGCTCTGAATTATAATGAAGATACAAAATTTTGGATATCTTGGAAATTCAAGTACAAGGAGAAGAAACATTGACTTGTGTGAAAGATAAAGTTTCTTCTCTACAGAAAAAAAAAAGCCCTGAAAGATTGTGACAGTGAAATGGGTTATTCATACTGATAAGTGGTAATTTAAAACAAAGATCAAGAAAAATCTGAGTTTATACATTTCCCTTAACATACAGTCATGCTGGTATAGGCTAAAATGATGAGGTAGCTTTAGAAATGCTGTCTCATGATGTGATCAAAGCAACAAGCACAGTCAGCCAATTTGAGTCTTCTGTCTTGAGTGCCCATGGGAAGTAGGAGTGTTAACTTCATCCTGTATGTGAGGTTTGTAACAAGAATGCACTAGAAGCTAAATTACTGATTTAGAAGTCTGCCTTTAAGATTGTGTTGAAAGAAAGAAATCACAATAGAGGTTCCCCCTCTGCTGGTAGAGAGTTCAACATTGAAGACATTTCAGTGTGTCTAGACACAGGTAAATTTGTTCGAGTCTGAACATATGTATGCAAAGAAAGAGCTGCTGTTACACAGTATAAACTATTGCAAATCTGCTAAAAGAATTTTAAAGTGAAATGTAGTACAACTGAAGTTATGAAATTTCATGTCCATTTATTTTAGCCGGTGTGCAAGTAATTCATGTCAAGTGCCCAATAGGGAGTGTAAACTATTGTGTTGTCAATACATAACCAGTGACTGTTCAGCTTGGTATTTACCCATTTCAGTGCTATTCAAAATTTTTGTCCTAGTAAACAAACCCTTTTCACTTACCCATTTTAAAGAGATTTTCAATCTGATTTAATTAATCATCTGTTTAAAATATTACTCTATGCATGCTTGTCAGGAGAATTTCTCAACTCCTTCTGTGGTGGGAAGTGCCTGTGCCAAATTTTGCATATTTACTTTGAGTACTTGTGAAAAAGAGTGAAAATTTTAGAGGTACTGGAGACAAGAGAAGTAGATTATGTGTGGTGAGAAGCAGGTACTGTTATCCACTAGAAGGTGAACTAGCAGGAGAGTACAAAAAAAAAGACAAACAAAAATCCATCTAAGTGAAACTCTCAAAGATCTGGGTGAATTCATGCTGCCTGGTGTGTTTGTCCCGAGGCTGGTATGAAATCTGTTGTACCAGTAACCTCAGCAGTACAATATGTTTTCCTCTACCACAGGAGGGATTGCTTATCAGGAAGGCAGAAAATTCTACTGTCTCTTTACTGGTTTCTTCCAGCTTCTTTTTCGTATGTTTGGCATAGGTAAAAATTCACTCTAAAAAGCCAAAAAGCTACAGATAGAGTGTTCAGTAAGGTGGTGAATCAGTTAATTTTTTAAAATTTTAAATGTTGTAGCAACTTGCTTACCTCTGTGTATATATGAAATAAAATGTAAATGGTTAGTACTTTTTGTAGAAAATATGCCAAGACTTCAGGTTTTGAAATACATAATGAAATTTTTATATTTTGGTATAGCAAGTATTAATACACCTTTGAGTAGGTATTTGGAATAAATGTTATGACCTATCTCAAGTAATTTCAATTTCTTGTGAATGTAATTAAGGCTCTATGACAACTGTAAATCAAAATCTTTATATTTTTCATGTATTCATATACTAATATGAATTAGAAGTTAAATTTATTTACGCAGGCTTAATGTTGTCTCTCCATACATCTGGCCAGTATAAGTGAGACAGAATGAGGTTTTATTCCCTTCAGAGATAAAAATCATAAGAGGACCATGGATGAGACAACTTTGATCATTGAGCTAAACTTGAGTGGAATTCCTTATACCAAAGAAACACCACCATCAGGCTGTTTCTTGGCTGAACCAAGGGCTATTCACCTTCTATTAAGTAATGAATAGTATCGAAATTCTTACACGTTTTTGTACCTTTTTTACATTAAAAATGATAGACAGTGGTAATGCTTCTTTCCCTTCTCTCTTTGTTTAGTATAAGCTCAATGATTTTAATGTCTAAGAAAGCAACTAGGTTTTTTGCCACAAAATTCGATTTTGATTTTCATATTTTTAAAGATACTTACGGATTTATAAAGGCCTTTTTGATCATTCTCCATGTTCTTTTGAGTAAATATTGCTCTGGCTTTTTGATAATTTTTTTTGAATGCTACTATTGCTTTCTGTGGCAAACGTTAATCTATATCAGTTGTACTTTCTTTTTTTTGGTTACTTATCTTAGATTTGAATTAAGAACAAGCATGACTTCTCAACCTTCAGTTTTGTGCTTGCCTTCCAGTATGGTGTAAATTCTCCCTACTGCTAAATCTGTTACTTAGTTTTGGGCAATATAGTTAGATATGAGTAAATTTTATCATTACACTATCATCAAAAATAATCAGTTACCGTACAAACAAGGTCATAATTGAAGCTTTTCAGATAGCTTCATATTATTTAATTTTCTTTGAACTTAAGAAAATTTCATGTAAGTTTTGAGGCTGGGTATTCAGAACTTGATTATATACCCACTTTATATATTGAATACTAATATAAACTGGTGAAGAGTAGAGTTGATTTGAAAATTTGGCTACTCCTGTAAGCATGGTAAGTTAAAAATTTTCCCTGTTTATACAGCCTTTGGCAATTTATGCAATGTGTTTTGTCACCTGTTTTGCTGTCTCGTGAAGAGCTGGAACTTTTATGAAGAAATAGAAAATATGACTTTGAATCCTTGACGTCTTTAAATAAATGCACATATTGATAGTGACAGATTGCTAAACTTGGCATTAGACACTTAGTTGTGTTTCTTGCCAAAAGTAATCCAGATGTGCATAATTTATCCGCCTGCCATATGTGCACTGACATGTCTTTCTATAATCAACTGTCTGTTGAGTATTGTTAAACAGTTAAATGTTCTTTATCAACTATCTTTTTGAATAATGCTAATAACTCCTTTAAGGAGATAAGAAGCAGCAAGACCATAAAGACAGCTTTCTTAAACTGAAGAAGGCAACTTCAGTTTTTTGATTGTCCAGAAAAGCATGCAGTCTCAGGAAAAAACTGTTGGTAAAAGAAGCGTTTTTAAAGCCCGTCTTAGGTGGTGTTATACAACTAAGGTGGATGCATATTTTACGTAATCTTATTATGATGGGACAGATCTTTGTTGTGACTGTGTAAGGGAAGTTGCTATGGAATAATAACATTAATTAATAAGGATTTTTTTGTATGAGGTGCTTGTTGAAAGGAGAAAATGAACTTAACTTGACAAACAGCAACCAAACATGTCCTGGCATTAAGTTCGGATAGATTTGTAGGAGGACATTTGTGTCATTTGGAGTATTTAATCGTATTGTCGGAAGAAGTAACTTCCATTTTATGGCAAGTTTTGCAACGTGTGTTTGTTCTTCAACTGTCTTCAGAAAGTTACTTATTGATTAGTAGAGGTACATGACCCAAGTGGAAAAATTCCTATGTAAAGAGTTTCTGTCCCATGAGTTTTCTACCCCAAAATTCTGTTTGCAAACAGAATTCTGTTTGTTCCATAGAAATAATCCCCCTTTGTTTCCATGAGCTTATCCTTTCACCTCATTGACATAATGTTATCAGAATATTAACATGGATAATCTCACATTCATCAATGTCTGAGTCAGATCCCAGTGCTCGCCTCGGAGGTATATGGGAAGGTATATGGTGGTCATGTAGAGCAAAATGCACAGTGTCTCATGGTTCTGAGTTTTCCCTGAGGAGAAGGGTGTCTGGCGCTGTCTGATGTTCTTGTGCATACAGGTAAGTATTTATCCCTACAGTTATATAGATACCTATCTGTTGTAACTAGGCCTGTCTTTGTAGCTATCTGCTTTGGTTTTTTGAACTCCCCCCCAGCACTTGCATAACTTGTGGCATGATTAGCTGCTCTTCTTCATCATCCTGGGAGGTCTCAGTCATGACCTTTCCAACTGCTGATCTTTGTCATTAAGATGAGAATAGGTGTACATAAGCTGTTGAGAGCACCAACTGTCTGATTCTTATTTCCATAAGGTCATCCACATTTGAGCAGCTCATCTTGGTTTCTACTAGGAAGAAGCAGAATGCGTACATAATGTCCTGAAATTGGGTTGTCACGCTAGACAACGTAATAATGCAGCTATATATGACCAGCCTGTTAGAAGGCATCTTTGCTGACATGGTCTGAAGACACTCCCTAGTTTGTAGAACCATGCTTCTTTTTTGTAAACGTTGCTGTTTAAGATTTCAGCTTAACTGTGACCAATTCACATGGTCTAAATTGAAATACTGATTCAGTGCTCCGAAGCATTATGCTGCTGAAGTTCTCAAAGATACAGGCTGCGTGGATATGGTGTGGAAGAGTACTGCCATGCAAATGCCAGCAGTAAACAGGAAGGCTGGAAAGCTTCTTCAGCCAAGTTTGTTGGGTGTTGGTTAATATTTCAAAATCATCTGAAGTTGCTAGGGCCTTACATAAGTGGATCATAGATTAACATTGATCTATTGCTGCTTGAAACCCTGTGCTCATTATACTGTGCTATAGCTGCTCTGTTAGAAACTTCAAAAAAAGTCCTTTCAAAAAAACAGTCAAATACTGAAATCAAAGCTGCATGGTGTGTTCTTAACTGCTTCTGAGAATTGATCATCATATTGAGCTGTTTTCTAGAGAGTGCAATTTGTGACCAATTTTTAAAATTATGTAATGTTTTTTAAGTTAGTGTAATGTCTGATGAAAGGCTAGTAGCATACAAAATACTAAGGAAGCACATTTTCTGAAGATATTATCACTGTTTCTTATGAAGGCACAGCTTCTTGCACTTGAGAAATACTGTGGAATCTATGTATCGTATAGCAAACCAGCAGTTTGCACCTGAAAGGAAACCTAACTTATTTCAGCAGTTATTCCTTGCAATGTAAGCTTTCTTCAGAAATGTAAATGACGTGTTTTGGAATTTATATACTTTGGGATTGAGAAACTATTGATGCTTTATTCTCTCATTTATTCCTGGTGTTTTGTCCTTTGTTATAATATTTAGCAAAATTATGTGAAATTCATGCATGCATACACACACTCATTTAAAAAAAAAAAAAAAAACAAAACAAAAGCAAAACGTAAAACCTTACACATTAGCAAAAAGTTGTAATTTTTGATATTCCTTCAGGCAACATATATCAGGCAACATATATCGCTCTTTTATTAATGTGCATTCAGTGTAGTACTTTAATCAGTTTTATAATTATTTTTAGACTATACTCTTTGTTATTTGATCACTTGAATCAAGATTGAAGAGAACTGCTTCTTTACATAGTTTCAGGTGAGAAAATATGTGTTTTCTTTTCAGAAAATTCTATTGTGAATTCTCAGATATGTATTGATACTTGCATTTTATGAAATACTGTGATATTTTCCATTGTTTGTATCTTAGCTAGTTTTCTAAACCTCTGAGAGCCCTTTAGCCTCCACAAGCCACAGACGTATGTCTAATATGAAAAAATCTCTTCTTTTCTGATTAGTTATGTCCTGAAAATGATAGAACTGTCATTGTTATCCAAAGAATTATGCTCTGTAATCTTAATTGTTAATTTTATTTCTTAAGTTCATTCTTAAGTCTTAATTCTGTGAGCCAGAAACTCTTCAAACTGCTAAAAAGCAGTTTAATAAATGTTACTATAGTATTACATTACATGGCCATCTGAAAATTAGTAATAGGGGCATCTTGAAATGCTTATCACTGATCATTTGGTCAGTATTGGTGACATGCTGGCCATTTATAATGTGATAGTTTTGTCAGTTGTGACTTTTTTGCAGAGTCTGAGGTGGAAAGGGGGAATATGGAGGAGAGGAAAGATCATTCAAAATTAATCTGGATGTGTGTGTGTGTTTACACACATCTTCCAGGCAGTGCTGCAGTGAATATTATCTGAAATAGTGTGTATCTGTGCACTGTAGTTCTGTTGCCCAGCAGCATTTAGTCACTTTAGTTTGTCTTCAGTTACATTTACCCAAAGACTAATTAAAGTACTAGAAAAGTGGTTTTGGCCCATGAAGAGCTAGCCTGACAACTGAACTCTCTCATTACATTTCCACCTCTCTGTCTTGCTAAAGTGGGCAAGGCTCTGGATCGACTGTAGTTGGAAAGGTTAGTTGAAAAGATTAAAGGTGACTTGTAAATGGAAAATGGCAACTTCGCATTTTTGAATTCTAAACACATCTGGTCTAGTGTTCTTCTTGCTGAGTGGTAGGTCTGCCAAAACTTGTTGCAGACTTTGGAGAGCAGTAATAATAAACCTGTTCAGAGGTTTAAAGGAACTTGGCATGCCATATGACAGGTTCTCGAGTAGTTTGTCAGGAGCCAAGTGTACTGTAATAGACCCTTTTTAAATTGTTGGCTTACACAAAAATTAGAGATGTCTGCATTTTCTCCTTTTTTCCCCCCTTCCCCTGAACTACAAAAGGCAGATGAATTTATTAAAATGCTTCTTTAGTGCATGTTATTGAGCTGTGAAAGAGACCAATAGATAAACACTGTTGTAAGTTTGCAGATGCACTCTCATTTATGCCTGTAGGCAAGATAAATTTATCTACTTATGTTAGAGGAGCTTTAATCGGATAATCTGTTACTGCAAGCAGTTTAGATCATGAAGTGAGTAGTTTTTCATCAGGCCTTTACAATGTGTGTAGACTTTGCTGGTCCTGTTCTTCATCACGAGAAACATAAGACACAGTCAGGTGTAAGGAAAATAAGTAGTATGCTATTCACTCTTGCTTTCAGTGAAGTATATGTAAACTGCAGACATATACAATATTTCTAGAGGAATATCGAGCCCATAAAATTTTGTTCATTATATTACAGAGAAAACAACAGATGTTTGGATAACAACCTTCTTCTAAACAAGTGGGAAAATGGCAGGAGAACTGAAATATGTAAGAATAACATCACGTAAAGAATTTTGACCCTTTTTGCTAGAAGTAAAGGAGATTGAGATTATAATAGAGGCCTAAGCCTATAACATCCAGCATGAGTTTTCCTGTGCAGAAAAGATGTGAGCTTTTAGGAAGAATGAGTTGTCATACTGTGAGATACAAGTCTGTGCTGCTCTTCATTTCTGCTCTTTTTACGAGTCTTACAGAACTTGCACTTCACATAAGAAAATCTGTGGTTTAGTATATGGAAACCTTAATCCCTTTGACATCCTATACTGCTATTCTGGAAAGGTTAAGCTTTTCTGAGAGCATCTTCATCTTATTCAAGAGAAAGCAAGAAGTGAATGCCACACATAGATGCTTTAAGTGGTTGGATGAAAATTTTCTCTGAGAAGAAATCCTGTGTTTATGCTTCTTTCTTGCATAGACATCAAGCATTTAACTGGTTGTTGAACTCCTGGTGCAGGAATGTGTAGTTGAGCAAAAAACTTCAGACAGAATCACTTCAGTCTAGCTGAGTCATTCATCTTGGTTTTAGTCTTCTTTCCTCTCTGTGTGATGGAGAGGTCCCTAAAGAAGGGATAGCTTAGAATAAATCAAGGAAATCCCAGACTTTATTTATCTCTCAGAATCAGTCTTTTAAAAATTGTATTTTATTTTTAATTTTTTATTTGCAAATTATTTTTGTAATCTTCACAGTAGATTTAACAGTTTTAATTTTCCCAATATTTTCAAATCCTATTGTTTTCAACATAGCAGTATCTCCTTAATAGCACCAAGAAAGTTGTTTGCAAGTTTTTGTTGTTGTTTCAGTTGTTTGGGGGGGATTTGGGTGTTGGGAGGTTAATTGCTGGGTTGATTGTTGTTTTCAATTCTTTTAAGCCACCAAAACTCCACTAGTGACAGGAAAAATCACATTATCTTGTCAGTACTGACTGTTTAACATTATGGCATCCTGAAGAAAGCTACTTTCCTGCTTAATATAAACGGGAGACAAGGCAGTGAGGAAAGGAGAGAGGCACTTGAGAAGCACAGGAGATTTTAGAGGATTAAGAGGAAGCTTGAAGACTGATCACTTAATCTGCTCTTCCCAGATAATATAAAAGGGAAAACAGGAGTACTCCAGCAGAAGTACTAATCTATAGTAATTTCAATTAAGGACAAAACTATTCATGTGTCTCCTCTCAGAGATTTCTAATGATTTGGTAATCTATAGTAATTATTTTTTAATATAGGGGAAAAATAATTCCACTATCTGTTTTCCTTTGATCACCCATAAAAATACTCAGAAATATAAAAAATACCAAAATACTCAGGAAAATAAAGACCAGTTATTAAGCCTCTATTCTTCCATCTCTTTATCCCCTGAAAAATCCTCCTGAATCTTCCTTCTATCAATAAAATGTAAACTACTACTTTAGTAGCAGACTACTGTAAACTTTGAGCAAATTGAGCAAGATTTTGCATCAGGCAGAAATGGCAGGCATGAACGGTGGAAGCTGCACTATGAGTTTGACTTGTGAATGTAATCTGATTCATTCAAGAAGTTTTTAGAATAAGGTTAAATATATCTTTCAGTATGAATTTCGCTTGAATTTTAATAGCATTAGCTTCTCTTAAAATCACTTGTAATGGAAATCTGCTCTTCTAAGAAAGTTTTTCATGAACATACTTAAGGATTCTGAAAATGAAGCAAAATACACAAGACTTTGGCTCAGGTTTTAGAACATAATAGGAGGAAAAGTTTTCTGAAGGGATCAGTCAATTGCGTTTATTGCAGTTGTGCAGCTGCTTGGCTGCTCTTCCCGTCTCTGCCCAGTTCTGACGTAGAGAAGAGAAGCAGCATCTCACTGGGTGTGAGAAAGCATCTCTGCTTAGGTTCCTTTGGAAGGATAAGGATTGTATACGGAACTGGACTGAGATTTTTGGGTCCAGTGATCAAAGCCCAGAGTAAATGCTCCAAGGAACTATAGTTAATTTAATTGCTGTTTTACCTGAACAAGGGGTTGCGGGGGGCGTGGGAGGGGAGGAGTGGGTGTGGTTTGAGAAATAAACAATCACCAAGCCCCAACTTTTGTTCATTATATCAGTACTATGTCCTGAGTTGAAAGACACCCACAATTGAAGTTGAGTTCCTGGCCATGCACAGGACAGCCCCAAGAAACACTCCATGTGTCTGAGAGCATTGTCTAAACACTTCTTGAACTCTGGCAGGCTTTGTGTTTTTAACATAGTTTGGCTCTTGGCTCTGCTCTAGGAACAATTCACAGAAAGGGTGATTAGATGCTGGAATAGGCTGCCTAGGATGGGTGGTGGAGTCACTGTTCCTGGAAGTGTTTAAGGAAAGACCGGACATGGCACTTAATGCTGTGGTCTAATTGACATGGTAGTGTTTGGTCATAGGTTGGAGTCTATGATCTCAGAGGGCTTTTCCAACCTATTTGATTCTGTGATTCTGGCTTTCATTTGGTTTTATATCTATGATGGTAAATAGGCAGGACACAAGATTTTTATGGTGGTATTTCTGACATGGTTGTTCTTTCCCTGGATTCCTATATCCCTTCTTTACTCCCTAAGCCTTCCTAGCGTACTCTAATCTCCTTGATTTTTATTGTATTTTCTTTATTTGCAGAAAGAGTATTTTGCAGTCAGTATCAACACCAAAGTAGTACTACTTTCCCGAGGAGAAGTTCTGCTTAGGTTCTAGTCTCTTTTTTTTCTGGTTGTGTCCTTTTTTTTAGAACCTGCTAGAGTGCTGTAGTAGATTTTGTGGAGATGCAGTGTGTCAAGACTTATTTAGCAAAGCAAATATGGAAATGTTTGTATATGAACATTTCCCAAAAGTCTTGAAGTAATAAACCTACAGTCATAATCAAGGTCAATCATAATCTCAGGTCAACAGATCAAACTACTTTTAAAGATGTGGTTTCATCAGTT
Source organism: Dicaeum eximium (assembly GCA_013396995.1). Taxonomy (NCBI): domain Eukaryota; kingdom Metazoa; phylum Chordata; class Aves; order Passeriformes; family Dicaeidae; genus Dicaeum; species Dicaeum eximium. The sequence goes on along the minus strand of VWZP01002217.1, from coordinate 374,081 downwards.
TTCCAAGTGGGAACAGGGATTGTGATTACCAGGAGGAGAGGAGGAATGCACTTGGTTGTCCTGGCTGGCTCCACACAGTCATCAGCTCCTGCCCTAGTTGAGAACCTGGTGGGCAGTTAAGAGCTCAGTAAAATATATATTTGTATTGTGTATTTGATCTTATTCTTTTCAGAAGCCATTGGTGTGCATTTATTGTAACTGGAGGCATCTCACCTTATGTAGCCCTTCATTTGCTTTGGCTAGATCTCTTTGATCCCTTTCTCAATCTGAATCATGATAAATATAGTTTAGTTTTTAATTGATATGTGTATACTAATAAATAAAGCAATATTAATATTGCTTTATTACTATATAGATATAAATTATTATATTAATTATCACTGTTATATTCTTAAGTTTATAATTATCTATTTATTAAAAACTTACACAAGTGACTTTTGCATCCGTGTCATGTTGCAGAATAGTTCTGTAAACTCAGCCTCATTACTTAAAGCAGTGGCTTTGTGGCATCTCAGTAGTTTCCTGATGTATGAGAATTTCACGGGGCCCCACTTACAAGAGAACTTGATATGGCATTAATTATGCAGAATATGAGCCAGCTTAATTTCCATATGATGTAAAGCTAAGAAAATAAAAAGCACTCAGAAGTTTCCTGCAACAACCAGTTTTCAGTGTTCCACCAAAAAAAGTTATGATATCTTATAATATTTAAGATCAAATAAGAAATAATGTGTAAAATCACCCAAAGATGGAAAGCATGTCTGCAGAGTGTTTTCCAGCTGCAGGAGGACTATGAGCAGACCAAGTGCCATGCAGCCACATTGTTGGGCCCTGGGCTCAGGATTCCTGGCACATAGCACACCACTGTAGGCACTCATTTCTTGGTCTCAAGTCATGACTTGGCTATACATGGTTAAAGCTCGGGCAAAGGAAGCTCAGGCCAGCCTTCAAGATAGACTTTGGATACCTAAATAATGGTCATTGCAATGTGCTAGTACAAAATAGGTATACCAATTTAGGGTTATATTTCTGTGCATATTCTAACGGAGCAAAATGAAGATCACGGTTATTTAGGAATGTCGTGGCTCAGCTGAAAGTTGGAACTGCTGCTTTAATTTGTGTCTTTGCTTGATACATACTGTGAAGAGACTATTCTACTACTGGTCTCTGAGCCTGTAATTAATAGCGAACAGAAGGTTGCACTGCATTCAAAGAAATGTTCTGCAAAGCTCAGGACTGGCAGAACAGTGTCTGTGCTGCCTTAGCACTGCAGCCACTTGTGAGGGGAAACTTCCATGGTCTGAATGCAGAGGTTGGTGCTGTGTGTGCTATTGCTGTCCAGCACAGCTGCAGGGCAAATGTGCATTTTACAGAGAGATTTAAAGGTGTCTGCAGTGTGAAAAAGTTTATTATTTGATTATTTATTTCTCCAGAATGTCTGCTGAAGTTAAAAACATAGCTGTGCAGGAAGCTTGATCTTTCATATTGGAATGTTAAAAGGACAGTGATGGGTTGGGGTTTTTTATTGCTTTTTTTGACCTTCTTGTTACAGCTAAAAACCCCAGTATTTCCTATTTGTAAAGATCTGTAATGTTACTTAGCTTTTTCTGGGTTTAGCAGCCTTGACAACATTTGCTCAGAGGGATCCAAAGTCTGGAGATGTACATTTGGAGAAGAAAACAAGTGTTGTGTTACATTAATTGATCTAGTTTCCTGTCATGCAGCATCACTGCAAACATAGGTGCCTTGTGATGTGATGTGCAGCCTGCAAATAGCTAATTGACTCTGATCTCTGTTAATTAGTGCAATTAAATCTTATAATGAAGCTTTGAAGAGGTCATCTGAATTAGATGAAAGCTGAGGCTTTACTCAGTGTCAGAGCCTTGATGTTAATTATTGAGTCCTGTGACCCAGCAAAAGGAAGACTTACTGATAATGTGGTCTTAATACAGGAATTTCTGTAATTGTAGTATTTTAAAAATTGTGTGATTGTATCACCACCTCTGTTTCACTATAGCCATACTTCAACACATGATGTAAAATAAGTGGACGTGGGCACCCCTGTATTATGCTTAAGACATAGTTTAAATTCTGAAATTAGCTGCTCTAATATAAAGATACAATGAAATCTTAGAATAGTGTATTTATGATAAAAGAGCTGTTTTGGGACACAGAAATGAATCTTCTGTGACTGAAAAAGCCCTTGACTTTCTTTTTTCCTACCTGAAATGGAGATTAATCTCTAAAAATGTCACACACTAGACTATTCATGTTTTTATTTAATCAACCTAACCTTCTACGTGTAGGGAGTAATATTTTATAAGCTACAGTATCATGTAGTTATTTTTGATGCTGTATGATTTGTTCATTCTGCAAAAACGCACTTACCTAGTTTTATAAATAAGCTAAATTATGTTTAAAAAATGCTAGTTCAAGTGTCAGATTTCAATAATTAGAAAGACTGAAATGAGAAAAAAAACCAAGACAAACCCCAGATCAGCCCTGGTGGGGCCTCAGCTGGAGTGCTGTGTCCTGTTCTGGACTCCTCAAGACATGAGAGACACAGAGGTTCTGGAGTGGGTCCAGCTCAGGACAGTTAAGGCACTGGAATGTTTGTGTTATGGGGAAAGGCTGGAACTGGGCCTGCTCAGCCTTGAGAAGAGATGACTGAGAGGGCACCTCATCAGTGTCTGTCAGTGCCTGCAGGGAGGATCAGAGCAGGGACCGGGCTGTGCTCGGTGCTGCTGAGCAGCAGGGAAAGAGGCGAGGGGCAGGAACTGGTGCACGGGGAGTTCCACCTGAACGTGAGGAAGAAATGCTTTACTGTGGGGTGACCACTAGAATGGATTGTCCAGAGAGCTTCTGAGTGTCCCTCACTGGAGATATTCCAGAACCATCTGGGCACAATCCTGTGCTGTGTGCTTCAGGATCGCCCTGCCTGAACAGGGAGGTCGGACCAGATGACCCACTGTGGGCCTGTGCAGCCTGACCCGTTCTGTGAAATGGAAACTCTCAATCCCAAAGAGATGTTTTGATGGGAGATATTTATAGACTTTGATATATTTAAAAGATTTAGGTATTTCCCAGAGTACAACCTAATAAAGACTGAGTGTTATATGAACAGAATATATCATCCTTTCTGGAAATTTCTGATGATAGTGTTTCCTCTCTGAGACCTAATAAGTTGAAATCGAAATTTGTTATGATTCTAGTTATGCCTTCTTTATAGGGGCTTAATTAGTGCATGCTAGACAGCAAAAGATTAGGCTTATAGCTCTGAGTTAAACACTTTCTGATAGTGTCGGTCTGATCAAGCTTGTTGGATTCTTTCACTCAGGCTGACTTTGTTAAATTAGAGATGGCCACGTGAGATACTCCTGTAGTTTCAGGATTATTTTTCCAGGATATTATGTTCTCTGCAGATGTCAAATAAAAGTTATTTCCAAAGAGTTAGAGAATTAAGAGCAATTTTACTAGACTGAATTTTAGACAGCATTTATATTTAAAACTGTTTAGAGAATTGCCACAATGTAATTTATGAAGTTGCTTGAGAGTGTAAAAATTATCTTTCAGCCTAAGTTCCCAACATATTGATAGTGGCTTAAAGGACTAATTGCTAGCTGTGGAAATTATCTTAATTTCCATGTATAATATAAGATGTTTGCACATCTTGTTTGGGCATTGGAATTGTGCCATACAATCAGTGCTTATTTCAAGGACACTTTAATACACAGAAGTTGTTTTGTTTCTCTTACACAGAAGACACGGGGTTTATTTTCAACATAACAGTATAAAATTAGTCTTTATAGCAATAGCTAAAGAATATATATTTTTATTTTCATTAGTACTAGGAGGTAGTGCTCAAGGTGGCTTAAGATGGCTAGCTAGAAGAACACTTGTGTGGAATAATTGTAGATAAGTGTTTGTTGTTGATTAAAATTATTTTTGTACATGTATAATTTCTGTCAGTTATTACAGATAAAGGGCATCACTGTAGAATTTTAGTTGTAAAAAAAAAGCCAGAGGTTTTTGGCTCTCAAGCATGCAAAATTTACTAGAGAAAACTGAATTGATATAAGTTAATTAAGCTACTTTGTGCAAAATAGAATATAACCAATGACAAAACAGAGATCTGCCAAAGCACAGTGGTGGTTTCCTAATATAGTGGAGAATATTGTACAGTCCAGATATGTGGAAACTTCTGCTTTAATCTGTTGTGTCATAAAATGTATTTTAATATAAATACCATAGGCTTAAGGAATTTCATAGAATATGGCCCAAGCTGCATACCTGAGCTGTTTATAGAAGGACAGAAAAACATACCCAACAAAAATGCAGTTTTGTGAAATGCATTCTTTATGTGACAGCCACAGCTGGGAGTGTTTCCTTTTGTACCATGATGCAAGACGCATCCTTCACTGAGCCTGTGGCTTCATCAGATCTTTAGAACTTGCAGTGTGAAGGTCGAGATTATTTTCTAATTGTTCCTGGATGGTGATTCGGTTATCATTTATCAGATGTCCCGATCTTGTTCCTGAGACCTGATTGCCACACTGAGGAAACAGGGTGGGATAGGACAAGTCCCTCAAAGTAGCATAACCACGTTATCTCATGTGGGAGTGTGAAGTACCCATGGTAAGTCAGGTAGCTGTGTAGTTTATGAACACAGGATAGGGTTGTTTCTTTGTCCCTCTGCATTGTGTGTATGGAAGTTTTTAACCAGACACCCTCCTCAGAGAGAAAAACAGCTGCCTTCTCACTGCAGTAACAAAGTAGTATCTGTTTCCTCTGCTTTGGGCTCCAAATTTGCCTGTTTTAATTAAAATTATGTTGAACTATTTCCCCTTTACCAGCTGAAGATGGGTTGCAATTCTTCTCTGTAGCTGCAGACTGGACTGGGGACATTTTGAATTTCCTTGGCTATGTCCACTGTGAAAGTTTTGCAGAAAAATGTTCTGATTAATTTAAAGCCAAAACCACTGAGCTAATTTCTGGACACTGTTTGGTAGTCAGTGTTCCAAGGATCATTCCCTAAAGACCGTTTCTGTGAGGCCACTCTGTTTTGCAGACTAAGGGAGTTTACCACCCTAGACACATGTCATTTTGTACCAGTTGGCCTCAGTTCCCTGGAAGTTACTCATGGACCTATTTCATTTACAGTTGCAGATATTTCTGAGAGGTCTGTATATGAACCATTTTGGCTAAATAGATACTGTGTGGTACCGTTCCATGCTGGGTGACAATGAACAGGTAGTCAGTAGTGACTTCATTTGGTTATGCAACGAACACCTTTGTGGGCAACATAGGGAGCTACTCACGTCTGCTGAATTACGTAGACATATAGAGTGCTCTGCCTCTCAACTGCATGACTTTTGCATGAATACTGTTGCCCTCTCAACTCTCTGCTAATATCTTGCAGATGTGTGTAAAATATGTGAAGCTAATAATTTTACTTTTTTGCTCTTTAGGAGGTCACAGTTTTTATTGCTGCATTTACATTTGCTCATTTTAGCTGAAGTTTTCTCCCTTTGATTCTCATGTGATTATCAGAATCATGCATCCCAATTCAGATGAGCTTACCTATTTCCAAGACCCTGTCATACAAGTATTAGATTTTAATTAAACTGTGAGTGATCTGTTTCAAATACATTGGACTTTAAGTATAAAAACTGTTTTTAAAACTCTTGAAGACAATTTAAAATATTGAACTTGTTACCATTCTAAACAGCTTCAAAACCTAAAAGAGTAAATGTGTGTAGACATTGCTTTCTTGTTTCTTATGTATAGGAATACAAGTAGCAGTAGGGCTTGACCTTCTCTGTTCTTCTGCATGAGAACCAGGGTTCTGTCCAACTACTGTCACTGCCTTGGCTGTCAAATATATGGCTGGATTGGACTCTAAAAGCTAAATAGGACCATTGTGAGTAAATTGGTCTTTCTGCAAGTTTTATGTAAGCAAGAGTTAAGTCTTTGGTGTAATATACATGACTTAGAAGTAAACAGCCTTTGATTTCAATGCTAGACACTGCCTTAAGGCAGAAGAAATTACACTGTCATACAGAGGATATGTAGCTGTTGCTATTTTGGTATTTGATTTCTTCATTGTCACATAGTTGAAAGCTGTCCAAGAGAGGAAGAAGTGTAAACTGACAAGGGAAGAAAATGACCAGCTTATGGAGAATATAGGAGTGAGGAACAGTGTATATATGTAAGAGTCATTTGCACTATTTGCAGCTTTTCTTCTATGTATCTGTTCATTCTCAGAGAAAGTATTGGCTCCCAAGGATAAAATGCTTCAAAAATTGCCAAGTAGCAAAGACTTAAAAGGGTTAAATGCTGATTAAATATTTTTGTAATCATTCTTGAAGTTGGTTATCATCTGACTGATGGTACAGCACTTTGCCATGATAAAAAAGATGTATTTAAATAACAGGTATGGCTTTTAATACACAACAGTGGCTGTCTTGAGTTTTGAAGAAAATTCCTGGAATTATCCAGTGCTGGAAAAAAGCTTGTCTGTAACAGCTTGTGAAAATATGTAGTCATCATGCTTGTCGTTGTGTGTTTCTTCAAAAGACTCTGAGTATTTTAGATCCAAATTTATAAGCTGGAGATAGGCAATTTATTAACAGGTTCTTTTAAATATATATGCTGCTGCTAATGAATGAGCAAATGGCTAATGAACTTAGGGAAATGTATCCATAACAACTCCTAAAAAAAATGGAAGGAATATACATGAGGCATATATAATTGAAGCCATCGTCAAATATTAAGAAATCCTGGTAGTAGCTCCCAATAAATTTCACTTGGGAAGTGAAACATATCTGACCTGCCCAAGAATGAAGAATGTGACAGTGTTCAAAATCACCTTGCATCTCTCAAACAGACACTTTCCAACATCTCAGTAGCAGGGCAATAACTGCCTGCATTCTTGCATACATATTGATTTCACGTTAAAGAGGATGCTGGGACTGGTTTGTGAGGGATGATCAACAGGGCTTAATATGTGAAGCCCAATGAGGTACATGTATGAAAGAAACAACTGTTTATGAATTATTGAAGGAAGGGAGGATTTGTTCTAATTTGTGTAGTAATTGAAATTATTATTGATGACATTAAAAGATGTCTCATTTTTTGGGATTCTTTTCTCAAATGATACTGAAGGTGTTGGAGGAGAAATTATATAAAACACAAGAATTACAACCTTTAAAACTAGAGCAGGACAAATTCAAGAATCTTACTGTAAGAAGTTAGCTTGTATTGGGAATGTTAAGCAAAATACATGTCCTTAAAGATACTTTGCTCTAGCTGTTTTGACAGACTTTTATTTCATTTTCCAAAATACAGTGAAAAATTACTCCCAGTAGTTCTGCAAGGGAACTGAACATTCTTCCTTTCAAACTGGGGTGAAGAGCCAAGTAGTAGGCTAGGGTAAGGGAGAGAAGAGGTGTAATGACAAACTTATGGACTTGGCTAAAGAAAGGTTATTTAGGATCTCTGTTAAGTGCTGGCTGAAGTGCCACACTGGCTGAAGCTCCCCACTTCCTTGTAACTATGGTAAAATCACTCCAGCAACACCTCTGCTGCTTTCATTACAAGCAATTTAGGGGAGTAAATACTTAAAACAGTTTATTCCATCAGCCTGAAGCCCTTATTTTCTATGTTACCAGAAAACCTTCCTTACAACAATGATAATATTTTCTTAAGAAGTAGATTTTGGGCTCGGAATTCCTCAGGCAGATACATTTGTTAAAAAAGCAAACAATGTTTTGTTGAATTCAAGGGAACTGACCAAATTAATTCTGTTTGGGAAACTGATGCTAGAATGAGAGCAAAAGGAAAATCTGCAGAAAATATTCCTTGGACAAAGAGAGCTAAATAGATAAATAACTTAACAATATCTCTGCCAAGCACTTTTTAGTTGTAATTGTAATATCATATAAAACTACGTCTTTTATAATGAGTGAAATCATAGGGTATGCATTTTGAAGTTTTTTAAAATTATGAGAGGGAGCAAAACTTAATGGCAAGGGATTTGCTGAGTACATAGAATATCACACAAATGGTTTTTTATGTGGATTAACAAGTTAATCCCTGTACTTTAGTTTTGGAATGTATTTGCTGGTTGTCTTAGTGTATACTCAAGTTTCCATCAGTGAAAATTTAAGGAAAAAGGCAGTTGGATCTATCTTTTGTGTGGAGGCTTAAATTCTTTCCTTAGTTGCTGGGAACAATTAGTTGCGGGAAACATTAAGAGATATCCCTGTCCTCCAATTCTCTCTCATCAGTTGTTGGCAGTAATTAGTTTTTAAACAAACAAATAAACAAACAAACCCCAAACCAAACAAAAAACCCCTCAAAAACCCAAACAGTTTCGTATTATATAACTCGGTCGTCACCTTTTTGTGACAATTTCTTTCAAGTACAATATCCAGATAACCCATATAAACCAAAAGTGTTTAGTCAGTGTGAATTAATCCTGTCCCATTGTTTTTCCTGCCAGAGACATTGTACTTCTTCAATTTATCCAAGTCAGAGTTCCATATTTTTGCTTTAAATCTCATAGTAATTTGACATGTAGTCAAGATTTCACTGCCTGCCATTCTCTGTTTTGTTAATGGCAGACACATGCTGCATCATTCTGATAGTTTTACAAGTGTTAAGATCTTTCACTGCAGATAAGAAGATATTTTGCAGCAAACTCACAGGACTTCTATCTGCTATTATATGATTATTGTTTTTAAGCCATAAAAATAAAGAGTTCTATCTTCAATCACATTAGTGTTTTCTTTGACACCTCAGGTCTCTGGAAGAAGGGAAAACAGAGAACAACTTTCTTACCCTGTGAGATTTGGACCATCCTTTTTTTTCCTCACTTTTGCACTCATGCTGTCTGATGAACTGTGAAAATACTTTCATCTACAGATTGACTACAATTTAGTAAAGAAGTAAACTTCACTAGATAACAGTTTGTTTTCCAGTGTCTGAGAATACTAGTTTGCTTATATGCACTTAGAAATTACTATTTTCTGTGTAGGTACTATTTCTATTTAGCTAAATTGTCTAATGAGGTTGTACATTTCTGTTGTAGAAAATTGCTTCTTAAATATTCATTGACTCAGCTGGAAAAATTTTTTGTGTATATATTATATATACACAAATAAAATGTATGTTATTTATACTTTTAAAAATTGTAGTTTTAAGGCCATCAGCATTAGTATGCAATGAAATAACTTATGTCCATCTGCCTTATTAGCCTTGTCAAGCAGTGTCCATCATAGTCATTTAACACATTTTCAGGATGCTGGTGATGTGTCCAAGCTAATTCCTTTTACTTATTTTCCATAATTACTCTGTCACTTAAATGAGGTCATAATCTAATATTTAACTAAGTGCTAAGAAATCCAGACTTCAAGCTTTATCTTGAAGCAAAGACTAATTAAGTACTTTGATATCAAATTATATGTTTCTTTCTAAATATTATCAAAGTGTCACCAAACTGCTTTCAATTCTGCTTAAAAAAGAAAAGCAAAGAGAACACGGCAGACAGGTTTTGCAATGGCAAAATAAATAGACACATCATGTTATGGTGTATTTAAGTTATGTCAAGCTCTGTGAAGTGGATTGGGTTGTCTGGTGTCTTTCCAAAACAAGAAAAATGCATCTCAAAATTGTATGGATACTAGTTTTAAATCCTTGTGTGCTCAGAAATGGTGATACCCTCTTCTAAATGCACCTAAATTAATTCCAGTAGCTGTCTTCTTAGAAACAGATTTGCTAAGATAAAGTCTTAGTTACTGACCTTCCAATGTGTTTAGTGTTTTATGCTATCACATAAGTAATAAAAGCAGTACCAGTGCTACTGCTTTTCATACTAGTTCATACTATATAATAGTATGCAATAACATTTCAGAAATTCTTCAGTTTATACAGAACTCCTTAAGAAATCTCACACCTTCCCACTGCCTAATTTTGAAGGCAACTTGAAAGTTTTTTTCACTTGGCTTAATTAAGAGGGTGGCGGCCTTTTAAAATCATGATGAAATGCATTCAGCAGTTGTTCTGGGAATCTGGGAATTTAATCAGTCCTTAGCATCCACAAACAGACCCATCTTTGTAGTGACTGGAATTATTTATTCTGTGGCATTGATGTAAGGTCGCAGTTCTCAATTTCAATTAATAATATGTATTTATATACATTACAAAAACTGTGAAGTGCGTTCAAAAAATGTGAAATGGAAAGTCCTGCATGCTTTAGAAAAATTGTCAGTAGAAAAAAATACTCTAAAAATTCTTTTACTAAAAACATGTTGATTTAAATAAATTCCAGGACAAGTTGAACTAGAATAGCCCATGTTTATTACTCAGTCCTTCTGAGAATGGAACATTACAGTTTAGAAGTCCATACAGGTATTCTCCCAGAGAGCTCTTATATGGAATGCTGCAGTTCATAGATTTCAAGGTCCTAGAATGGGGGTGGGGGGGGTATATTTAATCAAGAATATGTGTTCTACAGTTATCACACTTATGTAGAATTCTAGGTTTTATTAAAATACAATTTCCTGAATAGTACTGAAGGATTACAGTTATTATTTCACTATTTTTATTACAAGTTTACAGAATTTTAAGTCTTTCCTGTTGTGTTGTCATGGAGTGAGGTGTGAGGTGTTTTATGCTGCAGAACCAAATGTGTGATGGTCTGGCTGGAGCACCAGAACTTTCAGCTCTGCCCTGCCCCACACATGTACAGAGGGAGCAAGGCCTTTCTGAACATGCAAATAAACAGTAAATTTTAAAGAAGTCAGAGCTGTGATGACATTTAGGTTTTCAGGTCTTCCATAGAAATGCCCAGCAGTAGTATTCTAGGATCATGCCTGCAGTTTCTAGAAGGAACTACCACTGTTCTCCATAGTTTTCAGTTATTCTTACAGGAAAAAGTACTGGAAGGACACTGGAGGCAGCCCCCCTGCCTCCCCTTTTTTCACTTTCTTTTGTGAAAGGTATACTAGATGACAGCTAGCATCTTTATTGTTTTTACTAATCTATTAATGTTAAATGGTAATCTTTGTTCTTTACTGGATGAGAGAGGGAACTTAGTAACTACAGATGAGGAAAAGGCAGAAGTGCTTAATGACTTCTTTGCCCCTGTCTTTAGTGGGAAGACAGCTTGTCCCCAGGACAGCTGTCCTTGTGGGTTGGTCAATGGTGCTACAGAACAGAATGGTCCCCCTGTTATCCTGGAGGAGGCAGTCAGAGAATTGCTGAGATGCTTGGATATTCATAAATCTATGGGACCAGATGGAATCCATCCCAGGGTGATGAGGGAGCTGGCAGATGAGCTTGCAAAGCCGCTCTCCATCATTTCCCAACAGTCCTGGCTCACCAGGGAGGTTTCAGATGACTGGAAGCTGGCCAGTGTGACACCCATCCACAAAAAGGAAGGGAAGGAGGATCCTGGTAATTACAGGCCAGTTAGCCTGACCTCAGTACCTGGCAAGATAATGGA
>VWZP01002217.1:349232-361999 GCA_013396995.1 Dicaeum eximium | reverse complement strand
TGTCCAGAGGAGGCAACGAGGCTGGTGAGGGACTGGGAACACAAACCCTGTGAGGAACGACTGAGGGAGCTGGGGGTGTTTAGTCTGGAGAAAAGGAAACTCAGGGGTGACCTTATCACTCTCTACAATCCCTGAAAGGTGGCTGTAGTCAGGTGGGGTTGGTCTCTTTCTCCAGGCAGCACTGACAGAACCAGAGGACACAGCCTCAAGCTGCACCAAGGGAAATACAGGCTGGATAGTAGGAAAAAGTTTTTTCACAGAAAGAGTGATCAAGTACTGGAATAGCCTGCCCGGGTATGGTGGAGTCACCATCCCTGGATGTGTTTAAAAAAAGCTGGATGTGGCACTCATTGCCATGGTTTAGTTGAGGTGTTAGGGCTGGGTTTGACTTGATGATCTTGAAGGTCTCTTCCAAACTTGTGATTCTGTGATTTATGGCCAAGAATTGTGTCTATCATAAGATTATATCTGTCAAAGTGACAAGAAGGGGAAAATTGTAGAAAACCAGAGATAACAGATCTTAGATATTTTTGCCTTCCTTTGGGCTGAAAGTAGGATTTTATATTTTTTGTCCAGAAGCTTCTGGAAAGCATGTTTGTGAGAGAAGACTATGTAGAGTCAGAATACAGATAAAGGCAGTACAATCGTGTGGTTACCCAGGTAAAAACAAATGAATGAACAAGAGGTTTAGGCAGTCTGTGCCCAGGCTACTGTTGCCATGGAGCATGACCACTTATTAATGTGCATCCCTTTTACCTGTGCTTAGTTTGAAACTGGACTTCTAAAATTATTTGGCTGGTTTATGCTAAGGATCCTGATGTCAGTATCTCAGAGAAAACGAAGTCCTGCACATGTTGGAATAGGCAACTGGGTGAGTAAGAGTCAGTCCTACTGGTGTCCTTGGCAGTGAGTGGGCTGCAGGGTGAGTTGCTGATGGTCAGAGCTGGATGTAAAGCCTTGATATGTGAATATGGGAAATTCACATGTAACTAAAGGAGCTTGGATTGGGTTGGTTGGTTGGTTGGCTGTTAGCTGTTTGTTTTGGTTTTTGGTTTTGTTTTGTTTTTTTAATTAACTTAACAAGGATATACTATTAGCATGTGTGTTTAAGGAAGAAATACTTATTTTCTCCCTAGTCTTCCCCTAAAAAGCAGCTTTCTCCAGTTTGTTTTTCCGCCTTTATTCTCTGATCAAACATACTGGGCTTTTGGTTAAAGATATAAAAACCAGGGTAGTCTCTTCTAAAGCCTTGAGTGTTGCTCTTATTGACCTTGGCAAAAAGAAGATGCTTTGAAACTCAGTAGGAGGATGCGTTTTTTCATTAGCCTTTTACTGATCACTACATGTGAGCAGCCCATAAGGAAGTTCCCAGGGAGGTAGGAGAGAAGACAAGGTGGCAATCTCCTTACCAAGAGGGGGATGCCACATTCCCTAGATGCCCTATTTGGGCAAGGGGAGGCTAGGTCATCTCTAGTTCTCCTTTTTAGGCTTGCCTGCATTTTTGAAAAGTCTGCTTGTTTCTTTCTTCACAGTTTTTATAGACTATGGCATGCTTCAGGAATTCATCTGAAATACTCCTTGTTTACTGCTGTACAAGAGTGCATCACAAACACTTTATGAAAATCCAAGCCTACTCCTGGCAAATGTGGGTAGCTTTCTTCAGCAAAAAAAACCCAAAGAAATGAAAACTTGAATACTTTAAATAAAGCTAACTAGTTAAAGTATGCAGCTTATAAAAACCTCCTAGTCTTGCAGTATAAAGAGTGATAAAATACATTATTCTTTAAAATAAATAAGAGGTAATAATATTAAGGGAATACTATTACTACTCTTTTAGTCTTTGTATAAGACTCTATGTACAGTCTTTCTTCTTTTGCAGTTTACTTTTAGAAGTTTGAAGACCATCCAGTGAAAACTAGTTGGTTTTGGATTTAGCATATTACAATATTGTGTAATTACTTTTACTGGCTGTACTGCTTGAACTGGGTTGGTTAGGTGGTGTCTGTTGCTTTTATTCCTTTTTTGCCACAATGTTTGTTAGGTTTTTTTACAACAAGCTGGGACATACTGTAGCTGTCAGAGTAAGAATAAATGCAAAATTAAAGCGTATTTGATAAAATAATTGGGTGACAGAACCTTCCTCTGTGTGTAGATAAAAATAAAAAATGGCGTGTTCTAATATTCTTTTGACAATTTGATTAATTACCAGTTTATGAGTTCTAAAAGGGTTTGTCAATTAGAGTAATATATGAATGGTATGTCAGCCTGAAGAATTTGACATTCAGACATATACATAAATTAGGTTAGCTATTCCTGGACCTTAAGTTTGAGAAGAACAGAGATGGGGTCTTTTTCTTCACCTGGTCATTTTCTTGGTCATCAAGAGTACATCCCTCTGTAGTTATTGTGCTTTAACAGACCAGTCTTCCACTTCTGATCACCCTTGCAGTTCCTTTCCCAGTTCGGAATGGCTTCTTTTTCAGTAAACAGGGTCTTTCTGTTCCATCTGTTTTAAGCTTCTCCTCCTAAAACTTGACAAGCTATAGCATTAACACGAGAACTAGGAGAAACACTTCTCTTGACAGAATACCTTTTGCTTATTCATATATAAATGAGAGGCAAGAGAACTCCATAGGTAATAGCTACTGCTGCTTTTTTCTTTTCCTGCAGACTTCTTATCTATTTGCTTTTCTGTGGTTTTGTACTACAAGGTGCAGGAGTACATCATCATGCTATGAAAGAACCTGAAGTGCTTTATTACTCTTGCTTTTAAAATCAAATCAATTTCTCAGTGATCTGCTGTTCCCTTATAGATAAAAGTCATTATTAGTATAGATCACTGTGAGTCTTCTCAAAGGTCTATAGGAAGGAAAGTGTTATGGTGAGAAATCAGCTGTTAAAATGGAGAAATTAGGCAGGCCAGGAATATAGAGGCTTTTCTCAATGTTAACAATACTGAACATTTCAAAGTACTTCAATTACCTCTTCAGTCAGACTTACCTGCCTGTAGCCTATGTAATAAAAAATATTCAAAATATGAGCTTGTAATACAATTATAAATGTAAATGCAACATAAAACTTGCAGCTTAGCTTTTTGGAGGATTTGTGTCCAAAGCTTGTTCAAATTACATTTCAATGTTAAATTAACTTTCCTATGTCTAGTCAAGTATTTGTACTGCACTATTCTTTTCAGGCTTTTTCTTTCTGTTAGTTTAAGAGAACCCCCGCCACAACCACACCATTCATGACTGTGCATCAATACAATCAGGTAAGAAGATCAAGTCTGAAGTGTTTAGAGAAGAAAAATAAACACAGTTAGGTGAAGAAAGAAGTTAAGATATTGTTTCATTTGTCAGTAAATAAAGGGTTTAATAATTAATAGTTTATGCCATGGTAATCAAGGACTGTCAGTGTTGATTCTTCTGTGGTTTTTCTTCCCCTATGATTTTAAACTGTTTAAAATCTGGACACAGGGGTACAGCATGGGACCACAGTTAGTGTATCACTGCTTATTGGGTTTAGACACTTGCATTAACTTATGCAGTGCCTGTATAAGTAAACAGGAAGTTGATTTAGTGACCAAAGAAAAGCTCTGAAATATCTGGTACTTCTAGATTTTTTTTTTTTTATCAGCAGTAAGTTTCCATGCAAAAGCACATATATTAACTGACTCTATAAAGGCCTTATTTGCTCTTTTGGTCAGTGGGTTGATAGCTTTCTTTCTGCAGAATGACTGTTTGTTCAGTATCTGCCTATTTTCAGGATTTTGGAAATCTGAAGTTAAGATATCAACTGGTTTTGAGGATATTTGCCTGAAATGTACAGCACAATCTAAACATCATCTCCCTTATCTTTCTGATTCAGAAGGATGGAAGGTCTGTGGTTCAGTATGATGTCCATTTACAGTTTTAAGTTTAGAAATATTTGTCTGTTTTCCTTTAGTCAATATTTTTACTTTTCTTATTAATGTGCTCTGTCTGGCAACAAAAAGCAGTCTCACACCCTGTGGACTACTGGAATACTCTGAGTACATTATGGTCCCAGGTTGGGAGAGGGTGGATTGACAACTGAAAGTATTAATATAATAATAAAAAACAAAATCAGAAGGCTGAAGCTTCTGGAAAAAATGTTTGCGCAAAAGAGATGCAGGGCTTGATTCTTACTTTGCTCTTAATCTAGACTGTTGCATGAAGAAACATAAAACTTTACTAAAATAGCATTGATGGATAAAGGTTTCTGTTTAGGAAAAGCATGAGAGAAAACAAATTAAAATGCATATGTTTTTCGGGCCCCATAGTATGCTAGTGAAAAACCTCTGTGGATTACACCAGAGACTGCATTGTGGCAATCTGGGAGTAGAATTGGACATTTTGCTCCCCGTAAGTATTTTCTATGGGCTAGAGAGGGAGTTCATATTGTGACTGACTTTATTAGAATTAAAACAAATAAAAACAAAGTCTTTATAGACTGGATTTCCCAGTGTATTTTATAAATTGCTTATATTTTGTTCACTACTGAATTTTAAGTTCAATGAATTTCTGAAATGTATTTTAAGGAGACTCTAGACTTGTTGGTATTCAGAGTAGACACATCTAAACATAATTAATCTCCTTTTGGCAAATACTGTATTCTGTAGTTGAGTTAAAGATACTCTTTGCTATAGAGCCTTAGGGATTACACCTGAATTTCATTAAGGAAGTCTAAATAATATCCAGAGGAATCTCCCCATGTAGAATTGCTCTGGACTGGTTAGGACAAGATGGGATGCAGCTCTCCCCCCAGCCCCCAAACCAGTTGTATTGTTTGCTTTTTGTAAGAATAAAATTGTACTGAGATGAACAGGATATTGTCTGTGAATAATTCAGAGAGTGAAGACAGATCTATTGTGCCGGAGTTTCATTTTCAAGGCACGATGGGTTTCATAAGCATTTTGTTTTAAAATAAAATAGTCAGATTTTAACTGAATACAAAGAGTTGATGTACAATACAAGATGTTGGGAAACAAATTAGTTGTAAGAACACCACTTAAAGCCTAGCCTGCCTAGATGACTGAAAATTCAGGGGCATTATTCACTGTTCATATTATGTCCATTTATCTTCTGGAGAAGAACTTTCATACTATAGGTTCATCTACACAGATTATTTGTTTATGAATAGGGTAAAGATTTGAAAATGCTTAAGTCTTCTATTCCATACTAATTTTTGTTTTTGTTTTCTTTTTATTTAGGGGCAAATAGTCATGATCATCTTAGTTTTTTCCTTTCCTCCTAAACCTACTGCTGTGCATAAGAACTCACTGTAAGAACTGAGTTATGCATGACAGAGTATTACCTGTGCTTTATGTACTGCCAAATTGGGAACATAAGAGGAAATTTTTTTTCTTATCTGAAACAAAATGCCTGACACAGATTTTGAGATATTTGTTATCAGTCTTAAATCCTGCATTTTTGCTTTGAGCCATATACAGTGGCTGTCCTGGCATTTTACATTTTGAATTACGGAGATGTCAAAGTCCAATAGATTAGTCTATTGGACCCTCTTGGCAATCAGTCCAATGCTTGAGTTAGCTTAATGCTTCCTTTCTCTCAACCCATTTCTGCACAGTTCAGAACAACTTTTGTCTTTGTCAGTTTCCTCCTGAGAACTGAGTAATGAAACTGCTCAAGCTCACTTACCAGGCATTAAAGTAGCTGGATTTGAAACTTCTAAACAAATTTTGTTTCTGGGAACACTTATGGTGTTTGTCAATTTGTTAAAGTTTGGACTAGACACAACTCCAGGATGATAGCTGTGCAAATGTATTCCTGCAGGCGAGACCTTTAAAAGTTTACAGAATAATTCCAGTTCTGTTTAAGGTTCTAACTAGGTCAGTTAGAGGCTTATATAGAGAAAACATTTCTTAAAAATCATAGCTTTCTGATGGCTTGGACAACTGTTCCAGACTGTTATGCAATAATGTATTTCCTATCATTAAACTGATTGCTTCTGTAACTAAATGGATTTTTTTTCCTCCCTCTGCATTAAAACGCCTTGCAAAAGTATGGCCTGTAGTGAAAGTTGATTAAGGGCTCTGTATATAAAGTGAGATAGTGATAGTCTCCTGAAGCTTCAGGTGAACCCTGTTTATTGCTAGTACTGTACATGATGTTTCAGAGTTATGAGGATCTCTATACACTTAGTTATTCTAAGTAGTAATCTTGATAGATAGATTTATTACCAGCAGAACAAGTTCACATTAGGAGGTCCTCACATTTAAAACAACTTCTGGCCGTTTTTAAAATGTCTTATCAGAACAGTAGAAGTGGGATTTTACAAGATGAAGGCTCATAAGGGTTTTGCAGGCTGATAACTGACTATTATAAGGGAGTTTTGCTCCTGTTTTATCATGCAGATGGTGTCTGAATTTTTCAGAGGGAGTGCAAATTTTTTGTGCTGTTGGTACTTCTTTCAGTATTAATCATTCATGGTTTGAAAGGATCTTCTTTTTTTGTACTTGCAGCTACTTCCTTTCCTGAAAAAGAAAGGTAGAAAGTGGGGGGAGTCTTTTGCTAGCTCCTTGAAAAGTTTTGGAGAGTTGAGCAAGTTATAAACCGTTGAAAATTGTCATAGTCTGTCTAGTTTTTCCTTTGTACAGGGTGTTCCTGGATTCCTGCCAAAATCACTAAGCATTATTAGCACAACACTTGAACCATCTTAGTGTCTTGCGTCAGTATGACACACACAATTTAAACTCCAGACAGGACGCAGATAAAATAGTGGTGGCTACGGCTGCAGCTGCTTTCCTCCCTCTAAATACCCTTTGGCCCAGACAAAGGTGTCCTGGGGCAGGTAATCAGAAAAGCATGAGATCAGGTGTCATGTCTGCTGACTGATGTTAATAACCTGTGTTTTCCTAATCACTCTTTAGCAAGGAAAGAATTCTGATCTACCCAAGACTGCTTGCTGTGAATCCTCACCAACATCCTTGTTCTGAAGGTGCCTAAACACGCTGGCCCTTAAACCAGGAATAAAACCCCAGAGCAGGGGGTTCTCAGTCTGCTTTGCCTTGTGCATTGTTCCCACTATAATTATCGGCCTTATGGTAATGGTTTGTTCCAGTGTGAAAAAATTAAACTAAAATTGAGAGCTTCTCTCTTTCTAATTGGAAGATATTAAAGTGATCTCTGCTTTTGTCACAGAGTGTCACATAAATTGCATGGGTTATGCTTTCTTCATTAGGTCTAACCTGCACATAGAGATGGAGAGCTCATTCTCCAGAGGCTGTCTGGAATCAAGGTAACATCTTTACAGAAAATAGAGCCCTACTGATGAATGTAATTATTTTTGCATTTTAATGGCAGTTGAGAGGACAAAATTCAGTCTCTATAAGCAGGTGTACCCCCCCATTTTCCTTGCTTCTGAGTACTTGCCTTTATAATATTATTGAAATTTTAGGAGCAGAGGATGGTAATTGGTGTGGAGGTGCCTTTTTAACATGTGAAGGGACTTCACTTCTAAGACTTGGCTTTTAGAGGAGAAGCTCTAACCTCGTTTTAAATAGTGAGACAGAGACAGTATTCTGTCAACTTGTTTGATGCACAGTCTATAGATATGGACTACAAAGGAGTAATGTTCAAGCCAGCTTTGACCCAGAAATAGAAATGGACCCTTGGAAAGATTTTTTTTTTGATTAGAGGAAGAATAAGCCAGGCACTGTCACTGCTGACTAGTACAAGTATGTTCTTTCACAGGGGACATGTTAGTTGGCTAGTTTGGGTTTGCATTCTTGCACTTGTGTATGTTTCTCTCACCTACAAATACATCAAAATCCTATAGGCCAGATGAAAAGGTTTAGTGGAATGGTGTGTCTGGGAGGCTGGATGCAAGAAGAGAAAGCTTCAATTATTAGATTTGAGCATTAGAACTGCTGTGGTAGTCTTCTGCACTTTAGCAACAAGGTTGACAGTGTAGAAAAAAGCTGTTAGAAAAATCTAGAAGCCTTTAAAAGTTTGGGTGGGAAAGAGGAAAGCAAGAGAACAAAGCTGGACTGTAAAACAGCTAGACAGAAAATGTGTCTATTTCTAACAAAATGTAAATGAGTGGATGAGGGTGAAGAGAACGAATAAACAGCAGATGGAAATCATGCAGACTGTAGAGTCCAAAAAAATAATCACTTTGTCATGGTGTATGACTGCATGTATCTTTTCTCAAGGCTTCCCACGTCATGCCTTTGAGCATCTTCTCTAACCAGGTCATGAACAGCCTTGTGATGATATCCAGAAGAGTTTTGTTTTCTGCAGTGCCCTGTTTGTTGTCACGTTGAGAACATTTTTTTAATAAATAGTTTTACGTTTTTTGGCCTTACCATCCTCTGAGACTGAATAATTGATTTTCAGCAGACCTGCTTTTTGTGTGTTCAAACTTAGTTTAGAGTATCCCAAAACAACAGGGATTTGCTAATGTCTCCTGAAATTGTTTATGGAGATAGGAAAACAATGATTTTGTTCCATCTTAATTGAATGTTGCAATATATTCAATGATATATGTGAAACACAAGTAATTATTGCAACTCCATATTAAAGATTTCAAACTTTCAAGTGAAATAAAATAATCTTTTAATGCAATGTTGATAATGCTGGCAGATAAGGATAAGACAAGGTTATTACAAGGGAAATTAAGGCTACCTAGTGATATGTTCTATTACTTTGCCTGGAGTGGGCTGGCTGGCAAAGTTGGCTGCTTTTGAAAAGAGAGAGACATCTTACTTACCTATTTTGTAGTTTCTCATTTGACAAAGTGTGAAATTACATTTTATTTCTTTTGTTTTCCCTTTGGGGTCTAGAGTTTGCTGTTTTCTGTCTTAAAGTTACTGGAAGCCTTTCTCTTGATGGATGTATCTGCACAGTTGCACATGTTTTCTATCATCACAGAACAGATTTAATGCACCATGTTACATTTTGGATTAGCAGTGCAACTACTATATCAGAATAGGTACTTTGCTGTAATAAAGGTGAGGAAAAAGAACAATTTCAAGTTGAGTTCTAAATATTTTGTGTTTCTGGAGTTCTAAACACATTATTTCCTAGATTGAAACAGCAAGTTTCAATGTTTGTTGTTTTAAAAAAATACAGCTAGGGAACTTTCTTTTTAATTTGGATGGAAAAGTTCCTTGTACAAAGGAAAAATATTAGTGACAATCTTCAGGGTATGACAAAGGAATGTTCAGAGTTCACTGATGAAAAACTGTTTATATACACAAAGCCTTCTATGGATGAGAAGTATATGAGAGTTTAGAGGACTTGAGATAAAGAATACCTGTGTCTACCCACAAAATTGTTTACAAAAGACTGAAGCATTGTGGTGGATGATGTAACAGTAGGAACTATGCCAAGAAATGTATCACATAAGGCTTGTCTACATGAAGAACTAGCCCAAAATATCTGTCAAGGAATAGCTCTTCTACAGTAGCTCTCTGAGAGGATGTTAAGAGTGTCTTTTTTAGTCCACTTTGAAAGTGGATTTAGCTAAACCACAGGAAAGCTTTTAGTAGAAGTCTGTGGGGGAATTGAACAGAATAGGTGTAGTACTACTGTGTTTTCAGAATGCCCTCCCCACACAGATTTGTCTTTGCAGCAGTTTTGACCATTTCTAGGAGAATTTTTCCTTTTGGGTAAATGACAGCACACAGCTTCAGAAAACCTTTTAAGTAGGTTTATTAAATAATAAGCATACAAACGAAGGTTTTTAAAAAATGATATGATTATAACAATGCTGGTCATAAGCAGTTAAATATGCTATATAAACATTGATTATAAATTTCTGCCTCATACTTGATAGCAGAAATCAGTTCAACCTGTACAACCTTCAAGATCATAAAACTCCTGTATTTTTGGCACAGAAAAGGCCAGAACTTTTCCAAACAAGCCAGATGGAAAGTCAGGTTCTGGAATCCTTCAGCTTTTAAGGCTGGATGTGAATAACAAAGCAAAACACATATCACAGACATGGTCAGAAAGTCTAATATATTTTAGCAGCAGCTTAGGAAAAAATTTTGTTGCATGTTTAATGCTCAAAAAGGTGGTGCTTAGCAATGTTTCACCAGAAGAACTGAAACAGAACAGGATGCAATTCAATTACCGTCCTTGTCACAATGATCTGAACAGATTCTTCTAATGTTAAAAGATGTAATTTTGTAAGTGCTTCCAAAATAATGTTTTTCATTCTCATCAGAGGCCTTGTTGTGAAGATATATTATTCTAATATATAAGTTTGTATTTTCACAATAAGAACAAATAACTTATAGTAAAATTCCCATGTTTAAATCTTCCAGCTGTATATGCTATACTAAAGTTTAAAATATGATTCACAAACAGAAGACGGTATAATCTATTATGAATCCTTTTAAAGAAGGTTGGTTAAACGTATTCTCCATATGAAGAAACTTTCTTTGTAATCCACTGAGTCATTCACACTGTTCTCATGCTTTGGTCGGTTTCAAATGGGGTATTGCTGCCTCTTCCACCGGAGACAACACGTGCTGTAAGAGTTCAGCACAGAGTACTGTGGAGTTTCTCAATGGAATGATGAGCCTTTCTAATGTTGTTAAGGTTCTCACCTCCTTGAGAAAGAAACAGCCCCTTGCCTGTATGTGTGCACTATGTTAAAAGTATCGATGTGTCAGAAATGGGGAAAACTTGGCGGGTTTTGGTGTTTGCAGTGTGTGACCTGCCCTGACTGAAGCACGCAGGGCTCCTCAGAGGGCCCTGCAGCTGCTTGTGGCACAGGCGGCTGGGTCTGTCAAGCTTCACTACGTGGAAACCCCTCAGCTGCAGAGAGCCAACCATTGGTCTTGCCTGCCTTTTACATGGTAAAATATTTAGCCTCTGGTTTTGTTTGTGAAATTGTTTTGGTAAATGTACCACTTGTATCTAAGAGCAAGTCTTTGCAGTAGGAGAGGAATAGCTATTCATGACTGGGAAATTGTCAAAGAACAAAGCTTAGTAAGAGCCAAAATAATAAAGAAATTGATCCCACTCCTCCACCAGTTCAGTCTGCACATACTATCTGAATGTGGTGTCAAAACAGCATGGGCTGCTATAATAGATTAAAACCGCTTTTTGTCTTTTTTTTTCTTGAAAGACCAAACTTTTCTGTTACTGTGTTTGTGACTTTGCTTCAAGGACATAGAGCTAGACTTTACGGTTTGTTTAGCTATGAAGGGATGACAGACTAGGGGGGTGGTAAGGGGAGCTTAGTTTTGGAATGTAAATACATGTAGAGCTCTTCTCCTTTTGTTTAGCATCTCTTTAAACTAAGACAAAAAAAATCAGTGAATGAATGAATAGCAGCATGGTGAAATACCTAAATGTTTGAGTTAAAATTTTTGGATGTTTGAAATCCTATTTGGATCCTTTTCCCAGATCGCTGTGCATTCATATGCACTCAGCAGGAAACTTCATGGAGATGCACATTTGGGCAGAAGGTCTTTGGCGGTGCCTTTTTCTTAACTTGCGTCTTTTCTTCTTTTGAAGAAAGTAATGGCTTAAGTCTGACTGAAGAACAATCTTTTTTGTATGTTCCTTATAAGAATTTACTTATGGTTCACAGATTTTACCCACCATCTATGTCTGCAGTCCTTTGGATTTAAAACAGCATATATCCCTCTGCAGACAACAGGAAACGCCAAATTAAAGACTTAATGACATACTGCTGAAAGAAGACAAAAGGTGACAAATTATAAAACAGCCAGCTAAACTTTTAAAGAAAACGCTGGAAAAAATCCCACATTCAAACAGCTTGAAAAGGATACGGATATTGTTACACTTGCAGACATGTTAATAGAAATTAGACTGAATCATGCTGAATATTAACTTAAACATTTAAAAAGAACAGGTTTCAAAAAATAGTATTTCCTACAACAATGAAAACAGCTTTTGGTTTATTTTTAAAAAGTGAATAATATGTTTTAGCCTTGTTACTGTATGTCTAAACCATAGACTCCATTTTTGTAATTGTGAAACCAGTGAATATGTGACTTCTATCCTTTAAAAATTATTAACCTCTGTTGCTGATGTAAGTGCAGTTGTGTTCATTTCCCCTGCAGTTGTGGCTTGGCTGTGTTCTCCAGACTGGCAGCCTCTAGTTTGATTTACTATGGGTGGAACATCCTTTGATCTCCTGTTGAGTTCTGGAGAGATGGTGGAAAAAGGAGCAAGATAAGTGAGAAAGAGAAGGGAGGGAGAAATAAACAGATGAAAAAGCAAAGTTACAGACCTTTCCTCTCTGATCCTAGGGACCTTAATCTTCTAATTTATTTAATCATTTTAGTATTGACGTTCTTTGATGGTAAACATTTTATGTTTTGATATCCTTGATACCATGAACTTAATTTTGGAGTGTAGCATTTAGTAAACTAACAGGAGGTGCTGCTTTTGGTCAGAAAATTGCAAAAATCTGAATAATTTTCAACTGATAGTTTTGAGAACAGTTGTGTTATATTTACATTTACTACTGTTCCCAGTTTACCTTAAAGATTTGTACTGAAAGGGTTACCAACTCAGTAGCTTACTCATACAAACCTGAAATCAGATCAGAGGGAATCTGTCAGTAACTTCACAGTAAACAATCACCATGATAAGACTCTTGTTAATATTTTTATTCATATGCTCTTATAATTATGATTTTTATATTCCTGTCACTGCCACTGTAATATTTAGAAATACATAGGACCCATACATGGTACCCATTTGACTGATAAATGCTGTTGATGCATTGGGGGGGGGGGGGGG
>VWZP01002217.1:177335-349209 GCA_013396995.1 Dicaeum eximium | reverse complement strand
GGGTGGGTTCAGTGGGTGTTTGGTTTTGGTTTTTGTTGGTTTTTGCAGGAGCATTGTGGGGGAGGCATTTGGTTGGTTTGGTTGCAGGGGAGTTTTGTTGGGTTTTTTTAAGAGGTTGAAAAAAAAAAGAGAACTGATTGGTTGGGGATTCCTCATGGAATCCAATTGCATATTAAGAGAGAGAGAGATCTTTATTCATTACTTCAGTTCTCGTGAAAAGAAATGTTGAAATAGGAGTGTTTGCAGGCCTATGTGAAGTGTTCTAACTCTGTTTATGATGATGAATTCCATTGCTCGCCTAAAACTTAAGCATCTTCATCCCCTGTGTATGCCTTGAAAGAAGTTTGCCATATATTTTTTTTTTTAATTTTTTTTTCTTTTTTAGAGAGAGAGAGATATAAAATCCAGTTATCTGCCACTGTGCTGAGAATATTCTGACGAGCTTTATCTCATTTTTGGAATTTGTCTGCATCCATTTGCTGTTTTTGTTGTTACACATGAATTCTAAGCACTGGGGCTGAGCCTCTGTTCTGTATATGCAGTATCTATTGCAGTGGGTGCAAGTCAACAGCTGTGCATCACGCATTGCAGTAAAACTGAGTAATTAATGAATGTGTGTGTGTCAGACGAGCTGTTGTCATCGTCAGTGTGCAACACTAAAAAACACTGTCAGATGGGTGAAAGAGAGAAGACCCACCAAGTTATTTTTTATTCTTGATAGTTCAAGAGGCTGATTTAATTTCCTTGGCTTAAGGCTAAACTGAAACCCCACCTCTCTCCATATGAAAAAAAGTTTGCCATTGCAAAAGCACTCCTTTTTTGACTGCTTCAGCAGTTAAAAATTTGATTAATTTTGAGTTGGGCTTGCTTTTATAAAAGTGTTATAAGTCCGTTTGATGTTTGTCTTTAAATACACTGCTTCTCAAAATGTTTTTAAGCTGAAGTGCTACTTAGACTTTAAAAAAAATGAATAGTCAAACTCAAATCATAGTAATTTCTTGATAGTCTATGCTCTCGAGGGTATTATTTAGGCTAGTTTTGAAGAACTGAACAGCCACACTGTATTTATGTGCATCATAGGAGAAATACACATTTGTAAACTCTCTTGGGCTGTAACTGAGTTCTAATAGTTGTCTGTACAGCACATCATGCAGTGGGGCCCCAGTCTCTAATGGGGCTTGTAGATTCTACCATGATAAAAAATAAGAAAGGAGAATCTTCTTGTAAAGATAATTTAACCTCACGGTGTTTCCTTTTTGTGCATGCACGTGTATATATATGTGTATGTGTGTGTATATATATATACATACATACATACATACATACATACATACATACATATATAGATATATATATACACATACATACATACATATATATACATATATACACACACATATATATATACACACACACACATATATATATGTATATGCACACATACACACACAAACTCAGCTATTCAGTTCTAAGCAGTTCAGCCAAAATTTTTGGTTTAATACCTACAAAACCATTAATTTCTCCTTTGAAATAGAGAAATGTTAAAATTTATGAAAATATTCCAAATCTAATTTGCAAAAAAATTAGAAGTAAAGATGAAGTATAGAAATTATTTTTTTACAATTATTTGTTTCTCTTATTCTTATGATGGAAAATATTAATTCAGATATTCCCTAGTGATTTTCACTATCTGGTAGAATTGGAGTGCTTGAAATTGGAGCGCTTGAAATGTGATAATTTTGCAGAATGAATGAGTAATCATAAACAGTATTTAACAAGTGAGTTTTAAGTTTTAAAATGTAGCCACTCTTGTAAAGTCCTGCCAGAAAGCAAAAACAAGCAAAAAATCAGTAATCTCAGATAAATCTGGCACTAGCTAGAGTGAAGGAAGTTTCCTGATGGGAGTACTACTACCTTCTGACAGCAACAAGGAAAGGGCCATTAATCCCGCAAGAGGGAGACAGTGAATGTGACTGCGGTTGAGGTGCTTGGCTGGCATGGCATGGAAGCAGCAAAAGAGTAATAGGATTAGAGTTGTTCCTTCTTTAGGACTTTCCACCTTTCCATTTGTGGTTAGAGGAAGATGAGAGCCAGCTCTTAGCTCACCTGGGTCTTTCAGAAGCCTCTGGCTCCTAAAATTAAACTTCATGGGTGTGGAGGACATCTTTTTGTTACATTTAGGTGCAAGCAAACAGAAGTAGTTTGTAGGTTCTGCTACAAAACAAATAATAGTTACACCCAAAGCTAATTTTGTGTTAAAGGAAAGTACATACTTTCTGAGCAAGTTCAGGTATAATATTCCAACCATACTAGCACAAAATTAGCTCTCTTTACAGCTATAGTTTCTCTTGATGCAAATATTATTTTAATCTTGGTTTAGGCTCTGTGGAGAGAGCATGGTGGTTAGTCCTAAAAACTGTCCTGTGTTTATGTCCAGAAGCTGTCTGCCCTGTGTGTTACAGCCATGACTTCAAAAGTCAGTTCACAGGAACGGGAAACAGTGGTTTTACTCCTGTGCCACTTCAGCCTTGGGTCTGAACTGCAGAGCTGCCAAAATTGCTAGTCATCATGGTACTGTGAATCAAGGGGTTTGCTTTTTATTACTGAGAATGCCAGCAATTTTAGAAATTAAGCAAGACAGTCGACCAAATTTGCACAGGCTATCAAACTATCAACTTGATGCCATCAAAGGACATCAACTTCTAGTAAGATATGATCAAAATTATCTTCTGCAGAAAATCCCCAGCGGCATCGAAAGAATGATGCCGTGAAGAACAGACCTGCCACTGGCAATGCTCCAGCCCTGCAGATGTGAGGCGGAGGAGGTTCTGCACGATTAGGGGAGTGGAGAATATGCTGCATTCAGCCTGAAAACTCTGCCCTCGTTTACAATCCTAGGTTGCTTAATATGGGTAGAAGGTGACAGAAAATAAGAATATTTCATAAAATTGTTTAGGCAAAAAGTGAAAGCAAAAGATGAAAACAACAAAAGTTGAACTGTGTGTGCAGTAATTTAGAAAGCGATCATAGTTCAGCCTATGTACGAAGGGGCTTGTCACTTCACAAAAATGCTTAAATAAATAAAAATCCATAATCTTCAACTGGCCCCATGAAAACTGTCAAACTGTGTTTTGAATGAATGATTTTAATGGTTGGTTTGCCATGTGTTTTTGATGTCGTTGAAACACAGCTCTCTTGTGGTGCACCAGACATTTTAAAGTGGTTTATCACTGTTATCTTGGCTACCACCACAATTCTGCATTGAGCCAATGGGACTCTTCACCACTCCAGTGAAGTTTTCTAACCACTGAAATGCAACATAACATAAACCACTGTAGCTTACCTTATGCAGTTCTTGAAATTGATAACCCAGTTCCTTACTGCCTTGTCTCATTTCTTGAGAAAGATGGTGTGGCTTTGTGTAGTTTTTGTTGGGTTTTTCCTCTTGGTGTTTGTCTCCCTCCATAAAAAGCCCTTGGACTCATATTTCTTAATTAGAAAAAAATTATTTTAAACTTAAGAATATTGTTTTATAAGTAGAATGCACTCATCTAGCTTTTTACCAGTTTTCTTGCTTTCCAGTATGAGCCTTTTTGACTCTCCTTACAGTACCTTTTCCTTGTGATGGCTTGCTCATAGGGATGTTCCATTTAGCTGCCCTTCTTCTGATAATTCATACCCTGATCCCAGGCTCCTTCTTCTTGAAATTTGCCAATTACACAGCTCGAGACATGAAGTAGCCATTTGTTACTTGGCTGGTGTCTCCTTCTTCTCTTCCCTCCCAGATGATATGTGTTCCTCTTGTGTTTTCACTCTTACTGTGTTTGTGTAGCACTTATCAAAACAGACCTAAACAATGTAATGGATGTATGTGTCAATGATAATCAAAGCCACAGTGTTTAAACTGCTTTGTGAAGGTTTGGGTTTCCTCAGTATTCTAAGGTGTGTTTGGAAACAATTAGGTCTGTTTTTTAGAAAGAGATCCTTCAGAGTAGAAGCAGTTTTTCTTAGTCCATGCTGAAAAATTCCAAAGGCAAGTTTTTTGTTGAGTGGTTTAAATAGTTCTGGGAAATGACAATCTAGATTAATTTTTCTACATTCCAACTTTGCATTTGAAAGATACTGTTACTGAAACACAAATTAAATAGCTAGTTTAATAGCCCTCAGACAAATGCTGAGTTTAATAGACAGGTCTGTGTTATGGTTGTATCTCTACCGGGACATGGGTTTCAATCAGGGTTTGTTATATGTAGTATGTATGTTTTGCTGAAACCATTTGCAAATAACTGCATCTGTTAGCTATTGGTGTCCTTGCTTAATTGGCAAGTTTAAAATAACTGCTTATACTTATGTGCTTCTGATTCTTTCTTTTGCAAAACAGATGAACCTCTGTATTCCAAGAATTGTTCCAAATCATATTTTCTGGCAGTGCTCCTACCTTTAGCCATTGTATGAATTAAAATATGCTTTCCAGCTCTTGCCTAAGTTGTCAGAAAAGTCTCTATAGAATTGACATGCAAACAGTTTTTGCAATCTTTTTTTTTTTTTTTAAGCAATGTTAAATTTTCTTGAGCAACATCTCTTGTTTTGACTAGTGGATGATCTAAAAATACACTACTGTATTGACTGAACTAATTACATTTCAGATCTAGCCACTACCATCTGGATCTCTCTCTTTCTGGTTACATTTTCATTGCACAGATTGCACATGAGTGATTAGTACCATGAATGAGTTGTCCAAATTTTGTTCTGGGTGCTAGCGGCAGTTCTGCAGAGTGGCACACAAGTTGCCATGCCCTTTGTCTTCCTCTGTGGGTACAGCGTTTCAGTCAGGGAGTCCTCCAGTCAGCAGTGATGTGAAGGAAGTGAGGAGGCTCCATTAGCAAGCTGCCAGGGTAACAAGGACCCACCTTCTAACCAAGAGAGACTGCAAGGAAAGTGGGCTTCTCTTGTCTGGCAAACAGAAGGCTAAAATTCAGTAAGAATACTTGAGAAACAATTAGGAAGATAATGACATCAAACTCTTCTTGGTAAGCCAGGTGACGTAAGGAGTAATAGCCAGAAGTTGTGAGTTGAGTGGCTCAGTCTGAACACTGAGAGAAGATCTTCCCCAGGAGAACATGCTTGCACTCAGACAGAGGAGTTATGGAGTCTCCCTTCAGGGATTTTTAAGACTCATGGAGATAAAGCCACAACTAACCTGCTAGGTGATGGTGATATTCCAGGCTTGTGCCTGAAGTCACACTGAGTGAGCTAGAGAGGTCCAGCTAGCCTTTGCTGGGGTTCCCTGGTGCCCATGAACAGAACTGAGTGAGATCTTGATTCCTACCTGTGAATCATGGACAAAACTTTCTGCTCAAGGTAAATGCTTTGCCAGGCCACAGGTTTCAGCCTTGGTAGGTAGCTATTATGTAACTGAAACTTCCTCAATGTTTTCAACCCACACATCACTTAAAGTGGGAATTTTTCATTTCTGGCTGTAGTGTATAGCAAGTACCTGAGGAGTACAGTTTAGCTGTGATAGATTGCAGGCTAATGGGCATGCGGCCTGAAGGAAGCCTGGCTGAAGCTGTCAAGTTGAGTTCAGGCTGAAGGCTCTCGTGCGCTTGAGTGAAACATTCTGTACCACACATATACAATAGGAAGCAATGCTTGCATGAAGTCCTGAAGTAACTCTTGACAATACTGTGCACTTCTCTGTTCTTTCTGCTCTTTCTAAGATCATTTTAACGTAGGCTTTTCAGTCTCGTTCTTGTAACATGTATCTTTTTGCTGTTAGAAGAATGTCTCAGGTTTGTGGATAAAACACTGAAACTAGAGAGAAAAGGGATGGCATGACTGCCCCCATCCATGAAAAGCAAAGGTCTTTTATTTATCTGCCTAGTAAAGAATGAGCTAGTGTTGCTTCTGAAAGATTGATGGTAAGTTTTCAAAACACAGGAGTGTTTAAATTTTGCCAGTCCAAGTCACGTGATTTGCTGTAGAAGGTGTTCAAAAAGCAACAGTCCAAAGTCCAAAGCAGTCCACCAGTATTAGCAAAAATGGTGACCTTTTTTTTACTTAAACCAGCCAATAATTTAAGAAGAAACAGATTTTAGGGGAGGCTGTCAACAACAAATTAGGTATGAAGCAGTGGTCATCAGCTGGGAGCTATGTACTGTAGAGAGGTATGAAAAATTCTCAAACAGATCCAGTGATGTATGGGTTGAAAAGATGGAGAAAGTTTAAGGTCGATACCGGATTTAACAAGCCACCTTGATTTTTTTTTCCCTGCCAGCCATGTCTTTGTCCAGCTTCTTCTCATTTCCAAGCTGCAGATTTTTGTTCCCGGGGGTGGTAGTAACACTGTTGTTGGAGCTGGAGGACAGAGATGTCTTTGCTGTAAACAGAATCAGTGAAATTCTGCATTTCTCAATGTACCTTCCTTTCTTTTCAGAGAGAGATGTTTGTTCTAGGATGTCTCCATGGTCCATTTTACAGTGCAGCCACACTGTAATATGGGAAGGCTGTAAACTTCTTCCAGTCACTCTGTTGCAGAATGAAGCAAATGGGATACTTCCCAAGAAGTGAAAGCTTGCACTAGTTCTGCTTCCACACTGCTAGCGATTTTCTGTCCCATTATACTGTTTGCCAGTCAATGCTACATTAACATCTAATACCATTTTCTTCTAACTCCAATTATTTTCCTTGTGTTTACAAAGCAAGTCTGAAACATTTTTTATTTTTTGTATAGGTCTGTTTTTTGTGTTTAGTCATTGGGCCAAAGCAGCTTCTCTTCAAGAGGGATCAAAAACAGTTTGTCAGTGATAGCATGAGGTTTATGACCTGCTCCATGGGGCATAATTAAATGTGGAATTCAGCCCCTTCTTGCAGAATAACTTTGACACATCTGGTTTAAACAGTTTTAGTGCAGTAAGGAGATAAGTAGAAATTTCTTTGCACAGTAGATTAGTTTCAGATGAGGTATAGGATCCTCTGAAATTCAGGTTCACAGAAGAAGTACACCAATGGGACAGCCACCCAAGAAAAGTACAAAGTCACCCATTGAATACGTTAAAATAAATGGTAGGCCTGCAGTGCAGTAAAAAAAGAAGAAAAAAAAATAAATGTCTTGTCACAGTCCCAGAAGGAAATGTAGGGTAATTGCGCAGAAAAGGAGAAAGACCAGTGCTGAATTCTTCTACAAAATCCCTATTCTTTCCCTGCTTTCTTTGCCAGAGCACCTCTGATCCAGTTTTATTCCGTGTTCCCCTTCAGTATGTTCATGTTTTTACAGATATAGCACATTTTATGGCACCCACTAAAGTTATCTGCTGTGAAATTCAATTATTTAAATACTTTGTCCTTTTGTTACCCTTTTCTAATGGATTGCCAATACATATTGCTTTCTCATCAGATACTGATAGTCCCTTTAGTAGACTTTACTATTCTGTAAAATGGTCATGAACACACAATATGGCTTATAGGTAGTGAAGTACAAAGTAGTTGTTTCAGCACTTTGCTCTCAAATAGAAAAATACAGTTTGTGTCTGTTTAATATTCACTAGGCTATCCAGTTTAAGGCATGTTTCTGGTAGGTAACTATGAACGTTTAGACATATCATACATTTTACGAACATATTTTTTCTCATTTTGAGGAAAATTAAGATACGAAGGAAAGGTTTTGTAATATATCTGTGCATTAAGGCAGTATTTGTGAAAGCCTTATGAAGTCTTAATATGAACTGTGTGTTTATTTGTGTTAAAAGGTAGAATACCTGGTCTGAATTGCTGACTGCTGGAAATTGGCAGACAGGCATAAATAAAGCATGGCACATCATCATGCAGATTAATTTTTATGTAAATTATTTCTAGTTCACATTTTATGGCTTAAGCAAACTTTAGTTGTATGTTTTGTCAAAAAAGACTACTTGAGGATCTGAGAAATAGGGTATTTAGGTGGTCAGTTGTAAAATCTGTGAAGTAGCTCAAGAAATATCTCACTTTTGCACAGACAGCAGATATACAGTAGTTCTTGACCAGAAGTTGAAGTGATAAAAAATATATTGAATGAATGCAAGTGTGCTAGCTAAGTCCTTTGGTCTCCTGTCTCAGTGGAGGTAGAGGATAAAGATCTATGTGGCAGCAAAGGCACAAGGGTTATGATGTGTTAGAAAACATGGAAGTACCTTAGGAATAGTCACAAAGGACTTAAGCCTTCTTTTAGGCCAGGAAGGTAGTGGGATCAATAGTCCAAGTATATGTGCACCAATGCCCACATGGGCAACAAACAGGAGGAGCTGGAAACCTTTGCACAGCACAAAAATCATGACAAGGTTGCCATCATAGAAACATGGTGGGAAGACCTGCACAACTGGAGTGCTGTAGTAGAGGGCTATAAACTCTTCGGAACAGATTGGCAAGGAAGGAGATGGAGTAAGGTAACCCTCTATTTTAGGGCATGTTTTGATTGTCTAGGTCTTAACAATGGTGACAAGAAGATTGACTGTTGATGGGTAAGGATAAGAAGAAGTATGACATGGCAGATATCCTGCTGGGAATCTGTTAGAGACTGCCCAACCATGATGGGGACACAGATGAAATATTCTATAAACAGCTCGAAGAAGTCTCACGATCACTGGCCCTTGTTCTTGTGAGGGACTTCAATTTAGCACATGTCTGCTGGAAGTTCAATACAGGGGAAAGGAAACAGTCCAGGAAGTTCCTGGAGTGTGTGGAAGACAACTTCCTCACACAGCTGGTGTGTGAGCCAGTGAGGGAAGATGCCCTGCTGGACCTGCTTTGTGAGCAGAGAAGGAATGGTGGGTGATATGGTGGTCAGAAGCTGTCTTAGGCACAGCTATCATGAAATTAAAGATTTTTCTGTTCTTGAACAGGTTAGGAGGGGGTTCAGCCAACCTGCCATCCTGGACTTGCAGAGGGCAGACTTTGGCCTGTCAAGGGACCTGGTTGACAGAGCCCTCAGGAGGCAGCCCTGAGGGGCAAAGGAGTCCAGGACCACTGTTCAAGAAGGAAATCCTGAAGGTGCAGGAGCAGGCCCTCCAGTGTGCTGAAACACAAGCCAGCAGTGGAGGAGACAAAACTAACTCAACAGAGAGCTTTAGCTGGAACTCAGGGGGAAAAAAAGAGAGTTTATGACCTTTGGAAGAAGGGGCAGGCAACCAAGAGGGCCTACAAGGATGTTATGAGGTTATGCAGGGAGAAAATTAGAAGGCCTGAAGCCCAACTAGAACTTAATCTGGCTATTGACATAAAAGGCACTTAGAATGTTTGTATAAATATGTTAGCAACAAAAGTAGGACTAAGGAGAATCTCCATTCTTTATTGACTGCAGGGGGAAACATAGTTACAAAGGATCAGGAAAAGGCTGTGGTACTTAACAACTGTTTTCCCTCAGTCTTTAATAGTAAGATCAGTTGTTCACTCAAGCCTATGAGGCCAGATGGGAATCACCAAAGGGTACTGAGGGAACTGGCAGAAGTGGTCGCCAATCCACTTTGCATCATTTACAAGTAGTTTTGGCCAACTGGGTAGGTCCCAAACAGCCTTCCCAGAGGCTGGCAAGTATAATGCCAATCTACAAGAAGGGCTGGAAGGAGGATCTTGGGAACTACAGGCCTGTCATCCTGACCTCAGTCCTGGAAAGATGGAGCAGATAATTTGATTGCCATTACACAGCATGTACAGGATATGCCAGGTATTGGGCCCAGGCAGAAAGGCAGATCTCTGCTTAGGCAGAGATCCTTGCTGATCACCTTCTATGATCAGCCTACCTGCCTGGTGGATAAGAGAAAGGCTGCGGATATTGTCAACCTGTCCTGGAGAAGCTGGCTTCTCATGGCTTGGACAGGTGCACTCTTCATTGGGTGAAAAACTCTCTGGATGGCCAGGCCAAAAGGGTGGTGATTAATGGGGTTACATCCAGCTGGTTGCTGGTGGGATTCCCCAGGGCTTGGTGTCAAGACCAGTCGTGTTTAACCTCTTATCAATGATCTGGATGAGGGGATGAAATGCATCCTCAGTCACTTTGTACCAGACACCAAGTTGGGTGACAATGTTGATCTGCTGGAGAGCAGGAAAGCTGTGCAGAGGGATCTGGACAGGCAGGACTAATGAGCTGAGCTTGAGGTTCAACAAGACCAAGTGCCACGTCCTGAACTTCAGTCACAACACCTCAGGTAGCACTACAATCTTGGGAAAGTGTGGCTGGAAAGACACTGGAGGTGCTGCTCAACAGTGGCTGAACGCTAGCCACCATGTGCTCAGGTGGCCAAGAAGGCCAATGGCAGCCTGGCCTGGATCAGCAATGGTGTGGCCAGCAGGGCCAGGGCAGGGATTGTCCCCCTGTGCTGGCCACAGCTGTGCCCAGTTCTGGGCCCTCAGTGCAGGAAAGACACTGAGGGGCTGGAGTGAGTCCAGAGAAGGGCAATGGAGCTGGGGCAGGGCCTGGAGCACAAGTCCTGTGAGGAGCAGCTGAGGGAGCTGGGGGATGTTTAATCTGCAAAAAGAAGGTTCAGGGGTGACCTTATCACTCTCTACAACTGCCTGAGAAGAGGTTGAAGTGATGTGGGTGTTGGCCTCTTTCCCCAATAACAAGTGACAGGGCAA
The DNA here is from genome assembly GCA_013396995.1 of Dicaeum eximium. Lineage (NCBI taxonomy): Eukaryota > Metazoa > Chordata > Aves > Passeriformes > Dicaeidae > Dicaeum > Dicaeum eximium. Next base: position 338,601 of record VWZP01002217.1, on the reverse strand, counting down.
TAGGAAATGCCCTCAAAGTTGTGCCAGAGGAGGTTTAGATTGAATACTAGGAAAAATTTCCTTACCTACGTGGTTGTCAACACTGGAGAAGTCGTCCATAAGTGGCAGACTTGACAGTGCTAGGTTAGTGATTGGACTCAATGATCTTAAAGGTCTTTTCCAACCTAAACAAGTATATGATTCTATGATTTTTAGATTTTTTTGAGAGTGTGCATTGTTTAAGTCAGTGTAGGTGGTCTAAGTAAAGCCATTTCAGATGCAGAAAAGGGGTAGTGTTTTCATTCCCTTGTGCTCTATGTACAATATCATGGTTCCAGCTAAACTATTTCCAAAGTAATTGGAACACTAGGAAGTTGGTTACTAGCAAATTAATTCGACCCGCCTCCTGTTGTAAATCTTTTACTCTCTAGAGAGGATACATTTTGTTAAATAAAAAAGAATTTAAAAACGTAAAATAGAGAAGTAATGTGTCAGAAGTAGAAATGTGTCATTCTATTATGTAATTAAGTAACTGACTTCTTTTTATGATAATACATTTGGGTGGTCTGTTCTTGAAACACTTGATTTGTTAGGAAACATTACCATTTCCGCAAGTAATCTCTAAGTCCTAAATATTTTGAAAAAAATTTGCATTGCGGTATTTCATCAGTGCATTACTCACCAGTTAAACAGTCTAAACTGCTGTCGCTTGGCATTGGAGAGGGCTTCCAGGTTTTTTTTCTATCAGCAAAAACTGCTGTAAATTATAATATTGCTTGGCAGAGTGTAAAGAATAAATACTAGAAAACCAGATGATTTAAGACAAAATAAATGGGAAGACTTGAATCTCATTTTACTTTTCCTTGGGAAAAAGGTCTCTCTAGTTTACAAAACATATAAAGTTTGAAATTGCTTTCAGCCACAATGTTTGTTTAGGTGTGGTGACCCTTTTGTATCCTTGTTGTAGATTGCTCTCAATCAGCACAATTCTGATTGTCCCCGCTGGACACTGAGATTTAGTGACTTGCTTGCTGCAATGAACCTCAATGATTTTGAGGTTAGGCATGCTGCCACTGAGACTAGCATCATTTTAACTGACAGTGGTAGTAAGCTGCTGACATTTTGGATTAAAAAAAAAAACAGTTCAATTATAACTAAATATTATGCTAATGTTCATGAAACCTAATAGGTTTTAATAACATTACCAAAGCAATTTACCCCAAAGCAAATTTTGTAGTTAGATGACTGTCAAGTTCTCATTCTGTGCACAAATATTTAAACTTTAGGTACCAGCAGGAAACAGCTAATGCACTAGATACTTCCTATAGTTTATAGCTGGTGAAGGGTCAGTATTAAAGTGTTTCTGTGTTGTGTTTGATGAAAGCAGTCTGTGATGATTTTTCCCAAGCCTGATTTGCAACACTCTTGCTTTACTTTTCTAAATTCATAAACATCTGTAGAATCAATTTTTGCAAAAGAAATATACTCATGGAAACCATACTGGCCTTTTTAAAAATTACAAAGGAAAAGAAAAACAAAAATAAAACCTAAATCAAATTATACTTATTTGCTTATAGTTTTTTAAATATCAACATTCTTCTCAGTTTATTTTCCATGTGGTTCCACTGCTATTGAGTTACAGGTTTGGTTATAAAATAGAAATGGTGATTATGGTTGAAGTAATCTGATGCTTGAGTTATTAGGAAATTTAGGACACTGTTACATTTCCTTCTTTAAGGAAGACATTCGGGAATCATTATGCTATCATCTATTTCTTCCAAACAAGAGTGAAGGCGGGATGTGAAATGAGAGCCCTTTGCTTCCCTCACTTTTAAAAACCCTGTGCATGCTGCTATAGCAGCACCAAGCTGCATGGTGTGAGTAGTTAAAAAGTGTAGCTATGTCCTCAAGATAGGGATTTTTGCTCATGCGGCCTGAGCTCACACACTGGAAATGACCTGACGAGCACTTAGAAATTTATGAAGAGATTACACATTCTGTTCACAGGTGGGAACTGTGCTCAAGAGAAAAGTCTCTCTAGGGAAGGAGCAAAATCCTCCTTTGTCAGGGCTCAGAGACATGCTGATGCCTCCTGCTAATGCTCAAGTTTCTGCTGACTGTCGAGACGGTTTCCATTTGGATGCACTGTGTCTGCAAAGACCGTGCTGATCACTGACAAGAACATTCTCTGTGGCTTGATTAAGTCAAAGTGATCAAAAACTGTAGAGGCAGGTTTTCCCTATAAGGTTTGTCTTGAGTCTGTAGTCATATGCCTTCAACAAGTTGTTAATCATCCTTGAAGTTAAGAATAAAGGTTTTGATTTAAATAGGAAGATTTTACAGTGCACAGCTCATACTGTTCACAATAATTTTGACTGTTCTGAAGGGAAAAAATGCCAATGCTAAAATCTTGGTAACTCTTTAACTATGTTATTTCTCAAGCCAGTACAGCTTGTGCATACAGTACAGAGTGCATACACTGTGCATTTCTGTTGTAGATCCCTGTATAACTGAACTATTTTTTAAAAAACAGAAACCCCCACAGTAAAACATTCACTTCTGCTCCAAAAATCCACTCAGACTAAGAATGACTCTTGACCAGTATCTCTGGGAGCTGGTAATAAAGCAGATACCAACAGTTCAAGAAAATGTAATTCTCTATTAGAGATATAAGAAAAGGGAGAAATATTGATGCCCTGTGAAAAAAAGGTTTTACTTTAACTGCTGCAGACTCTTAACTTCATTTTTCTAAAATCTTGGACTTGTAGGTCACCTGATATGGATACTTATTATAACTCCCTTTGGGAATGTTACTATTAATTTTTATTTTAAAATTAATTTTTTTTACAATAACAGATATGTCTTCCTAGCTTTTTTTCCCTGGTACCAAGAGAAGATAGTGCATTTGTTGTAGCAAAAAAAGAGCATCTATCTTACTGTCTTCCACTTGAAAATATAATTGTAACAACCAAAATGAAAATGCAGCCAAGTCAGGTTTTGTGGGGAGCAGCCATAAGGTGTTTGAGAAGTTACCCCACCAAACACTGATTACTGGCCCTGAACTGCAATGACATATCCAGCACTGCAAGCACTCCTCTTTATTTTTGGAGCAAAGTAAAATGTGCTGGTGTAATCTACTAATGAAGAGAGTTTAAGCTAACCTTTTCTTTAAGCTGACATATACTAAAAATATATATATAATTAACTATTTTATCTTGCTCAAATGAGAGTGTGTAATGACAGTAGAAACATCGGCAGCACAGTAACTATCTACATATAAAACAAGCAAGAAGGTATCTCATTTTTCTTGGTTCCATTTATATCTGAGATGTGAAAAATAAAAGCACTTTGTACCTACATCAAGCACTCTGTTGGGATATGTCATGTTCAAGCATTATAAACCAGCATCCTTAAATATTTTGTTAATCTTCCTGTGATATCTTTGACCTAGATAAAATAGTGTCTCTTACACAAATATAAGATCCTTGGTCCTGTTTTGGATCATTAATATTTTCTTTTTTTTAATTCTAAAATATATGTTTTTAGTATTTTTACCTTGTTTTAATTCCTTCATTTGTTTTAATCATATTCCATGTAATACACATTAAATGCTCCAAATATATGTATCTTTTTTCTTTGAGTTTGCCGTGATTATATAGTTAAGATAATTTTAGAAACTTAGTCAATCTCCTCTTTGGGTCACTTAGTGCTGCAGAGAAATATTTCTATTTGGATCAGATAATTTAATATTGCCCTAGAAATGTCTAAATGTGAATAGATGTGGAACAGCACTATGCCCTATGTCTTTAAACTGTATGGGCAATAGTGCTTCCTAGAGCAGCTGGTGACAAGGTTTTGTGACATGCTGAGCTGAAGCAGTGGCCACTTTGGTCACTTGAACATGTGAAATGATGCACATCAGAGACTTGCAAGACTGCTACATGAAGCTCAATCTCTCATTTTCACTCGGCACTTGTGTGGCTCTATCAAAGTCACTTCAGCTAGGACACCAGCCCTCCAACTGAGCTGTGCTCAGGCTGTGGGTGTGTGAGTACTGTGTGTGTCTGTTCGATGGAGAGTCTGGAGAGACATGCTTGGGGAGAGAGAGTTCACTGGTGAGTAGAAATATATTGCAGCTGCAATGTCTCGCTCTCCCTCTCTTACCCCCTCTTGAAGTTGTATACTGAACACAGAAGAGTAAACTGAGTTTCTTGTGTTCTTGAACCAGAATGGCTTCATGTCTATGAGCTTGCCAGCATGCTGCTCAAAAATTAGTTTGAGCTGTGCAATGTGCAGCACCTGGGTTAATCTGCAAGAAGGCACGTGTGTCGAATGGATGAGTAGCAATGAGTTTCCCCAATGCAGTAAAATGAAAAGTGACTTCAGCCAAAACTTGTTAACTTAGTTTGATCTCATCTGTTGGCAGTAAGCACTGTTCTGTTATCTGCTTCTCTTTTTCACGGACAGACTGTTCCTAAGGCTTTGTCAGGTAGTTCAGTGGATGTTTGCCTTTGTTGTTCAACAAATTGTGGAAAAATCAGTTTTATTTGGGGAAAATATGTTCCGATCAATTATAAAACTCCAGCTGCAGACTGGTGCCTGGATACTGTTAAACACCATGTATGAAACAGCACTGTACCTCTCTAAAGGATCATTTGTATACCCAGGCATGCAGCAAAGCATTAAGCAGACATGCAAGTAAATCTCTCCCATAAAAAAGATATTGTGTTATATTGTATGTGACCTGTAGCCCAAGACACTTTTATGAACTGCTTATCCACTGCCATCCCAACCCTACTCCCCTGTCTGGTACCAGTACTCATTATAAATCATCAGTGTTTTTCTCTCTCAATATTTTCTTGCTCTAGTTATGTTCTATTTTTTTAATAATATTTAATTTAGTATTAAGAAAAATATTTTTTAAGAAGACTTCTTTTGTTTTTAACTGGGTGATTTCCCTGATTTTAAGGATAGTTGCGGTAAGAGAACTGCTGCAAACTGTCTTGAGTTACTAAATGGCCGAGAGGGTGTCTGTCTGGGTGATCTGTATTCAAATTGTGTCATCTTATTCTCATTATCTTTTTGTGTAATTGTCTGGCAATTTTTCTGAAGGATTCCTTTAGCATAAATCACAATATATGATTCCTGATATTTCATTTTTGTCTATGTGGCTTAAACCAGAAATATATTAAATTTGGTCCTTGAAGTCCTCTTGGGTCACTCTTTTTTGTACCATTATGGCTTAAATCCTTTTCTCTATCTCCTTTTTTTTTTCATCCCTGAATTATTTGTTCGCTGGAAAGCTGGTGCCTGAAACTTAGAGAGGGACTGCTTTCCCCGGGCTTTCAAAGTGTATTTATGTTAAACCACAATATCCAAATTTTAATGTGGATTTTTTTCTCTAATGATGGTGGCATTTTTAATCAGTTTTGAAGGACCATTCTGAAACAGCCTGTGAAATTTGAAAAATACTCCAAAAGGAGCTGTCTGACTAGGTCTGAGACACTCATTAACAAACATCCATAAATTCATAATTGCAGACTGGCTTCCTTGTTTACCATTTTTCTTTCATAAGGACAATGAGACATGACAGCTAGTCCCAGGGGATTACTGCACTTCTCAACTGGTTGATGTCACTATGCCTTTAGACCTGCATCTTGCAGAGCAACCAAGGGAATCACTGATCTCCCACAAATGTGCTACCTGTCACGTCTTATTGTCTTAAAACAGACTCGTCTGATTACTGAAATGGAGAAATATTTGTGCATGAGTGTTTAAGCACATCTTAAAAAGACTGCCTCTGCTCCTGTACCAGATCCAACATTGAGATACAGTTGAAAAACAAGGGAAAAAACATTTTCTTTTTAAAGATTTCATTTGTGAATCTGCATTTCTTTATTTGGGTACTTGAAAAAAGCAATGATTTTTAAGTACATACAGGTCTTCCACTCTAGCAAAACTCTTCTCGTTACATGTTTTTACTTGATATCTACTGAAAATTAAAGTTCTGCTGTTTGATCAGTAATTTTTCAAGGCGAAGTGAAAACTCAGTTTCAGACTTTCTCAAATGTAATGGGTTTGAAGTAGAATTTGGTTATAATTTTGTATCTCGGTAAATGCAATTACTTTTTTGGCCCTTATATTAATGCGTTTTGGTACATTTATTGTGATTATTAAATAAATACTGGGTTTGTATTATAAATTCTTTGGTCTGATCAGGATGTCCCCAGATGCTTTTCAGTTGGCTGCTATGTTTTGGATTCTGGACTGAATTTTAAACTGGTGTTTGGATCTGCTCAACTGTGCCGCTTAAAATCTAATTGTCATTTTTGGACTAAAAGAGCAAGCAGGATTTTTCCCCGAAGGTTTGAATGTGTTCATCATTCAGCCTTAAAATTGTTAAGCTTGCAAACAATTTGAACTTGATTATTCTTCTGCTGAGCTGTGTCCTCCAAACAAAAGTTAATGGCAGAAACACTTTTAAATTTTTCTGGGAACAAAATTGGACTCTTACAACCTCCTTCCATGTGCTCAACTTTCTGAATTTTACTCAGGATTGGTATTGCTCATTTATTTGCAATGATGCTTAGGTCTTCTGGCCACATGTCTGGTTAGTCCACCAGTCTGACTCTACCAATGAAGAGCAGGTTTAGCAACCTACACATGCGAACCCTCCTGTGCCAGGAGCCCCCAGTGTGGAACCACCAACACAGACCACACCTCAGCAGACCATCTCAGGAGGTGCAGCTGAGGGCTTCCCTTAGTAGAAGAGAATCAAAATTTCTTGTATTCAAAGCTGGCTTCAGTTTGATCAGTAATTTAATGAACACATTACTTGCCTGACTCAGAAATAATTTGCATCTTGCTCTGGCATACTGAGATACATCAAGTTTCTTGTGCTGAGAATCATGAAATTGCATATTAATCAAGCCAAATGCATTCTTGATGCTGCTTTCCATTTCCACGTCACAGTCTTACTTGCTCTCTGTAGCTTCCATCAGCCTGGACACAGTTGTTTGGGAAATGATGCATTTTAATTGTCAGTTCCTTTGATGTGTGATACTTGTGCAACTCAAGGAGGTATATGTCACCCCCTCAGGGCCCTGTATCTGGGCACCCTGCTGTGACATGGTGTCCCATGCCAAGGCCCGAGTGCCCATCCCATTTCTCCCCACCTGTCATTGATCAGGTGCTCTACACATACCCTTTTACACAGAGACTTGTCTGTCACTGGCCCCTGTAAATTGAATTATTTTGCAAGATTTGCAAATTCTGCATTATTCTTCCACAAGTACCTAGTACCCCTCCCAAATGTTAAACGCTAGGTCACTGAAGTAGCAATAAAAAATCCTAAACCTTATAATTGAGACAAGAAGCAGTTACTTGGACTAGTTTCTGAATATTTACTTTTATTACTGATATAGTAATTAGTAAATTATTAGTAATTAGTAAGATGACACACCCTAGTTGTCTGGGTTTGACAGATTTCGGGGAAGATAGCAACCTTTGTCTGGAAAAGTGACATTGTAAGCCATTCCAGCTCTATCTTTAATTACATGAAACTGGCTTCTAACATGAGAAGATGTAATCGTGCAAAGACACAAAATATCTCCATAATTACCAGTTTTATGAAGTACTTGAAAATGGTGAGAGGAAGCATATTGCAAATTTCTAAAAATAAATGGTTTGTAAAGTCATAATCATTATAAAACAGATTTACTCGAGGAGACAGTATTACACATGTTAAGAGTAGTCTGTCACTTACAGAGTGTAGTACATATGTGACTTGAAAAAGCAAGCCAATAGGAGTTGTATTAATGATGAATTTTATTTCTGTTCTGTCATTTTAATGGATGAAATAAATGCAAAAATTAGAAAGGAATTAATAATATTTTTAAAAATTTAATCTCGAGAACAGGATTTTAAGGAAAACTTAGTTTTTGGAAACATGAACCTATTTGTATTTTGTGAAAACAAAACAGAAGAATCCCCTTCATCAATAGGTAATATCTCATTTTGACCACCCCACCAATTGTTGTTTTACTTTTTCTTTCATTACTTTTAAACTTTAATTTCTATTGCTGTCTATGTTGGAAAACTGCTAAAATACTATCATTTTCCAGATAATGTTTGTAACTTTTTGGCATGTGTTCCTTCTTTCAAACCCCTTAGGATAATCCACAGTTCCACAAAAACATGAGTCAAATGCATTACAAATTTCCCTCAGAGAATCTACATCTTTTCCAGCTGTTTGGATAGTCTGTCTAAAACCTGACCAGACCTCTCATCTCCCAGTATTGTTTTGTGCTTTTATTTTTTTGACTTTGATTTGTTCAATGTCATAATTTCTAAACTGAGCCAATAATTTCAGTCTCTTTGGTTTTCTTTAAAATATTTGCACTGGACAATAGCGTGATTTTTTATCCAAAGAAAATTGCATTGTTTTCAACTATTTCTATTTACAAGTGCAAAATTTCTTACCCATGTCAATTAAAATCCTCCCTAGGCAGTTTCATATATTATTTATTGATTAAAATATTTCTCAGCCATATTCTGAAATAGACTTCTACTTTTTCTGATTGGTTTCAGATAGGTGAACAGAAATTATGAGGGCCATATAAAGCTCTTGGTAGATGTTCCATTTTAAATGTGGTTCTGGCAACTGGGTAACTTGTTTTTTTTAAACAAAAAAGGGAAAAAAAATAATCCATTTGTAATCATTCCAGTTAATTCCTTGTGTATTTTGTCTGGCAAGTTAGTATAAATCTAATTGTAATAGTGTTAAAAGATTGGCAAGCTACATAGTAAGCAGCCTAAGGTGGGAATTGGGCCTCAGAATTTTCCATCTCAATTAGCAAAAAAGAAGCTTATCCCCCAGTCTATGTACCTGTGATCATTTGTTTTCTTCTAACCTTTAATAAACCTTCACTGATGATGGAGAAAGAGAATTATGTTAAGACAGTCCAGAGTAGGACCAGTTAATATGTGTGAACAATAATATTTCCTGCTTTACTTTTAATTTGTTGCCTGCCATTTGTTGCCTTCTCCCTGCAAGGGGAAGAAAGCAAAGGAGGTTATAACCATAGTAACACTATGTCCCAAATCTCACAATATATTAGATCATACTTGTAAAGTGCTGTATTAAATACAATGGCCAGCAAACAGGAAAGCGTTTGTCACTTGAGTTGCCCAGATCTTTCTCAACGGAGGCACTAATTGTGTTTTTTTGTGCTCGATGACAGACATCAGCTGCTGGCTCCTCATGAGCACGGGGACTAACACAACAATGGCTCTTTGACGTTATCAGCCACAAACTACACTGGTGTTCAGCAAGCTGAGTGGCTTGTAGCTGTATGATGTGGTGCTGCTCTACTGGCAGCCCTTCCAACAATCCCAGCTCTATGCCTGGACCAACTCTGAAGGCCTTGAGCTGTCCTATCAGTGCTGGGTTGCTGCTGGTACATGCCAATAGTCTTCAGCTTTTATCTTCCTTCCCCTTTCTCTTCCCTGTCTTTGGCTGCTGATCCTCTTCTACAGCTGAGCAGAGAGAATTTGTCCAGTTACCCCATCTCTGCTCACTCTGTTTGCCTCTCTGCTCCAGGGTTACCTGACACCGTCCCTGCTGTAAGTTAGCGTCCAATCACATAACCCATGTGGTTGCTCATTACTCCCATATCATCTCTAGGCTTAAAATTTTGCAAAAAAAAATAGTTCAAAAACCATACTACTGATGTCAAAGCTAGCCCAAGCAATTAGAACTGAACTATTTAAGCAAATAATTGTTCAAGCAGTTATGCCAGCATATTGTAAGAAGATAAAAGCTCTGACATGCCAGGGAAGGAGCTGGCAGGCGGCAGTGACAGCCAAGTTAACAAATCGGTCTTCTCATGGAGCTCAGCTACAGGCAGAACTGTCAGCACAGGCACTGCCCAGCACATGGCACTGGGCTGCTTTCTACAGTCCCCAGCCCCACAGTGTGCTCTGTAGTTGTGTGCTGCTGTGTTCCACCACAAGTGGAGCAAGTCTGCTATACTTGGAATGTCAGCAGTTCCTAGTTTTTATCTCTTGTCTTTTAGAGATGTTTAAAGAGTTGGCACCTGTGGACTTGCCTCCCGAACAAATAAACCTACAAAAAACAAAACCCCAAAACTTCTGTGGAAAAAGCTCTGGCAAACTGTCATGAATTCTTTCCCTTGCCTCCCTCATCTACAGATAACACACTTACTTTTGCATCATCTATAGGTGACTCAGCAAAATTTAGGAGTGAGTGGAAGAACTGCCTAGGTGACACTCTGTATACCCATGTTCTCTGAGCTTCCCTATATACCATAATTTAAATGTGCTGAGCATTGTACCCCGTGTGTTTGTGTGTGTGTGTAGTTTGAGTTGGAGATATGAAAAAAAAAGGTAATTTTTTGAAAGAAAAGCTGTTTTGAAGAGAGCTTTTTTGCATTGCTATGGAGCCTGAGATAACTATGGACAGCAAGCCCGGACACATTAGTGTACATTACTCCTTCTGCTAAAAAATGTTGCAGATATCCTCATGATACTCTTTGCATGTGCATGTGCATAGAATTATGTGTAGATCTTATATAGTGGATATTCTATTTCTAAACTGAAATGTAGAATGAGTTTTGCATACAGTGAAAATTTGAACCTACTTGTCAACCCCCAAATTATGCCAGTGACTACTCTGTGAAATTAGGATGTCTCATAAAATTTTATTTAGTGCTATTCCTGAGAAAAGTCAGAGTATGAACATCTTAGCACTTTTAAGAAAGTGAGCACATACTATTTGGTAAGACTTTGAACTCAAAAGAAGTACCATGTTGACTTGTTTCGCAGAATAGGTGTTCTCTGGCTCTTTGAGCTGGGAGAGGCTATTTGCTAGAGTCTTTAGCGTTTTCAGTGCTGCTGGTGAAGACATTCTTGCTTTGTGAATCTAACTGATTTACTGGGACATAAGTTATTATTAATCTTCTTCACTATAAAGACTGTATTTAGCTTCTGGCAGTATGCAGAAGTCATTATTGTCACATGTTTCTAATTTCTGAAAATTAATGTTTTTAAGATAAACATGGAAAAAAAAATCCACTCTGGACACTTCATTAACAGGAAAGTAGTTGAAGTTCTGCCATAAACACTTAAGAAAAACTGTATAATACTGTTTGGCCCCACATAATTTCCTAGGGAATTCAGATCCTTGAATAAGTAATAGTAGTTTTATAATATTCTGTGACAGAGAATGCTTGTTATGTAAACATAGTTACTAAAGATACCAGAACAGATGTGTTTAATACTATAAATTGATCTTACTTGAGCATAAAAGTGACTGAAGTCCCTTTGAATACTTTTTAATACACCTAATACTTATGCCAAAAGGCAGAATTTATCTGAACCTTTGACCTTTATTAAGTCTTTTTGTCTTGAGTATGCATTTCTGATCTTTGTCTCAAGTTGCAAGCTGCTTGCTTTAGAAAATCAGTCCATAAACTTTTCTCAACATATAATTGAATCTCGTTTCCAGTCAGAAGAACAATAATGCTCGGTGAGCGAGATACTGAACACTTGAGAGATGGTATGTTTCTTATGACACGTTTAAAGAAACCTATATTCTTATATTTTCAATGTGCCATGCTCTGTTCTGCAAAACACATTCTTAATGAAATTGCTGGTGTTATGGCACTTGCCATGAGGAGCAGGAAAAATTGTTAGTGTTACTTTTGTTAATGAGTGATTGCCTCCTCTCCTGTTAGAAGAATGATGCTGCTGTCTAAGGATCAGTACAGGACTATGTTCTCCCCTACACCCACAAGGTCTTCAGATTGTAACTACTGGATAGTTTCTCATCTTTGTTTCTGTATTATGGAGGGGTTGTTATTTCTACTGTAGGATTTTGAGCTTGCCTGTGTTTACATAGCCACATCCTCTTGGTTAATGGCTGTTATCTTTGACAACAGCATCTGACTGATTTTAAGGATGACATATAACTCTATGTTTGTAGCAGAAACTTGTTTTGGTTCCTATGATGTAGAAAGAAATGGATTAGGTCTTCAACAATATTAAATATATTTTGGATTATTCAATATTAAAACCAACAGCAGTCTGTATTTTACCAGTCTTGATATTTTTGTAAGTATTATAAGACAATACTGTCAACTATTTTGTTAATAAGACTTTTTAATGGATTAATTAGGCAACTAGGAAACCTTTTCTGGCCATGCCAGTGTGTATCCTAACAAAGGTGTGTTTGCAGCTTCTGGGTTAATAGTAACTGTAAGCATGCTAGTGGCAGACGGCTTTTTGGTTGGGTCATTGCACCTGCTGAATACTAGTTCTTCATCCAGCTCGACTGCTGTTTTTGGGTATGGTGGTCAGGAAACTTGAGTGGCTTTGAAAAAACTTGAAAAAGTCTACCAAATTATTATGTTGAAAAGTTTTTGTTTACACTAGGAAGAAATCTTTTGTTGAAACTGAAATATGTTGTGTGAACTTATCAGTTTAATGGTACAGCTCTAAAAAAGCCCATTACTTTGCTTTATTTTAGGTTGAAAAGATTGTACTCTACAGTAAAGTAATACAGAAGATGAAACAAAAGTATTCAAATAACAGTTGAAATGTTTTACTTCTAAACAAAAAATTTAAATCTAGCAACTTTCTCTAACAGTAGGGAATTATTTTCTTTTGTAGCCAAGTCTCCCACTATTTCAGTTTTTGAAATAATTGCTGTAAAATTTCCAATATTCTAACTAAGTTAAAAGCTTCTGACAATACTATTGGGGTTTTTTTTATTTTCATATTGTTGAATGCTACATAAGACATGATCTTTATAGAATAAAATCTATTGAGTGACAGACAGACAGACAATTTTGTTTTCTTTTCTGAGCCCAAATGTGACTGAAGATTTAATACAGGAGGTATGATAGTGAAGTTCTCAGGTTCTGGACATGAGCTCATGGCAATCAGTTGAACAGCTGAGGTCATGGAAGAACCATTTATTTTTTTAGCACCATTTTTTTCCTGTACAATATTCTTTAACATAGTTCTGGGAGGACAGTATGAGTTTCCGATGAATTAATTTAGGAGACTTGGGTTCTGGGGTACCAAACCAGTCATGAATCTCAATGCTCCCTCTATTACCAGTATTTAATTCTGAATTAGAAATTAATTCAGCCTTAGAAATGCCCCAATGCCTTAGAAAATTGCAGCAAGACGGCTTTATTCCTTCAAATTTTCTACTCCCTGGAACAAGATTTTAGATTTTTGTCCCAGGAATGTGGTGTGAACTCTCATTATTAAAATATGTGATTCTTTATAATTGTCATGTCACAAGTGAGGTTTTGCTTTAAAATAAATATCCTTTGAGGAATTGTTTTTGAATGTGGTTTCCAAGAAAACAAAGCTCATGTGATGGTGTTTTCTGCATGTATGAGCCTGCCCATGTGCCCTACTAGCAATAACTTTTGACTCTTTTCCAACTTCAACATCTCTGAGCAGTCTTCTGAAAAACAAGTTCACCTCAATAACAAAGAATCAGTGCAGGACACAGAAAACCAAATTTTACTCTTTCAGCTGCTTATGGAAACTTGATTCATATGTAACATATGGGTTTAATTTGTTTCTTTTCCAAGTTGGGAAAGGTTCTTTTTAAACTCAGGCTTGCATGACTTCGTCTTGGTCCAGACTGGCTTGTTTTGATGGGGAGTTGTGAGATGACAGATTTAACTGTCATACAGGTGAGCAAGCCAGAAGATCTGGCCATGTTTAGCATAGACTGTATGGATGCTGTTTCCTGTTTCTTTGGATGATGTGGCTTGAAAGTGGGGACCCTTGTCTGATATTAGTGACCATATCAGCTATTCTTTGGGTCTTTTTATTTCAAAAAGATATTTTAGATTTTCTGTAATTTATTTTAGGATGTGTTAGATGGTATTGTGAGCATGAGTATCTGCTATCCAGCATGACTAGCTAACCATTGAAGTTCCCATCCTTGCCAGCCCAGTTATCCATAAAACATAGAATTACAGAATAAANCGGAGACGGGCTGGCAGCAACACCCCGAGGGATCCACGGGGCGCACAGGGAAACTCTCTGGTTCTGGGAGCTCGACGAGGCGCAGCAATGAGGAAGGCACAGGTACAGCTGAAGTGCCAAAACTGAAGATATTTATTAATAAATAAAAGGACACAAACAAGGATGCAAAATAAATCATGAAGAGCCTGCTTCAGAAGACCCCAAAGTGGAGCCAACACACATATATATAGTCTCTTGTAGAAAGTTCTAGAAGCCTTCTGGCCAATCACAGGCTGTTGATTTGCAGAATCCTTTGCAAGTCCTTTTCTCCTCACCATGAGCTGCCTGGATGTCATTAGTTGTGGCTTTTAATCTCTTAAGGCTCAGTGTGGGTTGCCTGCTGTGTGGGTGTGTGGCCTGTCCCCTCCAAGACAAGCTCCTACACTAAGTGACCTCAGTTACTCCTCATATGGCTCCCCCTCAAGGCTCTTCACGATCTTCATTGCCCTTCTTTGGACACTGTCTATTGCTTAATGTCTTTTTTATATTGTGGTATCTGAAACTGCACACAGGACTTGAGGTGAGGCTGCACAGCTTAGAGCAGAGCAGGCCATACCTACCTCCAAGCTTCAATTAACTAGAAGCTGAACAGAGGAGAGGTGCATTTCTCCTTTGAACTATGCTTACCTTCTGCTTTCAGTTCAGTGTATCCCCTGCATTGTTCCTACAGAAGCTAGGGGAGCTCTGCTGCTCTTATGCAATGGTTACTTGCCAGTTTTTGTCTTGTTTTTACAACAGTTTTATCCCAGACATCCTGGTCTTCCACCTTGACAAGTGTAGTATTTCCTATGTGCCTCTGCCCTCCCCAGGGGCAAGTGCAGAGCTCCCAGGGGTCTCTCCAGTGGCAGCCAGGCAGTTGCAATGCTCTTCCTCTCCTGTGCTCCTCCTCTTGACCTGTATTTTCTCACTCGCCTTTTCCTCAGGCCATGGACTTTCCTTAAAAAGGAGCCACTTGTATTGTTATGTGGATGCTATTGTAATCTGCTACTTATAACATAAAGGAATGATCATTTTCAGTTAGGTTTTTAACCTTCCCAAAAATGAATTGTCTGTCTTTGAAAATCAAAGTATATTCCTTTTATTAGAAATACATAGCTTTGCTAAACTGTCAGCAAAAAATAGCAGTAGGACTTTTAGGCTTTTTAATATCTTAGAACTTCTATTTGCTAAATTATCAAATAGTACTTGTTCGGTCATTTATTTTGATTTTTTACATTGAAGCAGTATAGAGCTGTTACTATTAGTATCTGTGATGAGACTTTAGGGAAAATCTCTTCCTTATTATTCAAATCTGCAGTACAGCAAAGGGTTGATCAGGTCCTGGTGTCCCCAGGCACACCATCTTTTTTTTCTGTTCCTTTCATTTGTAACTTCTTGACATGAATGATAAGGAGATTGGTAAAAGCTTTCCGATAAAATTTTGTTGTTTGACTCGTACTTGGAGGATGTGTTTCCAAGATACCGCTGTTCAGCATAAAGCAGTCTTTTTGTTTTAAACATAAGCTGCAGGACAGACTCTGAATCCAGGTTGCGCTTAGCACCTTGATGTCAGGCTTGTTCTGTTTGGTTTAGTTTTGTTAATTTTCCACCACAGCTAAAACACCAATGTTTTGTCTAGTAAGAAATGTGCTATGAGCTTCTGCAGGAAAAAGTATGTCTTGTTTTGTTTATGCAGATCGATTTTATGGATTATTTCCTCCTTTATCTACCATCTGTTGTTGACTCCTGTTCTCTTGGTAGGTTCTTCCCACCCAACACTCCCAAATATTTTCTTTTTTAGCAAATACATCATATAGCTTTGGGGTTTTTTTGTTTGTTTGTTTGTTTGGGGTTTTTTGTTTGGTTTTTTTTTGTTTTTGTGGGGTTTTTTTTTGTTTTGTTTTGTTTTGTTTTGTTTGTTTTTTGTGTGGCCCTGAATAATTTAGTCATTTGTTCAGAGTATTTGCCACTTGGATTTAAGAATGCCTGAAATTCAGTGATTAGAATTTTTTTAAATAATTGTATTGCTTTAGACCCCTGACCAATACCCTCTGAGTGCCTAATACCTTCTCCTGGAACTGAAAGTGATTTTTGTTTTTCAAGAATCAAAATAAAATATCCATAGAATAAAATGGGAAGAGTATGTTCCTTAACAAAAGGAAAGTTCTAATATCTGAACTACCTTCTGAGTTAGGAAGAACTAAATAAGAAGTAAGTTGTTAATATATCTGGCTTTGCTCATTTAAATTAGAACATGGGCTATGTATTTTGAAGGCAGACATACAAATTTAAAAAAAAAAAAGTGCTTCTACATGGCATGAAGTAATTGAGAATTTTATTTCCCTCCTTTTTGTATTCTATCACTAAAAAAGGTCTATTGTTCTGTAACATAGTACTAAGCCTAGACTGACAGTTATTTCACACTAGTGAAAACAAAAAAATATAAATTTGAGAAATCTGTAGTTACAAAACTTAAACTGACCATTTAAATGTAATTTCTTTCATTCCAGTTCATTGTACTAAACCATAGGAAAAAACAAGGTTCATGTTGATTGAGATCTTCACATATTGGTAGCTTGGATAGCTCTGACATAGATTTAACTCTGGCATTAACAGGAGTGAAAAATATATTAAACCTTCCACCCTGTTATATCAAATGTGCTTTTTGATTCTAACATCTGGGTTATAAATTTTTTATTACAGCTGTATCCTTTACAGAAATGCTGGTGAAATAGTCATATCTAAGTATTGGTTTGGACAAGGAATAGGTACAGATTTTGAGAGAAATGCTTTAGAAACTGCATGTGATATAGTATTTCAATAGCATGGAGGTTGAGCATAGCTTCATTTGCTCTTAGCATGGGTGAGCTATTGCGTTCAGTGTCAAAGAAGCATAATTATGAGAGGAATAAGTCTTAAATTTGAATGGTGAAGTATTTTTGATCAAATTGCAAAGAAGTAACATAAAGGAGGAATGTTTTGTGAAATGATAGTGGTATCCTCTAATATCTGTGTCAGCACATCTTACTCAACTAAAACCATTTCAGTGTTAATTTGCTGTACTTACTAGAAGAGACTGGTTTAAATTTAAATTTAAGTACAACTATGATGCCCAAGTTCTTTGTTTGAATGGTTTTGCATCAGACAGTTATGTCCCCTTGCCTTCCGGAATGATATAGAAAGCATTCTGCTTAAAATACTGAGATTCAAGTAGTCAAACTGGCATGAAAATTTTGAATATTGAGCAAAAGTCGGGGTGAGATTTAGCCACCATCACACTGCAAAGCTGAACTTGTATTGGTCTGTTTTTTGTTCCATGGTTAATGGATACCTGCAAATCCCTCTCTGTGGAGAGTGCTGGTGGGCTGGTGCCTGATGAGTTGGTTGTTCTTGCAGGTGGTACAAGATCTGCCATATCAAAGCAGGGGGCTGTGCAGCCATAGTCATCAAAAATAGATTAAGTTTACCAAAGGCATATAAACAGACTGGTGAAAGATCAACACTGCATCGATAAAGACAAAATGCTGAAGAATGCATGTAATCTGAATAGGTATATAATATTGCAGGAATTGCTCTTATTTTTAAGCTATACTATGACTTTTTGAGTATTCAGGTGTTTAAAAATAACAGTCCATAGAGCCTTACAACTCTAACAGATGAGCATAGACAACTTTTTATGACTAACACTTCATTTGTTAGCAAATTATCTTTCCAACTTGCTAGGTCAGCGTCTGCAATCACTGAGGACTGTTTGAGAGAACTTTCTATTTTTTACAAGAAGGAATGTACATAAACACAAAGGGCCAATCTGGGCCAACTACTAGTTGGTTTACATCTCCTGAGACCTTCCTATGAACTCCATGTGGCAGGAACTTCTGCTGAAGTAGTGCATGAGTAAAATCTCAAGTTACTATTTTTTGGATCCACTACTGGGTGAATGACAGCAAAAGGCAAACAATGCCAACAAGAGTAAAGTAAAAAAGAAGTTCCACTGACTACCATTTTCTTTTGTCCATGTGTCTTCAATCAGGTTTAGGCAAGCTTAAGCATCATTTTTTCCTCACAAATTCACTTGTAGTGAAGCAGGTAGAGGCAAGCAGAATTACTGAGTTGGGAGGACTCCTAAAATGTCTTTGATGCAAGATACCTTCTACTTACCAAGAAGGTTTGATTTAAGCAAATTAGTTCCCCTCACATAATGGAAAAAATCAAGCAGTGATTAAAAAAGCAGGACTCTACTGCTCTTGCCACCTTCACAAAATCATTAAGCATTTCAAGCAGGAGAAGTCAGTGGCGACTGTCCAGAAGTCAAGACCAGGCAGGTGATGTGGGTGGCTTTTTTTGTTCACTTTTCTTGTGAAAACTACAGCAGTATGCTTAATGGAAAAAAAAAAATCTTTCAGACAGCTGGTATAGATGAAAAATTGAGAAAAATAGAGAATTCAGAGGCATTAGAGAAGATCAAAAGCATCTGACCATGCTTCAGAGAGAGTGAAAATATTCAGATGATAGAGATACGGCAAGACAGAGACCTGGAAGAAAGGTGTTTTTTGAACAGTTCTTTTTCTACGAAGATGAAAAAACTCTTGGTGTATTTCCACTTCCTTTAGCAAACACGTTACTCTGCTAGCGGAATAGAAGTCACACCTAAGCACAAGGTAGGATTTGCACAAATAGCTGCTCTTTATCAAAGTGATGCTGATCATCCAAGTATCCTGAAGTGACTGCTAGAGCTGTAAAATCTTACAAGTTTTCCCCAAAATCTCCCATTAACTCTACTCCTTCTCTCTCAATATGAACAAGATGAACCTGACATTTTATCAGTTGTCAAAAATTAATCCAATTTAGAATTAAGGACTTCAAAAGCAACACCTTTTGATCTAGTGGAAGGTATTCCTGCCTATGGCAGGGGGTTGGAGCAAGATGATCTTTCAGGTCCCTTCTGACCCAAGCCTTTCTATTATTCTGGGATTTATTGTTTAATATTTTATCAAAACAGTACAAAATAATTTATATAATTAGTGTGAAGCTTATAGTTTGTGTGATTTACCAGGGTTAGGTGGAGGTGTGGAGTGTTGAGAACTTGTCTCTCTGACTAGGTTTATGCATCTATTCTCATCCTATAGTTTTTTTCAGTCACAAACATAAAGGTCAGACAATGCAACTAAAATTTCCTAAGGGATTTCTAATTGCTGCTTATGACAACTTAAGGAGATCTGAGCCTGAAACAGGCAAGCTTTTGTGCCTCAAGCTGACTTAATAAAGAAATCTTAATGCTTTTCCAGATCAGGATGCTGCTTTGATTTCATTAACAGTATATCCCCATCTGACATCCTGGTTCTATTGTTTTGCTTGATTACCCTCATGTCATCAGTATTTTATTAAATAATTTTTCTGGAAAGAACTTCTCCTTAGTGCACAATCCAATATATATAATCGTAAAATAGATTACATTGCATAATTTTATTACATATTAGGATATTTGAGAATGAAACATTTTGCAAATCTAACTCCTTCCATTAAATAATAATATGGCTTGTGATATTCCATTAGGTTTGCAGTTCAAGTGTATAAATCACAGCTGTATTAAACGAACATAGCACTTCCATTTCCACAGTTCTTTCTATGCAAGTTAGGTGGTTGTTTTTGTAAGGTATTATGATATATAAAGAGGTGTCTGCTTCAGTATTTGGCCTTTGTGCTTAATTTTTTTACTTTTATAGGCTTAAACCAGACCCTTTATATTGCTTTAATGTATTTTTACATGCATTATAAGCACACCCACACATGCATCAGTTCAACATTCCAGCAAGGCAGCTGATTTTTAAAAAATGTTGTTAAACAAGTTGAACTGGTTGGCACATATCTGAAGAAAGAAATCAAATAAAACAGGCAACTAAAGAGAAAGGGAAGTTGATATTGGCACATCATCACAGAGGTCTCTAGGTAAAACATATGCAAAAGCCCTTAAAATGTAGTTCTACTTTGAAAAGTGGCTATGTAAAATGTCACCTTACTCAACAGATCTATTCCTTGTATGTACTCAGTGGTGCATCTGCTTGCTTTATAATAAAATACATATTTTTATTTCAATTTCTTTTCCTATTAACTCCATAGTATAAGTACAAATCTGGCTTGCATTTTGACATTTGTGCTACCAAAGGTAAGTCACCTGACACAGTTTGCAAAGGACTCTGCAAAGTAGAAGTTCTCTGTTGGATGACCAGCAATAAAAGATCACACTTAAGCTGTCAAATCCCAGGTTGAGTTTGAATTAGTGGTACCTTATACTTCATGTATCCCATTTTGTGTTTTTAAATTTAAATTATCCCAGTTTGATAGAAATGCTCAGATTGAAATTTCAGTTTCATTGGGCTAGTATTTCATGAAAGAGCACAGAAAATGAATTCTTGAAATTTAAGCTTGTGATTGCAAATGGAGTCAATCTAGTCTGAAGAGAATGACATAGGAAGAAGGAGCCATTCAGCTCCTTCTGGAATTACTTTCTACATCAGAAAAATACTTTCAGGTCCAACTGGTAGAAGTACTGCCTGTACTATAGCCTTGCTGTTCTTCTTTTTAAGGTTTCATTTTGTAGTGTTGAGAGTAAGTTTTTAGTCTTGTCCTTTTCCCTTAAGTGTAAAGTTGCTTAGACGATCTTTTTCTTCCTAATTATCATTTTACAGGATCCATTTTGTGATGGCAAGGGGCTTTTTTCTGTCCTTTTATCATTACAGACACTTAATTAGGCATGCTGAAAAGAGAATTATGCTTGATCACATACTTCTTGAACCCCTGAACATAGTGCAGATATTCATTTGTCTGTCTGCTTGTCTGTGTGCTTTTTTAAGTTTCTTGCCCTTACTAGATGTAAAGTAGCATTGAAATATGCAAATAAATGAGAGGTATCTATGTGTTAGTCAGAACTCTTAAAATCTGCTTATCAGTGTTATTTGTAAATGTGATTGCCTATCCTCTAGTCAACCTGAGTTTCTTTTGCAACTTCCATTTCTTTTATCTGTCCTTGTATGGTAGTGCTTTCCTTTTAAACCATATGAAAGAAGAGAAAAACATAGCCACTACTGACAGAGACATGAAGAATTTCAAACTGGAAAACAGAAAGTGTTATTACACTGACAAAAGTGTTATTACAGCAGTTTGATAGGCTCAGAGCTTAAAACTTGAAGATACAATACTGCCTGAATATCAACATCACTATTTTCAATCCCGATCAGGAAATGGGACGTTGCAAGAATTTTGAGTTACTTGATGTGAATAAAAAAAGGTTTGGGTATTTTATCACAAAGAAATTTTTCTGAACAGTCTTACAGTATGTGGGCATTGACACACTGGCTGGCACAATGCAAACACACTTAGCTGATGTCACATCCTCTGATAGGATCACAAAGGTGTTCAAAATTGCGTGGGGAGTGTTAGAAAGGTTGAAGAACTTACTTTGTGGTATTCTGAAAAAAGCTAAAACCTAACCAGGATTGCTGGGGCTTTTTTCTCGGTGTTGTAAATCTGTATGTTGTGGTGGTATGACAAACACTGCTGTTCACATATTTCTGGTTTTTATTGTTGGGATCCTGGAAGCATACCTCGTATTTGGCTCCGGGGGTGATTGCGTGAACAGATGAATGAAAAGCCACGTACTTCCACCAAGCCTGAGATATTCTGCAGTGAAGCAGTTGTGCACTTAGCAGAGGACATCAGCTGAGCTCACAGCCACCAGTTTGCTGGTGATCCAAGACTGCATTTCAGCAATGGAAGGAGCCATCTGCATGCAGAACACTGTTTTCAGATATGCTTTTTATCCAAGTCAGCTTTTCTTTGCATCTCAAAGGCCTTCTAGTCCATGTATGTGTGCTGAAAGAGACCTCCACATGTTCATCTCTCCCTTTCCTGCTCTTGTGATACAATAGCAGTTTGTTTGGGAAGCTATATGGATCAGGCTAAGTACTTAGAGATAAAGGTATGGGTTATTCATATACACAGCACATACTTTAAATGTGTTTTCTGGCCTGACTTTCCGCTTATGTAGAGAATACCCCAGGGGATGACAGTCTTGGCATTTTTCTCCTCCTTTCAAACAAAAAAGTAAATCTGGTGAAAATTTTGTAATCTGGTGGTTGCTACCATGGCAACCTGAAATATGGTTTTCTGTGTTTGTACTGTAAGTTGACTAGAGACACTAACATTAGCTAAAGTACTTTGCTTCCATTTCCTTTTCAGTTTCTCTTCCAGCATTCCCATGCCTAACACTTCTGATGGTATCTCATTGTTACCTCTGAGAAACTGGAGTGCAGAACATTGCTTTTATCTTCAGTTGTTTGAATCATCAGGAATGGGGTCCATGAGTTATAAGTCATACAAGTCATTGTAGTGATTACATGAAACATCACCTGAAATGCCATGTGTGTGTTACACAGACTGTAAAACTGAGGTTTTACATCTGATGGATCTGATGGTCCCTCTGAACCTTAAATCCATGGACTGCATTCTTACTCTGCATGTCAACATTTTACGGGTTTTATGTATTCAGTTTAGTAATATTGAAAGTCTGGCATGTCATGTTTTAATAATGCTGGACTTTCATTGGTCTCAAAGAGAAAATGTCACACACAGTTTTTGGGGGAATATTTTTTTTTTCATTGTAATGTGGGATCTGTCATGGCTGTGCCAAAAATCTGTTGATGTAATTTCTCTTGCCAGTGCTTTGAATCAGGGATGGGGAAAAACTCAAAATAAAAACATATGTCATAGAATTTAGGATTTAAATCTAAATGCCAGTTTCTCATGTTGGCCATAGGCATTATTTGTCTGTAGAAAAAAAATTTACACCCACTACCTTGAGTTATCATGACATACGTGTTTTTCAATCAAGATACCGTATTAGCAGATAAAGATTTATTCTTTATTTTCATATCCATTTTAGAGGCCCAGAAAGTGATTTGGCAAAACACTCCCCTGTAAAGATTCAGGGGTAAGGATTATGTTCTTTCTGTTCATTATAAATGGATCATACTGATTTTCTAGCTACTTCCATCTCTTCCCTAAAAAAATAACCAAAACTGATAGCAGTAAATTATTTTGAGCTACACTGAAGAAAGTAGGTCTATTAATAATTACTACAGATTTTTTCTTTCAATCTGATATTTGGAAACTGGTTTCTGATTTATATTTTTGCTTTAAATAGAAAACGGCTTCAGCAGAAAGAGAGAAGGGTACTGTGTTGGGTCCAAGTATGTACTAGCTTAAGTAAAGTTTACAAAGGTCTAAAGTAATTGCCAGGTATTTAAATTGGAAAATACCCATCGAATGTAAAGAAAAAAACCAAAAAACTGTACTCTGCAGCTCCTGCGAATATGCACAGTTCTAAGATTTCTATTAGTGCTAGACTTGATGATATAATTTTTAGCTCCTTTTTATATGATTATGTCTGTTCCATCCAGCATCATAATCAGGAATAGTTAGTTACCATCCAGGATTGACTCCAAGTATGTGAAGAAAGTCAGCTTTCTATTTAGATTTGATCTGTATTTCCATATGGTAGAGAGCCCAGATGATGTTCTTAATACTAAACTTGGCAAATTTTCCAACAGGAATGAGGGATGCCTTAAAAATATATATTATCATTATCAAAACTAAATAAAGCTTTGAATCTTACAAAGCAGCTGCTGTGAGTCAGCCCCTAATTTGAAGGAAATTTAAAGTGTGGTAGTAATATTCAGAGGGTAAGTCCTTTCATGTCAGCCATGTTTTATGTCCTGAAACTGCTTTTGCTTTGATATTACAGGCAGACAAGCTCTTTCAGTATGTGCGTACTCTTGTGTATATTAACTTTAACTTCTGCAGCTTCTTTCAGTCTGTTCTCTCTTGATTCCCTTGACACTTTGGGAAGTTCCTATCTCATTCCCAGCTGCTGTATTTAAATGCAGGTCTCCTTTCTCCACTTTTGCTTAAGTGCCCCAGGAGGTCTGGAGACTACTGATCTTACTTCCTGCCCACTTAAGTAATCTCCAGATAAATCTATTCCACCACTATTTTTAATTCCATAGAATCAAGCAACAAAATTTAAATCTGTTATGTATTAAATGACTTAAGGTTTAGATGTTGATTAGGACTACTATCATAGTTTCAAATAGAGACTTCAGCCTCTTCCTTTGCAAGATATAACACTTGGGAAGGATTATGCTGTTAGAGTTATGTTTAATAAGCACACTAAGTACTGTGGATAGAATCACTATTGAATACAGGCAATTTTTATTAATGATAAAGTGGTATATCTTTCTAATAATGTTTTAATTGAAATGATAATTCATTATAGTCTGAGATAAATAGTGTGGCTGACTTCTACATTCACTTCTATTTCAGTATTCCTGATAATCACAAATAGTAGCAATTTACATAGAGTTTTATAGTCCAGATTTTATTGACTATTTTGCCACGACATGTTCAGACTCTGAACTTTTTACCAGTTTTATTTCTTATGGGATTCCATACTGTTCAAAAACATTTCCATTTTTCTAAAACCTAAAATATAAAATCAGCGCCTTATATTTTTGGGTTCTGCTACTTAGTCCCCTACCATCTTTGTATTGACTGGAGGCATTTTAGGTTTTTCAATCTGTTTTCAACTTATTTTTTAATTGTTTAAACCTTAAGACTGACACTTTAAAAGTAAGTGGTAAACATCTGGAAATTTTCATAGAGAAGATCAGATGTTATTAATGATCAAGTATAAATTGTCTGGGTTTTCTTATGCATTTTAGCTGATCTTGTTCAGAATTGTGCTTAGATTTGCATCTTTAGCTTCACTATTTGGGCCATGTTTGGAGTCACTTTCTTTTTAAAATAGTTTCTCCACCCCATTCACCTTACTACAGTAGTTTATACAGGGATACAGCATTGGGTTAAGTTGAACTTTTTTTCCTGAGCAGACTTGAGATATGTCTTGTTAGTTTTATTTATTGAGTGTCTGAATTCTGTTGCTGAAAAAATTAATCAGAAGAACATGTAAAATGTGAAGAGGAAATAAGTCTGTGGAGAGGCCCAAGAAAAAAGAAAGACATTAATAAAATTGAAGGGAGGGGGGATTGCACAACTGATGTGGTAAGCTTGTACTTCTAAGTAAGTACAAATAACAGTATCATGAAAGTGAGTAATCCCTTTACAGTCTGTCCAAAAGATGTTCACAATGTATGGAGATAATGGAAGAGTAGGAAGGATCAAATAGAAAGAATAATCTGGAAGAAAATAGGATGAGCTTTCTGGGACACTTAAAGATAAGTTTTAAATCTGGTAAATATAATTCAGAATTATTTAAATATAGATAAAACAGAAATCCTAACCTGTGGAGAGTTGTGGTAAAAGAGAATATAAAGCGATTTAGCAGATATCATCAAAAGGAATTAAAACAAGCTGAAGGAAAATTTATTGAAAACTTCATTGCGGTTTTACTGCTTAATAATGGAGGGAGAGTCATACAGAAGGGTGACTCTCTTCATGGATAAAGAAATCCAAGAAAATAAACTTTCAGGTTATTAAACAGTATAGATAAGCAGACAAAAAAGTTGGAAACAAAAAGGGAGATGCACAATCTGCAGATGCCACACTAAAAATGTGAAGATGACAAAAACCTTGGAAGGAATCTAAAGTACAGACTTCTAGTGGACTTGAGTCTTAAAATTGATCTGAGGATTATCTCTGGCTTTTCTGTAGTTAAGGTGCATATGCTGTTACATCCCTCTCTGGCTTCTTCGCTTTCTAATGAAGTTTGGATCTGGGCTTCATTCTTTAAGAGAGTGGGTCAGTAAATGTGATTGCAATGTTTAGCACACTTGTTGATCTTCATGGGATTTGGAATTTTAATGTACTAATGGCATACCTGATCTGCCAAATTACTGGGTGGATAGAGTCAGCCAAGTGAAGTCTCTTAGAGTATCAAGTCTCTTTTCTGCTGGAAAGAGAGAGAGGGAGACAACTAATTTGACTTAGATCCTTATCAAAGAACCTTTTTAAAGTGTTCAGGGATTGGCATTTCAAAGGGACGATTGGCTGATGTAAATGGTGAAATGAAGCTGTGAGAATGTTGGTGTATCACCTCAAGACACAGGTACACAGCCCAGCTGTATCTTCTATGTCGGAAAGTAGAAAAATGAATGAAACTCTTTAGGAGCTCTGGTAAGTTATGTTTTGGTTGAAAAAAATCAAAATATGTAACTATGGGTGTTTTAAAATCATCTTGTTCTTAGATATAAAATTTAAATAACTATTTACTGAAGTGCTACAGAGAACTGACTCTAAAAAATAAATGTAACACACACTATTTCCTGCAGAGCTAGTTTATGGGAAAGTTAAGATGAAACATGCAGAAATCTTCTAATTTTACACCATAGGGTCATCCACCCATAATAAGGAAAAATTATGATATGGGGGAAGATGAGAGATAGAAAGAGTAAGATACTTCATTGTACTGAAGCAAATATCCACAGTAATGTAATTAACATCACGGAGGGATATAACATATACCTTGTAAGTGAATGAAAGAACAGAAGGATGGAAGATCCACACCAAGAAAAACTGTGATTGTTTGCAGAACAAATGTATATTTATGGTAAATACACTGGTAGTCAGGTAATGCTTTGGTAGAATGACAGGTAGGCAATTAAAACAAGTAGAACAGGAAGTACCTTGCAAAGACAAACTAGAAAGCAGTGTGAGTAACTGCTCACATCAATCTCCAGGAGCAAAACTGGAGGCACTCTCTACTTTGAGCTAGTCCAGGGTTGCATTCTTAGTGCAATGGTCTAGACAGCTGGAGGCCATTCTAGACTTCAGCCAATTAAACAAATTAAGAATGAGACATAGGATGCAAAGATTAAAGTCAATTATGAAAAGAAATGGATGAAGCAGATTGTATAGACAGAATTTCTTCATTGCGTCTCATCTGTTGAGCCTCATAGTGTGGTTGTTACTTCCAGCAAGCTATTCTATGGTTATTTTGCTTAAATGGCACATCTAGTTTGATCTGCTGTCTGAAAGATAACAGGCTGCCCTTCTCAAGTGTCTGGAAAGCAGCTACTACACTGAAGGTGTGAATCAAATGCGTGAATATTAGTTAGAAGTGTGAAGAGTAGAATCCAACCTTGCACAGCTACTTTGTGTGTTATTATAGAAAAGGACAGGTTTGTTCTCCTTCAGAAGAACTCTGAAAAAAATCTGCAAGGTATCTTTTCAGGAGTTTTGTTAATTACATAGGTGAAGAATCTATGGCAGAAGCTGGGAGAACAAATTAACTTCTACCTTTAAGCAGCACAAGATACTGAGATGGAAACTAATTTAAGAAAGAAAGGTTACAAAATAATATCCTAAAGCAATTCCTCTATATATTCTAAAATGGTGCATACTAACTTTCTTGATCAGATGTGGTGGTGTTTTAAGATCTGATTCTATAATACAGTACTTTGTATATAGACTTCTGTAAAAGGTATCTTCATTTTCCCATCATTATTTGCCACATCAATGACTTTTGTTGTAAGTTTGAACAGTCTATTTTGATTGACAGTTTAATTTAAAATATAATGTGGGATTGTTATTTAAATGAAATGCAACAATTGGGGATTAATGTTAGATGAAAGGGAGTTTAAATGGAAATAATCTAACTGGATGTAATTCAAACATTTTAAAAAGAAAAGAAAGTTAATTAGGGACAACCAACATGAATTTGTGAGAAGGCCAACCGGCTTAGGATGTTGAGATGGCAAACAAAGAAAACTGAGTGGATGTTTATTTTCACTTCCAAAAAGAATGTTAGAAATTAATCACATCCAGTACTGTTGGCTAAGGTCAGAAATCTCGTTGCCAATGTAATACGGTTTGTGAAATAGAAAACTCACCTTACAATGTTAAGCAAACCATAGCAATAGAATATAACAATTATTTTAATAGTCAGAAATTACTAGTGCTTACTGTAGGGAATGACTGTGGGTCATCTAACTTATAAACATACAAAAGTTTCCATTATTGCATCACTGTGGTTATGAATTCAGGAAATGAAAATGATATGATTTATAAAGTAAAGTTACTTGGCTGCGCTGTACTTCATGTGTTTGTTTTAGCATTTGAACAGACTTCCAGTGCTGCTCATTCAGTGGACAAATCAAATTTCAAGTGTTCCTTTCCTGCAAAACGTTTCCCCAGAGAGTTTGAAGAACTTCTTCTCTCTTAGGGGAACTCTGCTGGCATCAAAATTCAACAGGAATAGAGAGCTACAGGCTTGTTGCTGTCATAATTCTATCAACATGAGCTTTTTTCTTTTAAGATGGTCTCAGCAGTCTGTCACTGTATTTTGGAGGACTGGTTGATGCACAAAAGTAAGTTGGTTGGCAGAAGCTCAATCAAAAGAAAAGAAAATACTGGTTCTAGTTTAAGGGAAACTACCAGAAAATTTGGTGGAAGTATTCATGAGCTACAAATCCTGCTAGATTTCTAGCTGTTGGCAATGATCAAGTAGATCAATGGCCAAAAAAAACATTTTTCCATCTGTATTTTTATAGAAGACTGAGCGTGGAGCACTGTAGTGCAGACTTCTGTCTGCTTGTGATTAGATGTTTGCAACATGAATTTTACTGAACTGCATTTTAACCCACCTTCATAACCCAAAGCTGGTAAGGAACATGGTAGGCTGCTTATTTACGTGTATTTATTTCCAACAACTCTTTTCATTTAAGTCAGCAAGTGGGGTTTTCTTGTCACTGTGTGGCTTTGGAAACTGGGATGTGGAAAAAAATTCAACAAATATCCTGAGACTCATGATAAAATCGTAAGTTAATAATGCTGCTGGTGTTCTTGGAGTGGTATTTAAAATATTGACTTTGGCCTACGGAACACCTGAAGGCTTAGAACTTGTCTAGGCAGTTTGTTCTAGCAGTGAGCAACGGGGGGGCTCAAACAAAAGATCCCCATTTAAATGAGAGTAGCAACTGGCAATGCTCCCTCAATATTGCAATGCAGTTTTCCCATTGCCCTTATTTTTATCTTACTAACTTTATTGCAGGAATTAGAAGAGCTTGTAGAGATTTTTGTGGACTTTGGATTTATTTTCCTACAACCACACTAAGACTTGTGCACCATTAGCAGTGCTGAATCTGCCTTAATTCTGGATATGCAGGAAATTTCTACAGATTGAAAACTTTTGATAACCCATTTGCTTTAGTCCAGGAAGTTTTAAAAACAGCTTTTATTTAATGTGTTATTGTGATCTATAGAGCATGCACTGTGGTTAAATAGAACCTCAGCTCAAGAAATTTATTCTTATTACCAAACTACACATTTAGTATGAAATCGATACCTAACAAAAAGTGTTTGAACATTCAAATAAAAGTCAGTTTGGTTCAGATCAAAAATAACGGCCATTACTTGATACAACTTTTGGAAAACATGAAAAAAAATAACAGTTTAAAAATGTAATCTTTTGTTTATGACTCAGAAAGAAAATAGGAAGAAATAATTACTTGTAACTGTAAATCCTCTTAGCTTATGAGGATAGTTGACATTGCTCTTCCCTTACACATTGAAAGAGATGCATAACAGTAAGTCCCTTCAAAATCCATAACATGTGTCCTTCAAGTTCTGTTACAACACATCTGGGCAATGTTCTGCAAGTCTTCGTAGACCTGGAAAGTCTTTTCACATTTGTGTTTGAGATTCAGACTGCAGGCCCCCAAAAAACCGTGTGCTAGAGAAAAGCATGCATGTATGCTGCCTTGCATAGCCTCAGTCACACATTTGGTGTCACACATTTGGTGTGACACCAAATTTGCTAATAATAAAAATAATTTTAGGTGTAGTAAACAAGAAACAGTTTGATTGCATTACATGAAGAGGCTAGACAGCCAGGACAGTGAAGAGACACTCCAGACTATGACATAGTCTCATATCATGTCTATGTACATAGACATTTGTTATGTAAAGACTTGCTGCATAAAGGAGAAGAGCTGCAAGGTGTGGTTAACTTACACTTAAAGGATACAGGCTTGTTTGTGGTGCTATTTGGTTTGTGACTGCTTGTAGTCAAACAGATTTTTGCTTATTGCTTCTAGTCTTGGCAATAAATTAAGTATTGAAATCAACAACTTGTTACTACTTATATCTTTCATGAGCAGCTATCTAAGTGACTAGCAGACATTGCTTCTGGGTGAGAGTGGGAGGACAGAAAATAGCTCACTGTTACAGTATGTAGAAAAGGAATCCAAAAGAGATTTAAAGGTCTACTATATGCTAGCCACAGCTTTTATCTCTCTTTTTTTTTTTTTTAATCAGAGAGGTTAGTTAGAAAATTAACAATACCACTTAAGAATATTATTTAACTTCATGCACAGTCATGATAAGAAGAAACATTGCACAAATTGATATGTGGTTTGCAACACTGGCATTTCTATGTTCTCCCCTGATACTTCAGTTTTGCCTTAAGACAGCAGGACTTTCCTGGGCAATGGTACCAGCAAAGTTGTCTTTGAATACCAAAGACTGAAACTGCCATTCCTCATTCAGCTAAAGAAAGCATTGTCTTTATAGGTCCAAATGCTTTCTAATGGTTTTTGTCCCCATTTCTAGATCTGGAGCCTGTTTTTCAGAGTCAAGTGTTAAGAATATCTGATTCAAGATACAGCAAAATCACTTACAATTAATTAAAATAAGAAGCTGTGTCTCTTATGTAAACAAGTAAATAAATCAGAAATTACTGTCATCTCTAAGTGAACACATGGAAGATTTTTAATAGAAGGGGATCTTAAATGTGAGGGAGTTAAATACAGAAATAATTTTGCATGCTCCGGGAAGTGCTTGGTGGAGGTGGGAGGAAAGACAGTTGCAATGGGATATGAACAAGCTACAGGTCAGCTCATTCATTATCATAGTCCATGACCACTTAGCCTTCAGCAAGCACAAAATAATCTAAATGAGGTTAGTTCTTAGAGGATGTAAACTGTCTTGAATTTGTCTTGGGCCAGGGTAAACTGTCAGCATGGTGCTTGGAAACATAACTCTTTGTTCCACAGTGACTTGTTCCTATGTCAAAGCTTCTGCAATTTTTAAAACTAGACCAGATATCTTGCTTTAAAGTTTGGTTCTAGTTCAACAATAATAGGTGTGATTTGTACAGAAACTACATGGATTGTCTGTAAGACCAGAAATTGTCATAACTGATGCAACTGTCAGTCTGTCAAATCAGTGATTGACATAACTGTTCTTTCTAGCTCAGTTACTTTTCCTGCAGAAAGAATTTTAAGGCCAAGTCTAGTTAACATTCTACGCTGAAAATTTTATTATTTTACTGTTGACTCTGCAAGCCTTAGTGTTACAGCACATATGTTTACATTATAAAACCTCTTTCTCAGAGTATTAATCAGTAAATGTGACCCTTCTCAAACGCAGAGCTAGATACCAGAAAAAGCAACCAATTCACTTGTAAGAAATAGATTTCTGCACGATTACATGTCCTAGTATTTTTAACCCTGAAGCAATACGAAATGTTAAGTTGAAATTGAAGCAGTAAATCTTTCCTTAGAAAGATGCACACTGTACTGTCTGCATCATTACTGAAACCATTTACTTTGAAGCACAGAAGGAACACTTAATTTTTATTTCCTATTATGAAGGAAACTCTTTCATTACAAGGGAAAAGAGGCTGACTAATATGAAAATATGACTGTGATTTGGGCAGAGTTCCAGAGATGGGAGAGAGTGATGCTTTTATCTTCAGAGGGTCTTTGACTGCTGCATTTATTCCATTAATAACTCCAGTATGGCTAATGTCATACTTTGTGCATTTTTCTCTGTGTCTGGCCTTTGTATAAACTGCAAGGGAAGGTATTTTGATGTTTAACTCTGCTGGAAAAATGGTGCAGTAATACGCTGTGTCTCATTTCCCTGGATTGCATGGACACCATGCTGAAGTTCTGTTTTGACAAATGTGGTTTTTTCATACTTTTATTCTTTCCAGTTTGAATTTTAAACCCATTGTGTTAAAAATCTAATTGAATAAAAATCATTGCAAGTTATGTATACTTACGAATAGTTTCTTCTATAGTTTCAGATGAATGCTGCAGTGAAATTATTTGACCAGACAAACTTAAAACTGCTAGGCAGACTGAAGGAAAGGTCAGATCCTACCCATGTATAAAAGAAACTGAGTAATGAAAGTACTTAACTGTGACCTTCAGTAAAACTTTTGTACTTTGTGATCAAATTTTCATCTACACGCATGCACTCATTCTATTCTTATTCAGTATTTATTATTAGATGTAGGTTTACCTGTTGAATGCAGGGATGTAATATACAAATGCACTGTAGGACTGAGCTGTTTCTTGTCTTAATTTCTGTCAAATGGATGAATGGTGGATGTCTGTGGATGTACATATATGCTGAACAAAATCATAATGACTTGTAAATTAATTTTAAAAAAACAGATGAAGAAAAAAACCTGTCAGTGAAAATTATTTTGCGTTATCTGCTTTAGTTGAAGTGAAAGGATTCCATCTACACACACTAATTTATGTGTACTGGAGGAGAATAAATCATGGGACCTGAAACTTCCATGTCATTGGCCATGCCAGGATTTTTGGAGTGCTCTGCATTTGTTATTGTGAAAATACAGCCAACCTAACTCTGCCTTCCAAAAATAAAGATAAATGAGATCTCTGTGTAACTCAATGAAGAGTCTGATCTCATTGCATTGATCCTTAGCCATGTGCTTTGTGGTGATACTAAGCCTTTAGAAAGGAAATTGCTGAAACATGCCACTATTTGCTTCAAGTACATGAAAAGCTGTTCTGGTCAGCTGAAGATTATACATTTAGGGGTTTATTATATCATATGACTGTTCTGCACAGGTTCTAATAAGAAGTTTCTTTGTAAGACTTCGAGCTTTGAAATAATTTGATGAATCATGTAAGTAATTTCGCCTTCTGAAAAGTTGATCAAAGTCTGTACCTATGTGGTACAGACAAGGAAATAGAGTTTATAGTTGCCTCTGCTGGAAATAGGATAACCATGCAAAATTTAGTATCCAAAACATTTGACAGTGATGCAGCAATGGTTAGATCTACAGAACTAATAGTAAGTATTTTAAAATACGGACTACTCAGTAATTCCATACCCTGAAGGGTGCTCTTGAAAAACTAAGGTGGTCATTTCTAATGGTTTGTAATTGAGATTTTATTTCAAAAGTATCTTTTCTAATATAGTAAGATCATATTTTGTGCAGGTATCTCTGTATGGTGGGATTTGGAAAAGTCCTTTTGCAGAGAAAAATGCTGTAAATCACAAAATCTGTGATTTGAAGCTGTGCTGGAAAAGCCACATGCAAATTCTCGGAACAGTTTTGAGGGCATGGAGATTTGTGAGAGACAATGTACAATTTCTTAACATAATTTTAAGATTGTATGATAACAGGTGTTTTGCTCAAGCACTTATTTTAATGGGACTTTTTAGTTTGTTCTATTGCTGCATAAAATTAGTGTCCAAAAAATTCAGTAAGGTCAGAAATCCATTAATCCATCAATTCTTGCCCTCGTGCCACTGGACCTTTCTATCAGTCAGAGATTTTCATTCTCTTTAAGATTTTATGCCTGTATACCAAACAAAGCTAAAAAACACTAGAACTCAGGGGACATGGTCAAAGTACATGGTGAGGAGTCCTGTGCTTCAGTCTTGTAATGATATCTCCTGCAAAGGGAGCCTGTTGGCTCACACTGACTCCCTTCTGAGATCCTACATAAAATCACATGGCTTTACTTTTTTTTTAATACTTCATGTTTATAATTTGTCTAATTCTCAAGCTTGGTTTTGGTGAAAACAAGATAAGATTTAGTCTATTCTCACAGATTCTCACATAATGCTTTTCATAAATTCAGTTTACTTCTGTTATCCATCATGTGAAAATAATCTTCCCGTAACTGACTCAGGGCTGACTGCAAAGAAACCTAATAGCAGTCTGTAAATTTTAAAAGGTTGTGTTTTCCTCTTTTTTAATATACCCAAAGCAAGAGGAAAAACAACCAGGAAGTTTGGGAGGTCTAAGCTTTGCTGACTGCCAAGATTGTATTGTCTGCATGAGTTCCTCCACTTTAGTTTGTAGCTCATCTGTGGATATCTTTTGGTAGTTTTGAGTGATGTTAAAACTATTTATGGCCT
Source organism: Dicaeum eximium (assembly GCA_013396995.1). NCBI lineage: Eukaryota > Metazoa > Chordata > Aves > Passeriformes > Dicaeidae > Dicaeum > Dicaeum eximium. Next base: position 304,371 of record VWZP01002217.1, on the reverse strand, counting down.
TTCACACTATTTCAAATATCTTGCACTCAAAAAGCCTCTGAAAGTCCAACAGGCAACTATCCAGAGCACCAGGTTTCAGCACATACTGCTATTGGTTTTTACTAAAGTAATGTTAATAATATATACTTAATAATATATACTAGAATGCTGTGTGATAGAAACCTAAAAGCTGCCATGCGCATCATGTAGTACCCTAATTAGTAGTGGTTTATACCTGAGGAATGTTTCCTCTTTCTCTGCTAAAGTACTTACAAATGAGCTGCACCCTACTGGCTCAAGCTTGCAGTCCTCCCCTGAAGTGCAGGGATTTTTACACTTTTAATGGTTCAGCCTCACACTCCTTTTGAAATGTTTATAGTTATTTTATGTTGGTAGAAATCTGCAATTGATGTCCAAGAGTTAGTAATGATTTTCTATCTCTTTTTAACTTTCATTTCATTACATTCAATTGGTTGGCTCCCTTGTTTAAAAAAAACGGACCTTTAATGGCATTCCATTCTTTCATGTTTTACTTTAGTTTTTCTCATAAATTTGGAAAACTAAAGTCACAAACTGTGATTTCCAGCTCTTTTCTTATACTGATAATTTTCCTTATTTACATTAGATCATGAGAGGAGTGTAGCCCCACAAGAACATTTGCTATCTGGTGTTGCTTTGGCATTGCTTTGGCTAAATTTTTTCTCTTTTAAAGGAATTCTATTTTGGTTTTAATCAAAACTGTGCTCCTCTTCTACCATCTGAGTATAATCTTCTTGCTCAAAAATAATTGGGTTTTTTGAATCTGATTTTATAAGGGTTGCATTTCATTTGCTTTCAAATATTACATAGGGAATTTTGTTGTATTTTCTTGCTTAAGGAAACTGATGTATGATGCCATTCAGTAAGAGAAATTTTCCATACTCCTTTTGCTCTTGCTTCATACGTCTTTTGCTCTTGGCATGAGTGTTTTTATGTGCTGTCATGTCCAAAAACTTCTGTACCTGTCTTAGATACTTTAGCATAATTTTGTGTATTCAGAAAGTATGGAGAATTCTTTTTTTTTTCAGTAGAAACACCTCATCTTGGAATTAAATGATGGCAAATCAAAATTATTTTTAAATGATTCTTGTTTTAAAATATTAATAACATTTCTTAATATAGGTTCAATATTGGCATTTTTGCTTTGCAAGACAGTGTAAAGGCAGGTATACTGAGTTGTTCTTAGTGAAGTATGAATATACAGACTGCATGAATAACAGGGTCATGCAGTTCTCTGTGCAATGGCTTCACTAGAGAATTCATCACTCCGTTGTTTGTTTCAGTTTATATATAAAAGATCTAGGTATGATACACAGAAAGGAAGTAGATTGTGTTTTGGGTAAAAGCTTTGGTATGGAGCTGCAAGACATGAACTGCTGCACTGAGTCACACCAAAGGATCATTTTTCCCAGTGCCCCTTTCTGACCATGGTTGGCTTGCAGTACCATTATATCAGTGTAGGTACACAGTGATGCTTCACCCAACATCCCGTCCTGGTTTTGAGTCATCTTTAGGTACTTCCTAATCGTGAAGTGTTGCACTCATGCCTTTCCACCTAAAAGAATGCTGCTTCCATGAATTTCTCAAATTAATTGTTGAATGTATTTATGCTTCTGGCATCCATAGCATTCTGTGGCAGCGAGTTTCACAGTTTGGTTGTATTTTGCGTGTGGGAAATACTTTTAAAGGACCCATGTTCATGAGTAGGTAGATCGTTGCATTGATTGAAATTTAGACACCAAAAATATTATCTGGGGAGACAAAATTTGCAACATGCATTCTTGTTTAACTAGATTAGTCTGATGTGGTTATATTTGGTTTTAGCTGTCTAATTTTCCTTCATTGAGCTTTATCCATTTGTTACATATTGTGTATGGCTTGTGTAAGAGGAAACAGATATTGTGAAAACACTGAAGTTCCTTCTCCATAAGTTATGTTTTAAAGTACATTTTCTTCTAATAAAATGTTTTGTAATTCCAGTTACAAATGAGAATTAAAAAATAGTTCTAAGCACCAAACACTCATCCTATTACATTTTTTGGCAGATGAAAGTGAAGCAAATGCTCAAGTATGTGGGCTATCCTAAAAATGGCATTTTATTAGGACTACTACAAACGTTCCACTTGTCTTCTGACACAACAGTGTATGAAGTCATTTATTACTCTATACGTATGTCTAACTTGCTGTTATGTATAATATGACATTTGGGGGTGAAAAGGGAAATTGTAGGAGGGAGAGAATTTTCCCTCTCAGCTCCATGAGAATTTGTTTATATGTAGATAGATGAACATTTGCATATGAAGGAGAAAAACATTCTCTTTCCTGAAGTGAAGTGAAAGGGTTTGGGTTTTCTAATATATAGATAAATGTAAAAAAAAAATGTCTGAGAACATTCCTACTGCAGCTGCATTATTTTTTTTGTTTTTAATGGGGAAATAATTGCCGCCTCTATATCCTCTTCCATCCTGCTGCAATTTTATTTGATTACAGAATCATACTTCGTCAGACATAGATGATTATTGGTGGGTGATTTTAGTGGCCAGTTATGCCACATTGAACAGAAGTTCTCTCTTTCGTAGAAATGACTTCTCTCTCTTCTAGTTGTTCCATTACTTATTTTGAGAAACAGTTAATTTGCTTTTTTGGAACCTGTACTAAGGTTCTGCCCTGTGTGCATGGCTTCCAGTAAGTACATGAGATAGGATCTCGTTGGTATGTGGGAGAGAGGGCTTATGCTTTAGGCACATTTCCCTCTGTAAGTTTCTGTTTCTCTGCTAATCTTTTTCATCAACAACAAAGGACAGTGACCAGATAAACTGAAGTCTGTGCGGACCTATGCCTAGGTGACTTTTGTGTAATAATTTTTTTAAGTTGTAATTGATCTTACATTTTAGGTTGGTAGCGTGTAGGGTAGTGTGATCTTCCTTCTGAGCATGCTATGGTTTATGTTCAATGTGAGCCGCATTCTTTTTGCACTTTGTAATAGATAACACTTAAGTTAGTTTGGTGCATAATTCTGTTTTATTTTTAGTTTTTGTGTGGATGCATTTCAACTGTGGCCATCTATGGAAATGTTTTCTCTGCCCAAATGATTTACAATCATCTTCCCAAAAAATGATTCAAAATTGGGTACAACAAAGAATGTCAGTGCTATTTCTTTCTCTTTCCAGGTTGAAAACTACTGTAGAAAATACTTTTGAAAGTGGCTTTCTAGCTACCATGATTTGGTTTCATGTAGCTACAGTGCTGCGGTTCCATACTGTTATAAACCACGGTCACCACATGATTTTGGGTGCTTCTGTTGGTTGTTTCATTGGAATAAAGTAGTGACAAATTTTAATTTTCTTATCAACAATATTTTGCAGCAAGTCAGTCTAACCTCCAGTTGTGTTACATAATTTATATTTAGGTACTGCAACAAATGGTGTGATGTTCAAGGTCTGAAACCCTGAGCTTTGCAAGTTATCAACACCTCTGAAAACTAAGTCAGCATTCAAATCTGGGTTAGGAATGTAACTGTAACCATCTCATTTGACAAGCCGAGCCTAACTTCATTCCTGATTATTTTTGGCATTCCATATTGGTGAAATGTTCATCTTAATCATGTGATATTGTGCTCTTGACATTGTTGGCTGTTAAACTTCCTTCTACAGATTCTTCTGCAGTGTCTTTGTGAAAGATGTGCTTCACAGAGCTTAGTACCAAGTGTGGAGAGCCAAAAATGGGCCATCAGTCTGAAGCATATGCAGATACTTCAGTAGTAAAGGCAAAAGAGTAAGATTCAGCAAGGTTTCTTTTAGGAATGAGCCATTAATAATATTTATTAGTGTTTAACCCTTGATTGAGCAAAGCTCTTAAATAAGGACTTATTTTTAAAGATGATAAGGGTCCTATCTCTGGTCCTTAAATAGCTTCAATTCTTTTTATTCAAATAATTTATTCAAACATTTAAATGGTACATTTTAAATATTTGAAGTTCAGCATGTGCTTAAAATCCATACTGCATATGGAAATTTTACTTAGTGTTCTATTTAATCCTGGTTCTATTTAATTTGCTAGTGATCCTTTAAGAAAGGAATAGGATCCAGTTGGGAGGATGTGCAAGGCACTGCACGAAGAATTAGGTGGTTGTAGTAATTGGAGGCTTCTCTATCTGACTGCCTTTATCATAGAATTTTTTTTTTTTTTTTTTTTGTCTAATGCTAAATAGGTCATTGAAACCTAGTGGTTTTTAGTGGTTCCTTATTGTGTTTTATCTCAGTTCTCTTCTCTTGATACTCAGCTTGAGAGAACTTTTCTATGGTAAATATTGACCATGAAAGACTCAGTACACAGTTTGACTCTGGAAAGTGCTGTAAAATGCTACGAACTTTGACAAATCAAACTACAAATGTCTGGATCTTGAAATTAATAAAAATGCTGGTCTTTATTTCTGTAGCTCAGTTTTTTGCAAAAGTTGATTTGTTCATTCACAGCTGGTATTCTTTTAATGAACGTTCTATATACGTTCATCTGTGTTTAGTTGTTTTGGTTTTTTTCTGTGCATATAATTTAAATCTGCCTCCTGAACTCTTAGTTAAAAAGTGTGGTCTTGCATATTAGATTTGGAGGAATTCCCATGGGGATATTCCCATGAGAAAAAAGCCCAGTCTCTTCAGGCTGACATTTCTCTCTTTTTACTTAAGAGCTCTTTATTCTCGGTTGGGAGATTTTGCACTCAGTCATACTGCTGTTGCATGAGCAGTCTTTAAGCAAGCATAACCTGGCAGAGCTTCACATGTGAATGGTTGCAGTTGAACTTGTTAGTTACCCTCACAGGGAGCAGGAGAGGACACGGTGTTTATGAACAGTTCTTCCTTCTTTATCACTGCATTGGTGGTAGTTACTGAGACTCAGCAGTCTTTTTCACAATATCTCTTTTGGAGCATCAGGGCTTTTAAAAAAGGGAATGAGCTTCTTTGAGCTTGAGATGCGTGCCTGGATGTCGCTGTGTGCTCAGTGTTACCTGCTGGACGCGGGTGTGACACCGTCCCCTGGGGCCCTGAGCTTCCCAGGCAGTGGCTGGTGGATCAACTGTGAGATGGGCCTTGATCGTACATCTCAGGATGCTTTATTAACTCCAACGTGGAACAGAGGCAAGGACCCAGAACAAAGGCAGGGCAGTGGGTTTTAAGGGACAGGACAAGGGTGGAGTTTCGGACTGGGGACCAGTAACAGAAGGACTGGGGAGAAACATAAGGCAGGGATTACAATGTTTAAACCAATAAGGAGTTATAGGGGAGAGGAACAGTTTAAACAATCCAATAGGGTATCAAAGATTAGGGGATTTGCAGGGTTGGGAGTTTGGTCTGAAGTAGGATTGACACTTATGGAGAAGGAGGGACAGAGAACAATCAGGAACAAGGGGCAGGTCTAAGATAGAATTGACAACTAGGACTAAAGCAATGCCGGGAAGGGGGGCGGTNAGGGACAGGACAAGGGTGGAGTTTCGGACTGGGGACCAGTAACAGAAGGACTGGGGAGAAACATAAGGCAGGGATTACAATGTTTAAACCAATAAGGAGTTATAGGGGAGAGGAACAGTTTAAACAATCCAATAGGGTATCAAAGATTAGGGGATTTGCAGGGTTGGGAGTTTGGTCTGAAGTAGGATTGACACTTATGGAGAAGGAGGGACAGAGAACAATCAGGAACAAGGGGCAGGTCTAAGATAGAATTGACAACTAGGACTAAAGCAATGCCGGGAAGGGGGGCGGTGGTACAGAACAAACCATTAAGAATAAAAATTAAAAAAAAAAAAAAACACACCGTAACACCTGGAGATATAGAAAGGCAGTATCCAGAAATAATTGCTTGGGTAGCACAGTAGGTGTCTGTTTTCACTGTCTGGCTGAGTTGTGCTCTACCTTTCTGATGCCTCAGTAGTCCTGGCGTGGACAAAGCATCATCTTGATTCTCCAGTAGGAGAAGCAGAAAGAGGCACCAGCTGCAGCAAACAGATTAGTAGTGCTTCCTTCTGGCTTTCAGCCCACTGCCTACAAGTTTCTTACTTTGTGATCCGTGGTATGTCATTGGTTTATAAGTACATTACACTTTTCTCATTAGCACCAGATTATTTTTACCTTTGACAGGAGAAGGCTGCTGTCAGTAAAGAGCCACGTAACTTGTACTGTTTAATAACCACAGATCTCTGGGTGGTAAAAAGAACATCATTATCTAAAGGTACAACTTCCACTGTGCTTTTTTTCTCAGAAGGGAGGATTTGTCCCAGATGAAGATCTTTCCCCACCTTTCCTGAAATTTGTGTACACAGCAGCTAGGAAAGCAGCAAGTCTTCATCTTTCCTACAAATCACCTTTGCTATAGCTATTAAGGAAACATCTGTCAACAGCATAAGTCTCTGACAAGCAGCCAGCAAAGTTGTGACTGTTTTTTTAAGTACTTTTGTATTTGAAACTGCTGGAATACCTTTCAGGAGTAAAAAAGTACCACTGAAAGTAATTTGCAATTTGCAGTGGAGGTGTACAGAGCATGGTGACCTCACAGACTGTTTAGATTTATTACTTGTCTTGATGCTACCAATCGCCTTCATTCTGTCCTTTTGCAGACATCACACTTGCTTGGGGAAATAATTTCCTTGGGGTTTTTTCTTGCCTCCTTTTACTGGTTAAGCTATCATTATTACTGTAGTGTATTGAAATCAATCTTGCTATGATGTTCCAGAGTTTTATATTGACTTCTAAAATATTTTTCAAAGTAGGAAAACAAGGCATTTCACTGTTTCTTTACTTCAATTAATGTATCTCAAACTTTGTTTAATATAACACAAAAGTTTTATGGAACCCGTGTTTATATTTTTAATTGGAAAAATACGTAATATTTTGGTACTAATTAGGTAGTCATAATGTTGCTTTGTATCAGAGGCTCTCAATGCATTTTTCATACTACTATCAGTGGATTATTATCAGAGTAAGGCTGTGGTGAGCAGTGAAGAATAACAGCAAGGAAAGACAATGCTATTTATCTTGCTTAATGTAGCTGTCTTTCTGTATGAAGATTTCATGTCTCAGTTGCTTCCATATAAGGTACCAATAGGAAAGTTCCTCTGTTGACTTCAGGTGGTACCTGCATCTTTTTCTAGCAAATGGTTTTGAGACTATTTTAGGAGTTGTTTGGACTTTTTGCAGTTTGGTTAATTTCTGTGTCTTCTTAGTTTGTGTGTTTAGGAAGAGGATGAGGAGACCATAAGGGAAGTTCAGTACATAAACATAAACATCTATCTTACTATGATTTAATTGCCAATATAAGTTCTCCTACATAGTAAGCAGGAACTTGTGAAGTCAACCAATGAATGTGTGCATCCTTTACTGACACAGAATGGATTCATCCAATCACTAAAATAAACACTGTTTTTGCACAGCAAGGTGTTAGGACCCCAGGTATAGTTCTAAGAGGCCCTCAAGAAATGCAGAGAAAATGTGATACCGCTACAGCACTTGCTGTAGTTTGGCAAAGCATCATTTAAGAAAAAAGCATGTTAAGAACAAGTTGTCCAGTGTTAAACTGAATTGCACATCTGTTTTCATTGAATGTTCCAAAGCTTCATTTGAGTCTGCTGCTAAAAGACATTTACTTGTCATAGCTGTCTGCCAGAACACATTTAAATGATTTGAAAATAGGCTTGGTGGAGTGGCTGCAAGAGGGTGAATTAGTTCTGTGTACGGCAGCAGCAGGTTGGCCCAGCGGACTTCTGACCCAGAAGGATCCTGAGTCACTGCAATCTGTTCTGTGGGAGATGGAAGGCAGTATGACCTGGCTGTTGGACATGTTTTCAGCAGTCGTGAGAAAACAGCTTGTGGGCTAAGTGTAGCTATGGTTCTCCATGCTATTCCTGGCCTTGTGGGCTGCGGTGCTGCAGCAGATGGTTCTTGTCCACTTGGGTGGATTTGAAAGATCAGAACAAGGTAAGCACAGGAAAGGCACTTGAATGGGGGGTGGGAAGAGGGGAAAGAATGAAGAGGGATAAACAAACCATGTTTATTTTCTCTTTTTTCTTTGAAGTTTTTGCTTTCTATCTTTAAGTTCTGTATAAATATATATAACTATCTTAACAAGTAAACAGCAAGACCATTTTAGTGGGCGAGGAGGACAACAAAAACCTACCGTTAATGTTTCCAAAATCAGCTAAAGTTCTGACTTTCTGTTTTTATTTACTTGGAGAATCTTCAGTTGTGTTCATTAACTCTATATCCACAAACTTCTCAAATGTGTTGGTAGCTAAATTGAATTAATATTAGGTTTGTAGTGTCACAACTTAAATGGAAAAGCCAAAAAAAGATCCTGGAACTTCTAAAACATCCTTGGTTTTCTAAATACAGTTCTTTTGGTATTTAAACACAGGACTTTGCAACCAAAAAGTCTGGCTTCTCAGGACTTGAGTGTTTTACGAAACATAAAATCTAACTTAAATATTACTATGTATTCATTTTATATTCTGTTATTAAGAAAGTAGTATTTTATTCCTGAGACTTGCTATGAAATTCTTGACTAATGGGCCAGCTGTACTTCAGAATATTACTTTTTGCAGCCACTGACAGAGAGGTAGTTCCAGCTTGAAGCATTCATCTTCTGGACTGTGCAAATTTGCTGTGTATTGAAAAGCTATTTTTACCTTATTTAAACAGAGTTTGGTGGGATAGTTATGTTTTGAGTGTTTTAGGTTGGGATTTTAATGTGGGAATTCTAGTTTCCTGGCAGTGCTTGCTATGTAATTATTGACACTGATAGCCTGGAAACATTTGGTTTTGATTCCTTTACAAGACCTCTACATTCCAGAGAATACCAGCTTAATAAATACAGATAAGAGCTGTGTGAAGTCTAGTCAGGTTTTGGGGGGTTGAGGTTTGGTTTTGGTTTTTTCCTAGTTTTTCAGTTGGTTGGTTAGTTGGTTGATTGGGTTTTTAAAATTATTATTACTCTACTGTCTAGAGTATGAATACTCTACTCTCTGCAGCACTGTGCATCTGACACAAGACAATTTAAATGTACACATTTAAATTGTCTATTACTAATCTGCTGCCAGGCACTAATAAAAATATATAAACCCTCTGATCAAATTTTATTATTTTTCTCATTTTATTTCCTGACAGTTTATGGTTCCACAAGATTCTTTAATTCCCAGTCATGATGCACTGTTAATGGGCTTTAGAATCTCATCTCCTTGGCTTCATGCCAAGCAGAAGCCTCAGCTATCTTTTGAACACCCATAGGTGTGACATATATGTAGCACTGGATCTCCTAATATAGTTGTTAATGAAAGGAAATGGCAAAAATTTGTTCAATTTATGCATAAATTTACCCATAAAAATAAGAAATGTATTTGCTAGCAAAATATGATTTGTATAAACTTAGTTTTACTCTATTTTAAACCCACTGAATTTGTGGATTCAAACTTACCTGAAAAGGAAAAAAAATTAACACTTAATATGGACGCAGTATAATTATGCAAAAAAGTTGACCCATGTAGATGAGAAAGTTTACTGTGTTTACAATATAAAATTTGTTTTACTAGTAAATACTGGGAAATAATTTAGTAAAAAATCATAATTTTTTCATAATTCTAAAATACTATAATTTTATGCTTCCCAACATTTGATCTGGACAAGCTCAAGAAGTTGGCCTGTGGGAAACTGATGAGATTTAAGAAGACGAAGTGCTGGTGCTGCACCAGGGTCAGGACAACCCCAGATATCAGCACAGGCTGGGGATGAACAGAGCCAAATCAGCCCTTGGGAGAAGGACTTTGGGGTGCTGTGGGTGAGAGGCTGGACAAGCCCCGGCCATGGCACTCACAGCCCAGAGAGCCACAGGTGTCCTGGGCTGCATCCAGAGCCCGTGGGCAGCAGGGGAGGGAGGGGATTCTGCCCCTCTGCTCTGCTCTGCTGAGACCCACCTGGAACACTGCATCCAGTGCCGGGACACTCAACATAAGAAGGACACCAGCTTGTTAGAGAGGGTCCAGAGAAGGCTACCAAGATGATTGGAGTGATTTACTCCTCTGTAAGGAATTTATTGAATAGCTAGGTGATAAGCACTAATAATGCTTCATGTTTTCCCAAAAGGGAAAACTAAGCAAAACCCAAAAACATGTCACAGCTCCTCACCAACTCACCTGTGTCATTCCACTTCTGGGGTCAAAGGATGTGCCAGATCCAGCTGCTGCCAGAATCTGTTTGTATGTGAGTCTATTTTAGGAGACAGTTTCTGTGTAGAAATGACAAGTTTCCTGAACTTCTCCAAGGCACAGACTCAGAAAAGAACAAGTCTGAGCTGGTGTGAGTTCCTAAAAAGAAGTGTTGTTTATCTTCTGGCTAGCCATTACCTGGCTGAGCTTATTCCAACACACTTAGGACGGGGGTGGCTGGGAAAAATTGGAAAAAATTGCTTGCAAGTCAGAAGTGAAGTATTTACCCATCTGAGTGGGACTGCTCAAAACTGGTAATCAAACACTTGGTGAAGTAACGTGCCATTTCAGAATTGTAATCTTTCCTTTCCGCTTTCCATCTGCAAAACTGGGAAAACAGTACTTATTTAGCTCACCGGGTTAGATGACATTTCCTTCATTAATATATTGGGCATGAGATAGTATTCTTGCACAAAAGTCTTCAAAAATTCAATAGTATTTTTGAGAAAGAGCGCTGGTATCCCTATTGTAATTTGTGCTAATTCTAAAGCTTGTTTATGCCTCCTTGAGTGCTGCCCAAAGTAGGTGTGCCCTTAGACTGAAACATAGAAATAGAGAAACCAAATTTGCTGAACTCAAAATGCTCAACAGTTATGTTAAGGAAATATTCCAAGATCTGATTTTTAATTTATTGAAGACATGGTTCAAATATTTAACCTTCTCTCTGTATCTGATGTGATATATCTATAGCACCCTAGGTGTTCCGTTAGCTGAATATTAGATACTGTAACTGGGTATGAGAATGGTAAATGTTACCATATTGTTTTATTAGCCATGATGATTTGCATTTGGCCATGGTATTGTTGAACTAGAGTGGATGATAAAGTGGTTTACAGTTGGTACTTTCATTAGCGAGTAAGCATGAATTATAAAAACACTGCTCACATTGAAGCTTTTCCAAATTCAGGTAGGTCTGAAAGATGGGGAGTAGTGTGGTATTCCTTTAATATCGCAGTACTATTTAATTAATAATTATTTTTTAAACCTAGGATTATGACCCAAAATATGAACTTTATGGAATGAGAGATTTCAGCTGAAATGAATGGGAAACACTAGAGAGAAATGAGTAGCTGTAATGAATATGGAGTTCTTATGCAATAAGGGCTCATATTGACCTCTTGCCATTTCTAGCAAACAAAATTAATATGAAACTAATAATGATCTGACCTTTCTGATTTGAATTCTGTATCTTTCTCTGTTTCGAATGGAAAATATCTTTCTTTTGCTGTCTGTCTCCTTCACCGTTTCTTCATCTATTCCTACCTTCCTGGGTACTCTTTTGAGCTGAATTATGGAAACAAAATAATGAAAAAAAACCTCAACCAACCAACCAAAAAACCCAACCAAATAAAAAGCAAAAAAAATCCCCCAAATAAACAACCCACCTGCACTTAAAAATCCCCAAATAAACAATCCCCCCCAAAAAACCAAACAAGAAAAAAACAAAAACCCAAAAAAACCTCCAGAAACCGACAAAAAAACCCACAAAAAAAAACAACCAACCAACCAAAAAAAAAAAAAAAATCCCACAACTGCACAACTGTGTAGTCCCCTTAGCTCTCTTTCATTTCTGTTGGGCATACTTGACTTGATTTTAATGTAAGCCCAAAATGGAGCTCTAGTGTCACCCTTTGTGACTCCAGCATTTGTATGGGCCTTCAGTCCTGCAGAATTCACCTTTGTCTCTGACTAACATGGACCATTCTACTGCTGCAGTTAAATTTGAATAGGAAATGAAGCAGACTTTGCTCATGGCTGGTGAATGCTGAGAAAACCTGCCTCCCTTATTCTAGGTGGCCAGTCAAAGCTAAAATGGTGATCATTTAGCTATGGAGCCTGGGAATAAACTTTTTCCTATTTGACTACTGTTGATATGCCAAATTCTCATCCTTCAGCCTAGCTGCAGCTGGATATTTGGTTCTCACTAGGAGCCAAAGGTGAGCTGGCAGCTCTCCAAGTGAAAGCTCTACTCTGCCACATGTGTTTTAGACAAGTTCAGTCAAAAGTTTGCCATGTCTTTTACTTTGAACTTAAATGAGGAAGTAAGTTAGAGGGCTTTCTGGGAAAGCCTCTTCAGTAAGCTGGGCATAACTCAGCTTCTTGAAGGGTTACAACAACAGTACAATTTTTAATTATCATAATCTGTTATAACAACCTTTAGGTTAGTGCTTTTTTTTGTTGTTTGTTTGAAAGCTAATGTCAAAAAATCAATTCCTCAGTCACTAGAAAAGAACAAAATAGACTTTCCAAGAGAGAGAATATAAGGAAAGTAATGAACATTGTCACACAATTATATGTGGGGTATTTTTGCAGTACAGACAGCTTTGAAAAGTGGAAAGCTCCTAAAGGGGAAGAAGAGCAGTGACACTTAGGCTGTCAAACATCTCAGCTGTATGTGGTTGTAGGAAGTTTTGAAAGCACAGGTGTGTTGCTACGTCCAGTTGCAGGTTGGCAGTAATTAGCAACTGGCTCAACTATTTACTTACCATTAAAATTTATGCCTTTGTTGTTAATTCTAAGTAGGGTCAATATTTTGTTTTGGTTTGTCAGACCAAGCTCTGCTCTTAGCAGTGATATGGACGAACTGCAGCTTTGTAAATGTCATGGGAGAGTGCTGTTGTCCAGACTCCTGCCCCACTGCTAATTCACGGGTCAGTCCACTGCCAGTTTTTCAAAAGAGACTGGCTTTTTGTCTACAGTTCTATAGTTCCAAAAAATTGTATCTGTACTTGTCTAATGGATTTGTTAAAGTGTCTCCTTTTCATGGATTTGTAATAGCAAATGGTCTCTAATGCATTTTTAATTAGTTGATTAAAATTAAATTATTAATTAGAGATTATCTTCTGTGAAGCAGAAGAAATTATGACAGGAGTAATCAAACATTAATTACTGAAGATTTTGCTGATCAGCTGTCTGCTGAACATGCTATACTGCAGGTGTGTGATAGGAATGATGCCTTTTCAGGCTTACCTAAAAACAGAGGCTACACGAAATTAAGAGAATAAAAAGCAGTTGTACTTTATTCACGTACATTTAGGGAAGACACAGCCCACCCAGGGTCTACACCCAAAAATAGACAATGGGTCATGGGCTTCCACACTTTTATAAGGTTAGTCTATTTGCATATTGGGGGTTAATGTTTCAATTCAGCTTCAGGTAGTGAAGTAATTTACCCCAAGTTTGCTCCCCCCGAACTCATTTTTGTTTACATTTCTCAGGGCCTGATACAGTGAGGTGTCCTTGATTCCCAGACCTAGGGAGGAATTGTTTTGTCTGACCAAAATGTGAAGACAGTAGCTAACACTCTATATGGAGTTTAGAGTTACACAGTAAAGATTACAGGATTACAAATATATGAAAAATATAAAATCTAAAATCCCGAGGCATCAGGAAAAGTAAAACTTCTCCATAACTTCAACTCCAAAATAGGTAAACTGTACCTCAATCTCTTAGAGATGGAAAGTGCTTTTTTCACATATTTTTTTAGTCATATTGTTTTAAGGAGCATATTAACCTTTAATTGCCTTGCAGGTGTACTGTGCATAATAGTTCAAGTTTATTTAATATTTATCTGGCACTATAGCACTATAAAACTGAATAGTTTATAGAGGGTGGTATTCTCTTTCATGATACAAGACTGGTGGCAAATCTTTTATAACAAACAGAGACAATAGGTTTTGCTTTTAAGGTTACCACCTGGTTGATTCCCTTTGCTTTCACCTCAGGTTTCCTGGTTTTGGTAGTTGGCTGTCAGTACAGCTCTACATGGATGGTTTTTAAAAATCATCTGGGGAAAGATAATGTGTTTTGCTTGTTTTGTACGTGAGGAATCATGGAACACATACATTAGCAAGGGATTCAAGAAGTTAGAGTTTGAATTTAAAATACGAAGATTTTCCTTTTGAGCAAAAAATCACCTGCCGTCTGGTAGGACAGCCACATGAAAAGCATTCAAGTATGAGCAGTCTGACTATACCAGTGACAAATAACTTGAAGTGTTTTCTGAACTAAGGACTGTTGTGCTGGATAGCTAGAGAGCTGAGCCATTCCCAGGTGGACTTAGAAGCATCCAACCCAAATATGAACAGGAGAGTTAGGTTCCAAAATAAATCATTAGGAGTAGACATTTGTAGTAGACAAAGCCAAATATGTTTTCCTTCTTCTGCTTTTATATCAACAGATGATGGAAGTTATTTAGTTTATACTGAAAATGTTGGAATGTGATAGTCAAGCAGAGTTGTCACACCTGTGTTATGCTTTCCTGGTTGTCTAGACATTCCAGCCTCCGTTCATTCCTGTGGATCTGAATCCATCACCTGTGCTTAATACTTATGTCTGTTGAAAAAAACTAAATACTCCTCCAAATGGTATGTCAAGAACATGCTCTTCTAACTTCAAACAGGCCTTTAATTCTCTTGGGTTATGTGAAGTATATTGGTGTCAAGATAGAAAGATTACTTTAAAGAAACCAGGTGTTCATTCTCTGAGATTTTTTTATAGACTTACCCATATATCTCCTGCTGTTTTCAGCTATATCAGCATGAGGAAGCATGTATTTTTGACTCTGGTGCTGCAGGCTTTTCAAACATATCTATGAAAGATGCCATCCAGTTTGCTGTAGTGCTTGTATGTCCTTGTTTGTTGCAATATGTCTTGCATTACCTAACTCAATTTCCTTCTCTTGAAAATTAATCTTATTCTAGTTTCAAAAAGTTAAATTTATTCTTTGAGTTTGAGGCACTGATGCCACAGTTCACTCCTCTTTTCCTTACCTCAGTCATCTGTCATCTTTCCAAAGCTTAGAAAATCTCAAGAGAATACAATGAATGTCAAATGTGAGAAGAGTGCTGTCTCAGTAACTTTGACCTGATCAGGAAAATTTTCTTTTCTTCTCCTTCCTTTTCACCCGAAATGACTTCTTCAGGAAACATCCAATCTTTCTGTAACTCAGTGGATCAAAGTGCTGTATTGTTGGATCTTAATCACATATGAATGGCTCCAGAAGGGATCAGAGCTCTCTTTGTTCATTAGAGGCTTCTAGGCCAAAACCAGTGCCAGCAGCCATAAAGGAAATATGTAAACCTCTGTTTGGTCATTCAGTGAACCATGTCACTCTAGGTTTGACCCCCACTTCTTTGCACTAGCTTCCTTCTGCAGGAAGGTGACCTAGATCATGGCTGTAAAAATATATTAATGCTAGCAATTGTAGGCAAAGGGATTGTTTTTGTCTTTCTTTTTGATATCTCTGTTAATTTTTCTCCTTGCCATTTCCTGCTTCTTAATGTTCTCAGCTTTAAGCACAAACTAGGTTCAAAATGTTCCAGATTTGTCTGTATCAGACAAGCGTGGTCTACATCGTGGTGTCACAGTGTCTTGTAAAGTATGCGCAAGTATGTAAGTGCTAAGTATGTGCTAATATCACAGTGTAAGACCATAAATGTTTGGGGTTTTTTTCTGTAAAATGTTTTTCTATTGTGCTGTGTTTTTCTATTTTCCTGTGTTTTGTGTATTGGTACTGGTTATAGGTAGATGGACTGCTCTATTAATAAAATTTTTTTAGCAAGTAATTTTACTTCTTTACAACCCAACAAGACATAACAGTGTTGGATAGGACATTAACAAGACATTGTATTTCTCCTTTTGCTTCAGCTGTGCATTTTTGGGCAGCCATTTTAATGATAATGTCACTTTATGTTTTTATATGATACGAGCTGAGATGTTCTTGCTTGTAGACTAAGGTGTAGTTGATATCTAAAGTGCGATCCAGTATCTTTCTTACACTGCTATATCAAGCATGAATTGACTGCATAACTGATAATAAACTTAATATCTTGGAGTGTTTGTAGTGAAAGGAAAATAGAGAATAAGAAGTTGCACGTTATTCAGAGTATTTGTGCACAAACACGAGTGTTGTTGTTTAGTGGATAATCTGTCTGTTACTGACATGCTTTAAAATGTCATCCAGTGAAGAAGGCAAACCAAACAACTTAGCTGATCAATCATATACTGTGGATACTGAAAAGAAAATAATTTAACTGTTCATGTTTGCCCTTTAGGTTAGAAAATTCATTGTGCAAAGTAAATGACAGTGTGTTCACAGAAATAAGGATTGGTTTATATGTGCCTTGTGAGTGTCCAGGCTATATAACTTGAACAGTATAACTTCAAATGTAGTTTCATTGGCTTTCTGTCTTCATATACTGAATCCATTAAAACAGACAAGGCTAAAAGGGAAAGAACTTCATGTTCTGTCTACAAGTTCTGGTAAAATTCAGAGAAGTCAGATATGTCAACTTTTAATTAAAAATGGGGTATTCAAATCCTACTAGAAGCATTATGGTCTTGCATATGTTTTGTATGAAATGAGCAGAATTGCTCTCTCCTCTCCCACAAGAACAGCTGGAGATCTAATCAGACCACTGGCCAGTGGATTTTTTAATAGGATCCAGTTGTACTTGTTTGTCCATGCTTGTCCTTAATCTAAACCCAGGTGATTTAATTTACACCTTCTTTTTACTGATAGATACTGTTAATACATTTAAACTCTTGTCAAGGAAACAAAGGAAAAATTTTTTTGTTTTCTTTGACAGGTGTCACTGTTCAATCTTGGTTTTTCTAAGCATTGTTCACTTTTCAGTATACTCTTCTTCAAATGTTGTCAAGTCCCTTTGCAGATTTGTGCTTTCTAGCTGGCAAACATCAAGCTGATACACTACCAGCTGGACTGGAATTTTTTTTAATATGAAGTAATTTCTGCTGTCATGGATTAGACATTTTTAGAAGGAGGATATTTTATTGCTTGTAAGTCATCTAAAGCCATTTTATATGGCTGATCTCTGCTTACCCTCTCCAATTCCTGCTGCACTGCCTGTGGTCTGACTGACACGATGATGACACTGTCCTTTCTATTAATCTGTCTACAACTGGTGTTATAAAACAGTGTGGCTGGTGGCACTCTTCACTGCATGTTGAGTAAATTTCTGTACAATGTGCAAATTTACTTATTTGAAATCTTAAGAATTTGATCCATCTCCAAAACAGTATTGCAGTAGGCAGCATAGCATTTTTTCCCGCTTTTCTGGAACAACGTACAAAACACTTTGTAATGTTAATTTTTTAAAAAATTGTTGTTAGTGCTTCATCTTGTAAGGAGGTGATTTCTTTGGTGAGAGGACAATTAGAAAGATTACATTATTAATATTTCAAATTCATATTCTCTTTATCAAGTAAACCTTTTTTGTTATAAGTCACTAAAGCATCTGAATTATTAGCAGCATACCATTAGTACTCTGATTCACTGTAAAACAGTTGAACCATTTTTCAGTTATGGAAGCAAACATAAGACATTAGTTTGCAATTTCTAGTCTTTTCAGTAAAACTGGCATGATCTATCTGTCTGTTTATATAGGACTGTACTACATGCAAATCTAAAATGTTATTGAAGAACATATTTTTAGCGGTTTTTTTTTTTTTTTAATATATATATCTAAATTCATTACCTCCTTGCAATGTTTTTTTTTTCTTTGGAATCTGGACCACGTAAAGCTGAAAACTGTGTCTCTGAGCTGGAAGTTGAAGAATATTCAGTAACCTATTGCTAGTTATCCCTTTTCATGCCTCCCACTGAATAATAGGCATAACAGGATAGTAATACTAAATCTAACTGGAAGTGCCAAGAAAAAAGCTATGGTATAGTGCTACTTTCAGACTATAGGAAAATCACAACTCAGATTTATTTTTGGTGTTTATGGTTGAAAGATGTTCTATTTGTTGTTTTATTGCCTTTGTAATACTTTGGAGTTGCACAGGTGTTGGTGATATAACAATAGATAATATACTATACATCTTGGCATAGAAATAGCAGAATAGTTTAATTGTATTAAAACTTTCAATTACTGCCTCACAAATGGCTGTTTGTTTTTGATGGGTTTCTCATTCAAGTAACCCTCGACCTCATAAAATACTAAACTCATACCACAACGTACACTTTATAATGCCAGATTTTTTTCCATTTTCAGTTTATGCAGTTAACTTGTTTCAAGTTTAAAAATAATGCTTTAAAAGAGTCAATTTCATGGTGAATGCATCTAGTCAAACAACTCATTTAAACTACATCTTACTCGTGTGTAGCAGACCGTTTTACAAGTAGCTGAGAGTTTTACAAGCCTGTGTTTCAGACAGGATAATTGGTTGTTTCTCATATGTAAGCTTGAAACTTAAACTTTTTAGCTTCAATATACAGAACCTTTCCTGGCTTGGTAAGGAGTATTTAGTTAAGGTCTTTTTAGCTGTATACGTATATAATAGTTTATTATTTAGAAGTGGTAAAATTGTACAAATTTTGAGTATGTTCTGTAAAAGCTAATGGTTATAACCTTTTAGTTTGTCACTAGTGGTCAGCAAACTTAGCCTATGATGATTTCTAATGTAAAGTAAACTCAATTAGCAATTGCAAATATGCAGATTTCTGACCTATGTTGAGCGGGACCTCAGAATTTAAAGAGGTGATTTTACTTCTATTAGACCCCAATTTTGAATAGATAGGTTGCTCTCTAAGGTAAGTGGAGAATGCTTAGAAAAATCTGTTGCATTAAGATATTTTAGTCAACTGATATTAATCTTCTGATCCTTATAAGAAGTTAGTGTCAGCTATACATTTGCTATATTTGATTTCATTTTCAGTGCAGTGCTTACCCAAAGTGTAACACTAGGGCCTGTTGGTAAAACTGCAAGTCACATCCACAGGTAGAGGGAAGGAGCTATCTGTCAGCTTGCAAAAGCCAGGTTTCCCTATCTGCTAGAATTGCTTGACAAATGTCTGCTTTTGTTTTTCATTGGTACTAGACATAGCACCTGTCTCTAGGTGATTTTCTTCAGAAATAATCTGGCTTTTCAATGACTTTAAAGGTATTTCCACAGTTGGCATGTACAAAGGAAAGCCTTAATTCATTTAAAGTAACAATAGTTTTATTACAAAACCTGTTTTAAGCTCCTTCAATATTATTTTCAGTAACTCTCCTTTAAGGAGACCATAAATTTTACAAATGCTGTCAGTCAGAGTTTGGCCGTTCTTTGGAGAGATGAGAGGGACATTTTATAAGGGCATAAAGTGGTGATAGAACAAGGGGGAATGGCTTTCAAATGAAAGAGAACAGGTTTAGATTAGGTATTGAGAAGGAGTGCTTTATTTTGAGGGAGGTAAACATTTGAACAGGTTGCCCAGAGAAGCTGTGGATGCCCCATCCCCAGTATTCAAGATGGGATGGGGCTCTGAGCAACTTGGTCTAGTGGAAAATGTCTCAGCCCATGGCAGTGGAGTTGAAATAGAATGATCTTTAAGGTTCCTTCCAACCCAAGCCATTTTATGGTCTTTGGGTCTGGTTTGGATTTTTTTATGAAAGGGTTGATATCCTTCCTGAGGTATCTGTGTACCTCTCTTCTTTCTTGTATGTGCAACTCTTGATCAACTGTCTGTTGTTTAATCTCTTTCCTTGAAATGTGGATCAATATAATGTTAGGGAAGTGATCTCTCGATGCAGTAAGATAAAAATATTCATTGCTCATTCTCTTATCCCTTCCCATGGAATATTTTTACTAAAAGACTTTTCAGAAAGGTAGAATTCTCTGCTGCAACCTGTGCTAATGGAAAGAATAACTCTGGCACTTAAAAAGCAGAGGGATTCTAGCCTTTTGCCTTAAGTTCAAGAGTTAAAAGAACAATACTCTTCTTCAGCATCTCATTGCATTCACCCATCTCCTCCAAATCCATCTGGTCATCTTTTCCAGCACCACTGCTTCAAATCACTACATTAGGTTGCTAATATTACTTCCCATTTACTTGACTTAAAACATCCTGTCTTGCTGTAAAATGCTCACTTTGTTTTCCATATCTATGATTGCTCAGGCATTTCTTATCATTTTAGGGTTAGTGGCAGATTTGTTTTGCACATGGATGTTCTCCTGTGTACAGGACTGAATTCATTGTGTCTGAATTGAGCTGTGTAATTTTTCTCTTGATATCCTTGTGGATTATGAAGAAATCTGAAGGCAGTGAGGGGCCCTCCCTCAAGCAAGCCCTGGTCAGAGAACCTGAAGGGGTTCTGCCCTAACTCTAGGTGGAAAGTTAAAAAGAATCAAGAAACAGTTGAGTCTGGTGCTGCCTGGAATAGTAGTTTTAAGTGGTGGCTCTCTGTGAGTTTGGAGGCATTAATCTTCTCAGAGGAATGGCCCAAGAAAACACAAAGTACAGACTTTCATCCTCTAACCACAGGGCAGAAAGAAATCCTCAGAAAGAGGTCCCACAGAAGTTCCTGATGCTGGAGCAGCTGGGAGGGTCACAGAGCCTGTGGCATTCTGACAGCCAGGAACTGAACCTGGCAGTGCCATGGTCTCTGGGAACAATTTTTACTTAACAAGTATTTTATGTTAACATTTTCAAATGCATTTATTACACAGTTTCTGCTTTTGAACAAGAAATGGTTAATTGCAGTTAGTTCAGGGCTTCCCTTGCCTCTACGCAGACTTTGTATAACAAAGTCTTGTCCCATTGGCAAAGGACCTGAAGGGAGGTTGGAACCATCCTATACTAACACTCTGTGCTCTGTACCTGGTAAGGAGCAAGTGAAATAGGCACAACTACTGTCGGTGTTTGCTTGTGGGAGCGCACACCTCACAGAACCACAGCTGCTGCTGGATGACTTTTCTTTTGTGCTCAGTCTGACTGTTAACTTGGAACAGTGTCAGCAGTGTGAATGTGAGGCGACAGCCACAAAGAAATCCTGTTCTTTGCTGCTGATACAGGGATACATGTCCATACAGTGTTTTGGTGCTTTGCAGACATGGGCGCAGTATGCAGATATTATTTGTTCAAGTGGTAGATTTATATACATGTTCAGGCAAATGCAGATGAATTATCACATATGCACTTCTCCAGAAAATAATGCTTAACTGCTATATGAACAGAAAACATGTTATTTGCAGAAAGGATGTCATAATAAGGATTGATCTTCAGACTTCTCATTACTCTAATGGTTATTTTAACATTCAACGTCGCAGGTAAATTTTTGGGTTGGGGAGGGAAAAATCTCAGCACTTGTGTACTTGTGTCTCAATTTTGTTACTAGTTCAAACCACAATCTGTAGGTAAAACTAGCATATTTTGCTGCTGAAATCAGCATACTCTGTCAGTAGTCTTATATTTTGAAGTAAATCATGAGTACCTGCAGTCTATTTTAAAAAAAAGGATGCTAAAAAAACCTCTGTAAGTCTCTTAAAAATGTTTCCTAAAGGTCTTGAGTGTTAAGTCTCTACTAGTTACTTGTATTTCTTAAGCTATTTAACTGAAGTTATAACAAAAACAAACCTGAGTGAGAGATGGTAGAGAGGAGATGACTGGAGGTATAGTAAAATCTTTAAGTACATTTCCTGTAAAATTACCTTCAGATATGTTCCATTATGTATTTTTTGTTAACAGATTAGGGCAAAAATAATCATTTAAATGAGTTATCCTAAGTTTAAATTGATCTTATATTCAATCAGTCATTTTCAGTACAGCTTAAAAACAGACTAGGATGTGCTAAGAATACGCTAAAATAGAAAATTGTCCTTATATACAGTAAATTGCCATTTTTGTGTCTGTGCTCTATGTGGAGGAAAAAAAGATATGTGAATTTTAGGTGTCCTCCAAATAGCTATCTTTAACCAGGGCTAATTTTCAGCATTACTCTCTAGGATTTTATATTCTAACACTTTACCTGTAAGTGTCAGACAGTATCTGTGGCAACCCAAAGCACTTAATAAAACACAGTGGGTAAGAGAGAATGCAAAAGGAGCAGTAACTTAAAGTGATGTTTGATTTTCACTTCTGAGTAATTCTTTGAAGCAAAATAAAGAATTAAAGTGTCAGTAAAGAAAAATACTTTACTATGCTTTCATTGCATGCATTTTTGTACAGCATCCTCTTCTCTGTTCTTTTTGTTTCCCTTATCACTCGAGATGCCTTTTCACTCACTCTAGGGTTGGATAATTGTGAGCCCTTATCTTGTTTTTCTGGTTATGTGGTTATAGCAACCATATCTGGAAGTCTGGTTTTCTCTATATTGATAGGCTGCTGCTCTTCTTGGGTTTTTTTCTATTTATTCCAGTTGTAAGAAAAGCACATGCTTATATGAAAGGAATATCCTGGGTGAATAAGACATGGAAATGAAAGTATAGGTGTATGTTTTTGGCAGCTACAAAACTTACTATTTCTTTTGTACAAAATAACAGAATCTAACAAAAAAAATCTATTGCACTGTAGTACACTGTTGTGTGGTAACACAAAGAGTGTGTGCAATGCGCTGATGGATCCTAGTAGCTTCTCAAAGCCTGCCTTTGCTTCCATCCACATACAAATCTCAGTGGTACTTCTGCAACCTCTGCAATTTTCTGTCCTCACTCTCATCCATCTTTTTTGTCCAAACCCATTGTAACATGACTCTATCTGTAAAAAAAACACCCCAACTTTTCAGTTTTAAAAACCTTCCAGCTCTTTAGCTCACTCCCTCTTTTCTTGTCTCATGCTTGCATTTGCCAACACTCTGTGCTCTCTGGAATAGTGTGGCTCTGTGGATTTGTCAGGCATCCTATTTCTTCATTCTGAATAGTTAGTTATCTTCTTTAAAATACATTTCTTTCAGCTATCACTTGCAATCTGAAAAGTGTTGTGACTTGTGGCCACTGGAGATAACAAGGGTGGAAACTTGCACAAAGCACTGTGTACATTACTTTAAGTGACTGTATTCCCCTTTGTAAAGACTTAGAAGCCAAAAATATCATCCAGCTCTCTTACAAAGCTAAGCACAAAGCTCAGTTGGATGTGTTTCAGGTAGTCTTTTATAAAAGGCAAAATCTAAAAGAAAAAAAAAATTGGAAAGCTGTGGAAACTAGAAATACCAATTTGTAAAGCATTTGCCACTACTTGTGAGATGTACTAAAAGGCCTCTGATGCTTTTGTAATCTTGTTTAGAGAAGTTTCTTACCCTACTACCACACAGAAATGCTGAAGAAGACAGACTTGTTTTTTCTCTTGATTTCACTTCAGCAGGTTATATTTTAAAGTTAACAAAAAGGCAGCTCAATTACATAAATCTGATTATCATAATATGTACTTAATGGACTAATTGCAAATTTTTAACATTGTACATACAAACTTGGATTCCCTGGTACATTAAGGTCGGTGAGCAGTGAAATATATATCCTCAAAGAGCTAGAATATAAAAGCATTTCTGCTGCTGATAGTGCTGTTGGACCTCAGCTGGC
The DNA here is from genome assembly GCA_013396995.1 of Dicaeum eximium. Classification (NCBI taxonomy): domain Eukaryota; kingdom Metazoa; phylum Chordata; class Aves; order Passeriformes; family Dicaeidae; genus Dicaeum; species Dicaeum eximium. The sequence goes on along the minus strand of VWZP01002217.1, from coordinate 280,811 downwards.
ATTCCTGGGAGTAGCCCTGTGTGTAGGTTGCTCCAGACCGCAGCACATCACCGTCCCTTCTCGTCGGCTGTGGCACTTTCATTCCCCTCCCTGCTGTGTAAGAGATACTGCATATGGAATCAATAAGCATGAGGTACAGGTGCTTTAGGAGGAGTGCTTATGATGCATAGGTGCATTACAGGGATCCCTCTAGACAAGGATGAGATCACTGTTAAGAAGCATACGAGCAGGCATACGTGAAGTATCTTTTTAGGAGAAGTGAAGTGTCTCTGTAGGATGAATAAATATTACAAAACTTTGGCTGAGAGTTGTGCATGTTACAGCTGCTCTGGTCAGACAGGAGGTCCTTTTTAGCCAAGTGGACTGTCAGAAAAGAAGCTTTCTAGCAGATTTTTCAGGGAAAGCATAGACGTGTTAACTCCTGTATGACAGTGGACTGAACTAGTTGATTTAAGATTAAGTGGCTATCAGTCCACTCCACACAATCCTGTAAATCACTGTACTCAGAAAAGAACCAGCAGAAAAGTACATGTAGCAGCTCAGGAGGCTGTGCAGTTTGTTGTCAAGCTCACCAATATAAGCTGGATTTTAATTTACTTTTTAGCATCAGTGGTGACTTAAGTAATGAGTTCTGCTCTGTGGGTAGTAGGTCAATATTTGTGATTTCTATTTAATTTGCCAGAATTTCCTTTCTTTTGTTTTCTCTTTTCTTTTTTTAGACATGACTTCTTTTACCTCTAATACCATCCTTTTCCTTACTGCAATTGGTGAAAGCTTTTTTTTGTTTGTTTTAAAGTCTTGTAAAGAAGTATAAATACACTCTGAGCCTCTAATTATGGTATTTTTTCTGTGCCACCTGCAAGCATTTTACTTTTTTAGCAGCACAGTTAATTTTCTTTAAGTTACAAATGTTATGTAGTTTCCATTTTTAAAACTTAAAGCTATGTAAAGTAAGGTACTCTTGGCTTTTTCTCTTCTCCAAATATATTGAATTTGCACAAGAATTGTTATAGGCAGCTTGTCTGTTGTTTGTAGAGACAGCAAGCAAAATTCCCTCTCTCTCCTGCATCTTCTAAATGGTTGCTCCAAAAGCAGATTTTTATGATGTCTGAAAAAATATTTCTGTGCTAAAAAATATATGTGCTGAAAAAATATCAGCATCTCAGCCCCGTGAAACTTTCACAGTGTTAATATGGGCTACTTCAATCTCCCATTATTGCTTTGTTTCTTGTCCATGCAGATTTGGAATGGATGAATGAACCATGTCTTATGGCTAATACATGGATTCAGCAAATTAGATTATTTTGGTTTGATTCATCCCTTCATCAGTCACCCTTTTGCAGTAATACTTGGTGAATCCTGTGAAAGTCTTTCCAAAGTTTAGTCTAGTGGGGACACTGACAAGACCAGGCCACCTTTGATTGGATATAATATACATGTTTTCTTATAATTTTTTGTCCCAGTGAAAATTTTCAATGTTTTGCAATAAAACAGCAATGAATGAAAAATTATTCTTTAAGTTCTCCATTTACCAGTCTGGTAATGTAAATGACTATCTGAATTTTGTATTTATTTACAACAGATTAGTCACAGTGGGCTGGATGGTTTTCTATGTTGATGAAATTTGTTAGTGTAATTTTGAATTTGAATGAAAAATAATGTTTCCAATCAGCTTTTTTTTCACGTTGAATAATAGAGATTATTCTTCTCGTATATTAGAACATCTAAGTTTTCCTGTAGATCTTATGCTCACATGGGTGGTGAACTGACTAGATGACGAATTTCAGTAATAGAACATAGAAAAGCTTTCAGCAGGGCCTGGTTACTCAGCTTACGTATATCAATTTAGTAACATCAGTTCCACACTGCTATGATAATTTACACCAGCTGAGGTTCTGGGCACTGATCCTTTTTATTGTGTCTTGACTTTTCTAGCACGTAGGTTAAGCAACATTTGATAACCATATGTTTAGTGTATTGTGCCAGTAGAATAGGACTTAGAAGGTGGAGTGTGGGAAGAGTGGGATTTGCAAACGTGTATTGTTAGATTTTATTGACTTCAGAATGTGGCATAAATACAATGTCAGGTTCTCTATAAAACACGGCCCCCATGTGGAGTCAAGACATACAGTGAGATCCCGTAAAAATTAGTAAAGAAGTCTTAAAATTAGATTTAATTGGTTGTATTTTCTTCTAAGATTATATCTTAAAAATTTAGTAATCTCAAAGTAAACTCTTGAAAATGCAAAACCAGTATGTAAATGCACATGTAATGTATCAGACTTCTGAAACATGTGTGAGTTTTTATATTTCACCTCAGCATCCATGAACAGGCAGAAAGCTTTTCACTGTTTGTGCAGAGGGGAAGACAGAAGAGCTTCTCTTAGGAACTCACCCCTTTGTGCTAGTGTGATTGAAGGGAGCTATAAAATAGTAACTGCTGATTATGCAAGAACTACCTAGGTGTGTGAATATTCTATGAATTTCAGCTTTCTTTGGATATTTTGGTGATCAGTGTACATCCTTTTAGGAAATCTGCAGGGAATGAGTGTGAATGATGGTCAGTGGGGCAGAAAGGAACTACAAAAACAAACATGGATGGAGAGCTGAGTGCATTCCAGTGGAAAACTCAACTGTATAAAAAGAATTGGACATCTGATTGTGTCAATCTTTTCATGTTTCATCTGTTGCATGTAAAAAATGGTCCTTTTTTCAAATCTAAAAAAAGTACTTGTTCTTAGAACAGAATGACTTCTTCTGAGTTGAAGTGAGAAGTTACAGTAAATTGGAAAGTATTTGTGTCTGCAGAATTCTTTCTGGAAGTTTCAAAGTCCAGAAAGCCCACTCGCAAAACCTTGAGGTTTAGCAAACTCCATTGTGGTGTGAAGTTTAAATGAGGAAATATAGTAACACACCAGAAAGTGTCCCTTGGGTTGGGAAAAATCACTTCTGTGCTACTTCTGGTTTCATTAGTTATTATTTGTAAGCCAATTAGTGTTATTCTTCTAGATTTGTATTAGACACAAGTCATCCAGCAAATCCTTTCTTTTATTTTTGTTCTGCAGAAGGTATGAATGAAATAACTCTTACTTGTGAATATAAGCAGCTGTGCTTTCATCCCAGTATCAAACCCTCACATTTTAACAACAACCGCCTAACAAACACTTTCATTTCAGTATTGATCTAGGCCCTATTAATGCAGATACTCTGAACTGTTCCTTAGTGTGGAAAATAATGACAGCACACCACTAATTTAGTAACATTTTGATTACACAGATAGAAACAGAAAAAAATGCATTTTGATCAACTTCAGGAATTCACATAATTTATCTGCAAAATTTGTTTCATGAAATCTGTTGGCATCTGCAGTCACTGAAATATAGTTTAAAGGCGTTGTATTTTTCTTAGCTAGAGGCTACCTTGGTAACTTGTGCTGTATTTGCCCACAAATACACAAGACTCAGTGCTAGTTACTGCCATCATTTCCTTGAGCATGTGTTTATACTTTTAAACCCAAGTGCTGTCCATGCAATGTAATGACCTTCCTTCATATGGCAGAGCCCTAATTCAAGAGGCTGTTGTAAAGAAGATTGCGGACTGACTTCAGGGAGCTCCAGGGTCTGATGGCAATAGTCTTCCAGTAGAGGGGGTGTGGTGGACATCCTCTGGGTCGTGGGTCTGAAACATCTTAGATTTCTCAGCCATATTTGTCAGCTTAACACCAGCAGGCAGCTCTGTCCGTTAGCTGCACTGACACCTTGCTTTGTTATCCTTCGTGCAGCTTTTACTTCCCTGCCTCGTGTGGCAGTCGAGGAGGCTGCTGCTGAAACAGGCAGTAGAGCTTCCTTACCCTGCTTTTCCAACACTGTGATCAGTGCCAATAACTCAGTGTAGTATTGGGGGTAAATTCAAGCTGCTGGAAAAGTTGCAATACATCCCTTATAGATATTAGTATTTTGGTTTTTATGACATATAATTGTACGAACATATCAGATACTGGTGTGGCACTGAAATAGCAATGCCAAAATTTAGGTATGTTGCTATTAAGATACTGGTTTATTGAAGCCCCATTTATTTAGACTTACATGTTTTCTAAGATTTGTTTGAGAGGAAGTGAATGTCAAGTACCACACTTCATCTTCAAATGTTATTGGTACAATTCTACTTTGATGAAAAGAGATTTAAAATTTTTGACAGTGTTGTTTCTCAGTAAGCAGAAGTTTTTATCTCAAAACCACCGTCTTCCCCCCTTTAAACATTCTGGTTGAAATTCCTTTCTAAAAAATACGAAAGCCTGTCTGATCATGGTTGAGTTCTGAATTATGTGAGTTGATACAACTCAACTTGGTTTCTTCTATTAGAATACATTAATAGATAAACAAAACTATTGTTTATCTATCAGTAGACACTGTAAGAGCTAAACAGAGATGTTGTAGTTTGTATGGACTTGGAAAGTAATTTTTTCACCTTCCTCTTTTTATTCCTTCTGCACATGGAGCCTTACACAATGTGGCTCCAGTTGCCTGTCTGGGGCCTCTACTGCCTACCATGTTGTGAGTAACCATTCCTGTAATTGTGCTGCATATTTATGGCACTGCCTGTGCTAAAAGAAAATTAGGAGTATTTGCCAATAATTCCAATGAACAAGAACATGCAAACTAAGTCAGGACTAAGTATTTCTGTTGATACATGGTCAGTAGCAAGAACTGAGGGATATAATTTTGTGTGTAAAAACTAAAAGTCTATTGGACAAGTTAAACATGAGTAGACTGTTGGGTCAAATACCTTCAAAGACTAAAATTTTTATGAAAACAGTAAACTGTGGACCAGTATAACCTGCGGGCTACTGTTCCCTTCTAAGAGAAATCAAAAACTTGTTTTGATATTGTATTTTCTATTTTGAAAAGTGATTGGAGTATACTGCCAAATTAAAATCTTTCCTTTCTCAGTCCTTCTGGGTCTGTATTTGTGCCTTGACAGTGGTTGCAATGTCAGTAATGATTGGTGTTTCCAAGAAACTGCATCATGTTTCATGTATAATACTCATTATTATCCTACTAACATTAGTGTGTTAGTCTTCTGTGTTTAATTTTAGAAAAACAAAGTAATTTTGGAAGAATTTTTATTTTTATAGGAGTTTCTTGGTCACAAAGAGATGCTGTGCTATAGCTCATGTTTGACTGGAATGTTAAGGATCTGTACACTTTTTATGTTTAATTTGTGAAGTTACAGTAGTATGGTAACAAATTGTATATCTTCAGTGTTTATCAATAAGAGTATAATGAAACATACATTTTTATCATTGAAACACAAACACAACGTAAAATTTCTTATTTACTTTTGCTGGTTTGGATATGTTTTTGAGCATGTGTTTCATGTGCTTTGTTGTTTGACTCAAGTCAGTACAATCCTTCCTCAAACCTCCCATGCTGTTAAGTGTATGCGTAGAATGGTGGCTTCCAAGCACCCCTAAAGAAAACACTTTCAGGTCATGTCATATAACCTGTATTGTAAGAACAGCTGTGGGTAAGATTCTGAAAATGAATACCCTGGGTTTTTTACATGTTTTTGTTTCGTTCAGTGTGGTTTGGGTTTTTAGATGAGACAGAGAGTTGTCATAATATAATACATTGGTTTCTCTCTCTTTTTTCTTAATAGATAAAAAAATATTTTGAACTTGAGCCACTTGCACGTGGAAAGCGCTGGATTCTTAAACCCTGCTCCTTGGATGATATGGAGGCAGTAAAAGACAGCTTCTCCCTTCTAATAAACTTGCTAGAAGAGAGAGACTTCGAACCTTCAAGAATGTGAAAGCCAAGAGAAAGAAGAGGTTCCCACGCATCGCTGTACCTGCTCACTCTGTCACAGCTTAATTACAGCGTAGTATCAAGGCTGAGCTGTGATACGTTGTTCATACAGAGTTAATGCAGAATGTCCTTTGGTTAAAATAAATGTTCTGTGAATCAGGTACACAGCTATTTCCAGTAAAGTTGTCTACACTGCTGAAGTAGAAAGTTCCTCTTTGTTTACCACTATTACTGCACACTGCATGTTGCTTTCTTGCATCACGATCGTCCTCGGTAGAAAAATTTACACGCACAAAAATAACATTGTCCGTAAAGGAGGAATTCCATGTGTCACCTTAAATTTTAAAAAGTAACTAATGCCTAAAGAATTTATGAGTCTAATTTAGCTTGTTTATTGACCTCACATTATGGAAAAGCACAGCCACTGAGAACCTTAACAGGATTCCTAAAAGGCAAGCAGGTCCATGTTAATGCAAAGGTTATTCCTGAGGTTTTACTAAGTGAAAACACAGTTGAGGTAGTTGATTCAACAAGGTAGTTGAGTATCTTCTAAAGTCACTGCATAACCCTGCCAGAGGCAGTATGGTATTTTGCTGGAAGTTTGCTGAAAAGTAAATTAAGAAAAGATGTGCACACATAACAGTACTTGGGAAAATTAGCTGGCATAAACAGGTAATCTAAGTAAAAAAATTTTTAGAAATATATGAAAGATTTTGGAAATATACAGAAGTTGGATAAAGTAATAATTTTCATTGAAAGTAGTTTTCCATAAGAAAAGCAGGGCAAATATCTGTTAGTTCATCTGTGGAGGCTTTATTACCAGTTAGAAGTATAAGTGATTTTAAATACTTCCTTTATCACTCATTTGTAGACTACTACTGTTGTAACATTGCCATGGCATCTATCCTGTAATTAAGGGTCTTCCAGTGTTTGTACTATAAGCTTCTCTTTTCAAGGGGATTATATTTGAGCTTTCAAACTTCCTCTGGGCTAAATGTTAGTTAGAGGACAAAAAAGTAGTCATTGGAAACAGCATTTTTAATACATTTAGAAGAAGTCAATTTGGTTCACGTAACACAGTCCACTTTTCCTCTTTCCATGTTTTCCCCACTGTAGATTTGTAGTACTTTGGCTGCCTTTTGTTGGTTTTTAAAAACCTCATAAACTGATTTTGTGCATTAAAGAAACGTGCCAGGCCCCTGTTTCACAGTGACAGCAGGATATGTGCAGGTCAGTCACGGGACCGGTGCACGCCTTGAATGCTGTGCCTTGCGCACTCAGCTACCCTTGTGCACGAGTGTCTGCAAACACAAACTCCAGTGAGGTGCCATTAGTTCCTCATCAGCTCTGCTCCTGTCTTGAAACACACAATGCCTTGTTTTCAGGGCTTTAAGCAACATATCTTTCCGCTCTGAGCATTTATCTTCTGTTTGAAGTTTATTGTAGCTTCTCACTAGTTTTTTTGGGGATATGAAAATAGTAAACATCAGCTTTTGAAGGCTCATAAAAGCCATTTTTCTATTAATTGTAATTTTGCTCTTTGTTAAACAAAATGTTTCTCATAGGTATTTTAGCTTACTTTTCAATTTCCATTAATTTCTTGCATTGCTCTCACTGTTGTAACTGCTTCCTATTATCAAAAAGAAGCTGGGAAAACTGGTAAACTCCTTGTTTAATTTTGAGATGGAATAGGCAGGAAGCCTGAAAGGCATGTCCTTGCTTTGTTTTATATTCTCTCTCCTGCCAGGTCAATTGTCTCACTGCTAATGCTCTCGGAAACAACCAAGAACTGGAATTGTTCATTTTAAAGCACAGAGGAGCCCTGCTTTGATTCAGTTCTCTCTGCACACTTTAGTCAGGACCCAGCTGCCCATCAGTTACTCTTGTGAGGGCTAAGGAGGTTCCTTTCCCTGGATTCAAAGAGGAACTGGATCAAATTTACATTTCCAAACTCTCTCTTCATGACATGAGCTTAAAGGCTACAGTTCCCCAGATTTCTGCTCTATTTAGGGACAATGAAAAATAAGTGGGGAGGAGGAGTGGGAGCATTATTTCCTGGAGAAGGCAGGCGTTTTGGGGAGGCAAAATGAGGGATTCCAAGCTTTTACTGCTTTTTCATTGGCCATTAGGTAGAAGATGTGAAATAACATTTTTTTACTGTTTTCCCCTGCTTTTGTTTAGTTATGGACCAAAAGGTACAGGAAATCAAAATAAGCCCAGCTGTACTGCATTCTTGAAACTGTACTTATTTCTACCACCAGTGAGTTTGTCTGGTCCAAAAACTTTAGGGGCTCCAAGTTACCTTTTGGTTGTGATCTCCCGGCTATGCACTGTTTGAAGGTGCTACATGACTAACGTGGAAAGGCCCAAGGAGTCCCTGATAATGTGGTTTTGGAGTATGCCAGTGGCTATTTAGACTAGAACCTTTTAATACTTCAATGTTTTTTCATTAGGCGAATGTCAACTGCACAGAAGCAGTAATTTTAATTTTCAGAATTATTTTGAGAATGCTTTTTCTTACTAATGCAGTGATCATTCCTCATCACAGGTTGAAACAATACCTCATAACTGCTGAAGGCTAAGACCAACACTTTACTTTGAATGTAGTACTTCTGTGGTTTTGTGTTGTAGATGGACTTAATAGATGTGTAGCTTTTTAATGTCTATAAACAACTTCACCTTTTTATGAGGGGATAACAATATTCATAGCAGCTCATGTCACACCTCCTTGTCTATAGTTCTGTTGAATGCTCTGGCTATGGTAGAATATGTAAACACCATGCAGTTTTCATTCAGATAACCAATCTCAACTGCTTTGGTTTTCGTTTGTTTGTTTGTTTTAATCTTTTCACATGTGTTTGTCATTTAGGTGGAATAAACTTGGGCACTAGGCTCTACTTTCCATGCAAGTTCATTAAGGAGTGAACATTGTCTTTTTAGAAAAAAGATATTGTGCTTTTATGTTCTTTAGCCATCTGTTAAATTACTTTGTGTGTGTATGTGTGTGTGCCCACACTGGGCTTCTTCTCAGACCTGTGGCTGTCTGCAGTGTCTCAGCCGTCAGAATGAAAACATTATCAATCAGTATCCAACAACAGCTGGTTTTGACAACCTTCTGTCTGCTGCCTAATGCTTTACAACTCATCAGTAAGGCTTCTTTGTCTGACCACTCTGAGCTGGTAATCTTAACTGCTTCATGTTGTGTCCTGTATTTGTACTTTTAGCATTTGTATGGTTTAAAAGTTAAGTCTTAGTGGGTTTTGATATTCTTTCTTGCTGTATAACGCTCCATGTGTATCTCAGCTTGCCTATTCAAATGTGCTATACAAAAATCTGTGATGTATTATTTCGTTTAACTTCTTGCATTTCATTATATTTATAGAAGTTGCAGATTTTTGTACCGTATTAATACAGTTGCCTTTTTGTAATGGCAATTAATTTATATTACAAAAGTTTGTATCTTTATTGTAGTCAAAAGTATTAGTTAACTGCCATATTATCTTGACTTTATACTAAAAATACAGTATCAACAGAAGCTGGCCCAATCAAGTGGTCAACTGCTGACATGGGGAACTTGTACTGTTTGTGATTTATACATGATTTCCACTATCAAAAAAAAAAAAGGAAAAAAAAGAAAACAAAATAAACACTGTGTAGAATTGATTTGATAAGTTTTTGTTTCTTGAGTAAGTAGCCAGTCTGGGGGCATGGCATATTATCTTGATTTGGATTCTTCAAGATAAATTATTTAGTCATAAGTGAAAAAAAATACTACTGTATAATCACTGGTACATCTGTATAGTTGCACATTCACGTACATATGTGTGAAATGGAAACTTCTAAAATCAGCTGATTTCTTTCCACAGCAAAATGTTACTCTGAAAGATATTGCAGGTTTATTGATGAAACAGAGATTGGAATAATCCCTACACAATTATTCCATAATATTAAACTGAGAGACATGTTTATGTGACTAGAAATTATTTTTAAATGATGTAGCAAAGTACATATACAAAACAGAAGTTACAGAGGCTGAGCAAAAGAATATATTCTGGGAAAAACAGAAGCTTGCTGAAACAACTCAATGTTATCCTATCAAACACAGTTTGAGTGGAAGGTGCTCTCAAAATGCGAGTTGTAATAGCTGATGGAAGAACACCACCACTAAACCAGAGTGGAGTTGCTTGTTACTGCAGTTACTGAAGTATGCTTTTTTCATGTCACTGTTTTTTAAATCTGCCTCTTAACCAAGACTAGGAATGAAATTAAAGATTTATAAACTGAGAATTCTTTTTAATTCTTTTGTTTCATACAAATAGGAACTGAAAAGCAGCTAATCATGCCTCATTTGATAGCTCTTAAAAGAATTTTCATTAGCTCATTAGCTCTTTGACCTAATAGTTTAAACAAATAAAAACATCTGTTTATGTCAGCTGTAGGGTTAGTCATCCAGGGCCCAGGTTAACAGGAGGATAAGAGGAACTCCCATATCCTATATAAAAACAAAACCCATACCTTTTTCAGCATCTGTTGAAAAGGACACTGAAATCAAGTAGACTGTACTGAATCCTATTAGGTGAGGAAACTGAAGATCATTACCCTTTTCAATCCTCTCCCCTCATGAGTGAACTGACTAATTTCATTGTGTGGGTTTGAAGATGAAGTTTATTTAAATAGTTCTGAGACATTTATTCTTAATTCTAGCTGCTTATAATGTATTTTAGCTTTTACCACAGCTATGTTTAGAGAAGCCAAAATAGGCTATATATAATGCCTGTTCATTCACTGACTTTCATAGGAGAATGTAATATGTGGTATTCTGGTGGGTTTTAATGGGTTATATTCAGGGCAACCTTGCTTGTGGAGGGTGTGTGTTTGTACATCAAACATGTTCAGCACTCCCATTTATAATGTCTTAAATATACTTTAATTTTTAAATCACTGAGTCTGTCTAGGAAAGGCAGATATGGGAATGTCAGTATTGGTACTAACAGTAGGCTGTGGAGCTCCAGTTACCTGTGGCAATAAACTGGGAGAGAACAGAAGTATTCCAATCTTGTCAGGTTTACAGAAAACCCAATTGAAGTAATCAGCAAAGGGCCCAGTACTGGTTTGGGATGATTACAGCAAAAGAGACACTCTTTGCCTGAAAATAGCCTGAATTGCATAATATTCTGGGTTGGAAGGAACCCACAAGGATCATTGAGTCCAACTCCTGGCCCTGCACAGCACCATCCACAAGAATGGTGCCATGTACATGAGAGCATTGTCCAGAGACTTCCTGAGCTCTCTCTCACGTGGTGCTGTGGCCACTGCCCTCAGGAGCCTGCTCCAGTGCCAAACACCCTCTGGGTGAAGAACCTTTCCCTAATATCCAGCCTAAACCTCCTGTGACACAACTTCAGGCCATTCCCTCAGGTGCTGTCACTGTCACCACAGAGCAGAGATCAGTGCCTGCCCCTCTGCTTCCCCTCACAAGTTGTAGACTGTGATGGAATCACTCCTCAGTCTCCTCCAGGGTGGTTCTGGTAAAGACCATATTTGTAGTGAAAAGCTGTTGCAACTAATTTCTAAGCACAGAAACATTTCCTCACACATGAAAAAAACTATATAGCTATATATATGTATTTGAAAACCCGCCCACTTGCTAAGAAGCAAGAAGCATGAATTGTACCTAAAAAGGACAACAAACACAACCAGCCACCACAGTACTTCTTTTGTCACCTATCACCTTGCAAAAGTGAAATGCTGTTGTTCATTTTATTACTGTGCCATGTAACTATAATTTATTGCATTTCAGTGTGCACAAGAAAGCATTTACATGTAATAAGTAAAAGAAGACAAAAAATCCTTTTGTGGTTTTGCAACTTCCATGTATGAAGAGCTGCCATCTTTCAAAGGAAACATTGAATGTTGAAGGACAGGAACTTTGTAACTTTGTTATAAAACACTGCCAGTTGAAATGCTAAATCATGGTAATCCTAAACAAAAGGTCTGGTGCTGTTCAAATGCATAATCCCAGAGATGGTAGACAGGACAGAGGAAATCATGACTTGCATACGAATGTTGGAAAACCAAAACAAGTTTAATGGCCAATCACACAGAAAAGTATTTGGTGTTTTCACAATATGACAGTCATGAATTTGGAAGGTTGATAGATATTTCAGGATCAAAAAGACATTCTGTAAAAAAAAAATGTAAAGAGTCTAATTTTATAGTAGGTTTTGACAGAGTCCCTTGAAAGCAATAATTCCTTCTGTGCATTAAAGTTAACATACACTAAAATAGCATCTTCTGTCTTTTCTCATTTATTTGAAAACACATGTCCTAGCATTTCCTCAGAGAAATTTATACCTAAATTGCTGTATCATTGTAACTTTCAAAGAGACCATTTCTGCCAATATCAGGTTTTAATGCTTGTGAAAACAAATGCCTATTTGCAAAACTACATCAGAACGATTTTATTATAGCATTGCCGTGTATGGTATTTTTGTAGGACCTGGAGATTCAAGATGTGAATGGGATTGGCACCATTTAAAATTAACACTGATTAACTGCAGTATCTAGGAAACCTTTTTTTTTTTTTTTTGTCTAACAGTGGAATGAAAAATGTAATATCATCATTTTCTCAATATTTATCTTGCTGCAGAGAAGAAATTAGCACTTGTTTTCAGTAATATGAGTTATAACACCATTAGTCCATTTAAAATAAGTTGCTTTGTTTGCCAGCTAGGTAGTTGTAATCCTCTCTGGTTTACACATGGGTGTCAGAATAGAAAGAATTGAATTGAACTTCCTTTAAGTATTTGAAACTAAAGTTGATTTTTTAAAATGTTAACTGTCTTGTCTAAAATATTTTTTGCATGGTTTGCAGGAGTGTGATTGATGCAGGAAAGTTCACTTTTGCCTTTAAGATATAGAGCATGACCTTTTGGTTACAGTAAATACAGTACTGCAAGTCTGTGAAAGTCATCACATATACTAAAGGTATTGAGACCATTTACCTCACATTCCTTCCTATTAGCTTCAACAATTAACATGATCCACAGCTGAAAAAATAATTCTGGTTGTCAGTGATAAATGGGGTGAAATCGTCAATCACTGAAGTTGACAATATTATTTTTAAAAGATATTGCAAACAAATGTTTACTCAAAGATAGCAGTATGTTGCTGAGGCTTTATCTGGGGGGGTTTCTCTCATTTCACTCCCATGGCAAGCTGACTCCAGGGCACACTCTCAGACTAAAGAGAGCTTCTTTTCCTTTTCTTGATTTTTTTTTTTTTTTAATTGCTGGAGCATTAAGAACACCAAATATCCCAAATATCCATGCACCAAAGTCTGTAACAGAACCTGGAGCATTCCTGGTAACGCTCTGAGACCTGAGACAGAACATCAGCTGTTTGTTTATTTGTTTTCTTTTATTGGTATGATGTGCAGACCTGAGATTTTGGTTCAGGCCTGTCTCCACTAAGAGGTGCCTGTAATATAGGATTCTACTACTATGGGCTATATAAATATCTTGCCTATTTTTAGCACTTGCTTTTGATCTCTGAAGTATTTTAATATCAAGATCAAATATAGTGGTTTCATGTGTAGATGTATTGGTGACATAGACATTTAAGAAAATGTGTGCATTTTCTTGTAGATTAGAAATATCTTGTTTTCTAGGTATTCAATAATGAGGACAATCTTCTGTAAAACTGCTGTGGGATGGTGAATCTTGTTCTGTCTGCTTATGAGAGATGCAGAAGGCAGTTTTGCTTTCAGGTTTTGGTTCAAAACAAATTAAACAGAAAGTGTTTTTTCTTTCAAGTGTGGTACTTTATACTCTGTGGATACCAGTGATTAGCATGTTCTCAAGCACTTGGTCTGTGAGACCCATTTCACACGTAACCTGATTAAGGCCTGGGGAGGTGTTCACTACAAGTCAATGTTTCCCGTTAGTGACTGGATCCTTTTAATTTCTGCCTCCATGTAACATTTTAAAACCCCTTGATGTTCACACCTGTTTGCACATCTCTCTCTCCCACAAGTGTGCCCTTGGAGTGGTTGTTAACACAGATCTGGAATTCCCCTGGCACCCAAGGACCAGTTCATTCATGGTTGTCCTGAGACCCAGAATTCTGTTCTTTCTTCATCAGAGTATGCATGAAGGCTCATTTTCTCATCTTTTGTGAGATGAGAAAAACACATCTTTCGTGTTTCCATGTCTGCTTATTTTGGGTGGGAGCTCTGGTTCATGCAATAATTGATCTTTGATGCTGGGTTTGTCTTTCATCAAAGCAGGAGAATAGTTCTGAGACACTCTTTTATGATTGAAATTACAGGTTACAATCCAAGTAGCTAGAAAATATAACTGTTAGTAGATGGCTTTGAGTATAACTAAAAACCAAGATGAACTGTGCCTTGCTGCCTATGCTGAAAGTCGATTCTCATTTACCAATGACAGAAAAAAGTTGCCAAAATGAGATAACGTCTGGTTCAGCATGAGGAATGCAGAAGGTGAGCCTGGTGAGGTGCGGCCACCATTCTGAATGGCACTGGGGCCTCCAGCGCGGAGGCCTCCGCAGGGATGGCCATCTGCCTGAGCCCGTTAGCCGTAAGACAAATCCTTGTTTGCCGCAGAGTGAGGGGAGACACCCCCAGAGTCTGAGGGGGCCTTGCTGGCAGCCCTGCCTCAGCAGGTGACGCCAGCCCACGCCCTCCGGAGCGGGGTGCGGTGACCTGCGGTCGCTGCTCCGTGGAGCCGCTGCTCGCTCCTGGTGCCTCTGCCTCGGGAACCCCGCCTGGCTCCTCAGGAACGGCGTGGAGTTTACAGCCTGGGACCAGCCAGGCCTGGCTTACCGAGACAAGCACTTTTCAGGGCGACGAAAGAAATCCTGAAATGGGAAAATCACTGCTGGTGGCATGCCTTCACACCTGTCATGCTGTATTACAGTCTCAGTCTTTGATTATTGGTCCCATAAAGGTGTCATTTTCTTCATGTTATTAAAGCAATTACAGTTATTATACTTAATTTGTCCTTTCCGAAGGGAGCAAGAATAAATGAGGGAGGATTTGCATACAAATTGAGCCTGATGTGGGGGGAAATTGCAGCAGGTGGTGAGGCTGTGAGGAGATGTTACACAGGAGCGTGGCCGGAGCTGCCCTCCTCCGCAGCCCTTTGCTGGTGACCCTTTGAGGAATGTCTCACAACTGTCTGGTGGATTCATTTGAATGAGGGACAGTTTGGCTCACTGTCATCCTGGGCAGATCAAAGCCTGTGCCTTGGCCGGCTGCATGGACAGAGGAGGCATGTGAAAGGTCTCCCCTCCCCCAGGCTAGTCCTTTTCCCTGGCACTGCTCAACCCTCCCCACCATTCCTCTCAGGGACGTGCCCCATTCCCATGCATCCTGTCACAGGCTACCATGAATCACTACCATAAATAACAAAGATGCTAATTTTTGGAGTGCAACTCTATGAACTTCTTCAAAAAGCATTTTTGGCTGTAATCTGTTCCATCAGAAACCTGTTTTTTCTCTTTGTCTACATCTGTTACTCAGTACTAATCCTCATATTACGCCCTCTCAAGCATTCCCCTTGCATACGAGGTTTTCAAAAGCAAACACTTCCAAATACGTTTCTGCATTCTTAGTGAAAACAAACAAACTAACAAATAAACCTAGATGTCAGGATGTTCAGATAACATACAATGTGGTTTTATTTAATGCGAAGAGATACAAGAAAAAAGACACGTTGACCTCCCGCCAGTAAATTTTCTCAAGAACATTGCAAAATACATGTAAACTCCCTTGGCCTATTCAACCTTTCCAGATGCATCACTCTCCTGGGTAGTTAGACAGATGTAGAGTCAAGTGGGAGTGCAGATAAGCAAGTTGGATACCACCACTGTACTGAAATACGTAGACCTCCATATGGAAAGGTAAATGCCATCATTTTTTCCCCATTTTAAAGTTTCCTATGAGGAAACTTTAGCCTTATCTGTGGTTACAGAACAAAGGAAAAATCTTGTCTACATGTGCTTTATAAAATACCTCTTTCATGTAATCATTTATGGGCTGTGATAGCTGAAGTACATAAATTGTTTCAATATTTATTTCGCCTTCAGAATTGCTCAGATTTTTCTTCACCTGTCAAAATGACTTGCTTCTATTGATCAGTGCCTGTTCTGCATGTCTATATTCTGTGGTTGCTTTAAGGCTACAGTATATCAGATTCAGTTTCTTGAACTAAAAGTTATAGAAAATTCAGAGAGAAAAATGTTACCAAAGTAACTCAGTTAAAGAGTCATATAGGAAAGATGCTTGTATATGCTCAAAATGCACTCAGAAAATGTGTTGAAAAACAATAAAAATATTATGCTCATGTTTCAAAGGATGCAAATATGAGATTCTGTTACAAGAACTATTTTACTGCCAGAAATGCACACCTATAATTAACTTTATTTTGAAATTTTGTCATCTATCCTCATTTCTCTGTATGTCTTTGTTACATGCCTTTCCAAACAGCACATGGTCTGGTTTAGATGCCCAGTAAAACTCCCTGTCCTCCTGCAGTTATCCCAAATGTCAAAATTGGGTCATGACTGGCCTACCTTCATGCTAAAGCAGTTAATCAACACTTTTAAGGGGACTTAGAGCTCCCTGTGGTACTGATGGTCTCAGAAACCATGGGATTATACCTTTTTCCCTCCATTTTCCCTGCATATCTGCAGCATTTACACAGCATGGAATGAGCGTCCAGTGGATGAAAAGTCTTCAGTGAATGAAAAGACAAGACAAAAATATTTGGAGCAAGAGAGCATTTCCTTAGCAGAGAATGAGTGCAGGGTGAATTTAGCAAAACTATATAACCTGACTAGAGGGGATGATGAGTAAATGTAGAGGGGATTTTCACCTTCCCTCACACAAGACAAATGTAGTTCAGAAACAGAGGCTTAGTTTATTGACCCACCACCTTCAAAACAACCCCCTCATCCTTGGTCATGGTACCATGGATGTGGGTCTTGAGGATCAGGTGGAAGAGGTGAATTTTTTCCTCTCTGACTGGCCAGGTCACTCTTCATGCCTTTTTTCACCAGGACAGGCAGGTTTACTTTATTTTTTTTTTTTTTCATCTCAAGGCCATTGTGCAGTTCCCTGAACTGGTAGGTCTGGTGCCTTCCCAGAGACCGACTGGATCAGAACACTGGTCCTCACCTTACCTATTCAGCTAAAAGCATAGAAACCATAAACTTTTCTAGATTTGCTGCTTCATTTCTTAATCTTCAAGATCCTGAATAAGGCCCCAACATCCAAAGGGTGTGATACCTCCCTCTCATACAGCCACGGTAACCATGAGCCCTGGGGATGCCTTGAGCAGTGGTTTGGCTGCAGACAACATCTTCTCCATGGAAGGTGGTGTCTGTGGCACAGCTCGGCACAGAGGCTGCCTAACAGCACAACTTAGCTCCCTTAACAGCATGGCACAATGCCATGGCACATCTGCTCAGACCATTGCCAGACAACATCTCAAAATAATTCTGGGAAATATTTTCTTAATTGACTGTTTGTCTCAGATTCGCGCTCTCACTCTCAAGCAATTGAGATCTTGCTGGGAGAAAGGGCCGTTTTCAGAATCTTATATACAGCTTAGTGTGGAGAGTGGTAAGCATGCAGTGCTGTCTCTCAAGGATACCAGTTTTGTCTGCAGCCTTCCACAGAATCTCCATTGTCTATTGGACATGAGCTGAGACCTGTTGTGCTGCTGACATTCAGACTGTTGTCACATGAACAGCTTTTTGCAGGTGTAGGTAATAGTTGGAAGCGTGCATATTTTCAGGCAGCAACTGCTGCATGACCTGTAGCTATCTTGCAATCCAGACAGAACAACAGTTAAAACAGATGGATTTGTGTCAACATTTCCCCCTTTTTATCTAGGTTTCATGGAGTGCCTTTGAATGTCTGTCTGGGCAGCACCAGCTGTTACTCTCTGGGGAAGATGTTTTGTCTGATATAGTGATCTATTTCTACCAATTCTCTTTCTCACATCAATATTTAATCAGTGCCAGTTTTCTGTTGTTGGAACATCCTGACTTAGCATCATTATTCTACTGTAGCTCTGTCTCCTTTGTTATTCAAATAGCTTTACAAGCCCACAGCATTAAGCCTCACTCCATTCTTTACAAAAGTGAGGACTTTTCTTTCTTCCATTTGGCAGAGAGAGAGATCAAATGCAGAATGATTTTGACCTGAAGATCATCTGAACTCTGAAGCAGTGCTGGTGCTTGAGCATAGGCTCTCACTGCAGTGATTTCCCTATGCAACTAAGGCCTCCCACAGATGAGACCAGCAAAGCAAGTTTGTAATCCTTTCATGTTAAGCTTCCCAAGGCTCTTTCACTTTGGTAACTCAATGAAATTTGTCTGGTAACAAGGGGCTCGATTTCACTAATCACAACTAGCATGCAGTCCTCTTGCACCTTGCAAACAGTTATGACTCTCTTCTGCAGCTGTTCTGCAGGGGAGACAATGTTGTGTCCCCAGCAGAGCTTGAGTTTTAGTTTTGTCACAGAGTCCTTTGGGAAAAATCCGTGTTTTGCATTGCAGTACTACGGTTTGAGGTAGGCAATATGTGCAGTAGTGCAATTCCACCTGGTACAGGCATTGCATATTTACATCTTGGGTCACATTAAGAAGATGATTGAATGATGGTTTTCATGAAAGAGTAATTTTAAAAAGTCTTTTGTCTAAACATTTCATAGATTTATCTTTTTATATGGTCTGTACAAGAAAGGATCAGTTGGATGTAGTTAATTTCTTTCAGCTGTAGCTAGACATTCACATATATCTTTTAACCATCTGAAGTCAAACCCAGTTAGCCATAAATAAAGGATATCTGTTCACAGTTTTGAATCTGTTCTATTGCTTATTTCAAACCCTTGCTATTGGATTGATGGACGCTTATTTAAATGTGTTATTTGTTTTTTCCTATAATTCAACTCTTTTCTAATTTTGAGGAAAAGTTCAAACTGATTCTATTTAAACTGAATTGTGCTATGTGGCTACTTCAGACAAGTATTTTGAACTATGTAAAATAGTTTACAATTTTATTGGAAAAATAGGGAAAGAAATCAAAAATTCCTTTAAATTGAAGTTATTTATGATTAAGTAACTTATTTTAATGTTACTATAAAATATATACTTAAAAATACACTTGTAAATTTGATGTGCCATGATAAAACATCTCTTCTGAACATGACATATCTGTCTGTACAGTTATCCTTGACTCACCAGAGCTGAAAGGCAATTGAACACTGTTCAACGTGGGTCACCAGTGCCACTTTTGCAACTCATACTTGGTTTTTCAATAGGTCTTTCTACTTACTGCTCTTCATGATCTGAAAGGACTGCATGCAGATATATTTCAACAGATGCTTGTTTTAGGTACATGCAGAGAGTATGCCTTGTTTCTTTCTGGTTTCCCCCTGGAGTTGTTTTCTCCACACTACTTCATACAAGATTAAGTTTCATCCATCTTATTTTCACTAATGCTTTCCAACAAAATGCTTTGGGATGACTAATAACCAGGTGAACCTGCAATCTCCATCTGGTTTCTTTGGTGGTGAATTTATGAGGAAAAGTTTATTTCTGCCCTTACTCCTCATCTTCAGCCCCTGGTGTTAGCACCAGTGTCACAGCCTCAGTTTCCACTATGGCAATGTAGAGCAGCAGCGCTGGGAACCAAAAGTTCGCACTGACCAATGTATCCCTTTCCAGAAAAAAAACACTCTAAATAATCTACCACACTCTGAAGTGGTATAAACTTTCATCTTATTTCACAGTTTTCAGGATAAAATAAAGTGGTTTCCTGCTTAACTTTAGCTTTCTTGTAAATCTTCTGACAGTCATCAATCTTGCACAGCTTGCACACGCCAGGTCAGCAAGCACAGTAACAGACGCTCACCAAAATGAGGTAAGGTTACTGCAGATTCTAAACACGTGGCACAATTTTTGTGCTGCATCATTTCAGTTTTGTGATGTTATCTTTTCAATTAAGGGGTTGCTGTTTCTTTTGTTCATGGAGACAAAAGCAAGAAAGCAAACACATAACAGGCAGTCCCTGGTTTGCAGCATTGAAATAGATGAAATAGATGAAACGTTTCACTATCTTGACTGTATCAGTGCACTCAAGCTGGATGAATTAAGAGTCCTCTGACCCTAAATAATGGTATATGAAATGCCTTCTTCAATTGTATTGAATATGAACCAACTCTATTTTTAAGAGGTTGTATCTAGTATGTCTGTATTCAGTCCTGTTTCTTCCCCCACAATCCCCCGCTGCCTTTCCTTGTTAATTCATTTAAACAGGGTTTCTTTCTGCTCAATTTGCATTCAAATGGCTGTCAGGGGAATTTATGGAAATAATATAAGTGCTTTTATCATTGTGTATTTAGTCACATGTGCTAATTTTCAAAAGATGAACTTGTCTAGCATCTTAGCAAAAGAAAGAGTAAGAGTCAAGCACCAGCCTTTACACGGCTACAAAGCCATGAACTCCCAGACTCGCATTCCAATTGATCATTTTTTGGCTCTGCTGATATACCTTTGTCTGTTGTTTTAGATGGCCCATCTTATCCTATTTCTGGCAGATATTTTCTGCTTCTTCTTTCTTTTTGCAATGGACGTAACATAAACTACCCATCTCTAGATCCAGCACACCCTGGAATCTCTTTCTTCTTTTTCTTTAGCAGTAAAACACAGGTTTACTCAGTTTGGGAAATTTCACTTTGTGTTCTGTTTCCTTTCCTTAACTGGTGTTAGAGCAATAGTGGGGCACATCTCACAATTAGCAGCAGCTCTGCAAAGGCCACCATGGAACACCAGTGGGTACCTCTGTGGATTGACTCTCTGACAGCTGAGTCTGCCCCCTCCTTCTCTCAGAGTCGCAGTCAGCAGATTCCCCAACCCTCAGTGTATTTGGTAATAGCTTTAGCAAATTCACAGCCAAAACAAACTTAATTTTGACCAAACCTGACATCACAAAACTGAGCATGTTAAGCTATAGCTTAGGCAACGTAAGATACTTTTTGGTCTGGCTCATTTAAGACCCAAGTAACTTGTTTTTTTTGGCCCTTGATGACAAATGCTTCCTCCTCCAGTTTCTTGAAAATTGGAGTCATCAGTACAGAAAAAGACTTCCATAAAGCATCTAAGTTGTTAATGAAAATAGTTGGTGACAGAAGTATGGTACCTTCAGACAAAATGGTAGACATTTATATTTTAGATCTACCATTAAGCTGTCTCAGTGGCAGATTATCCACTTTACTTTCACATATTTTCTAGAAGAAAGGGAGGAATTGTGTAAACATGAAAATGACATATTTCAAGCCTTTCAATCTAGTGAGTTTTAGATAATTTTTGTTACTCTGCCCTTCTTATTTGAAAAGTATATAATTTATATAACGCCAAAAAAAGAGGCCCCATTCATTAAGTGAGTGTGAGTTACTGATTTAATTGTGAAATTCCTGAAATTGGTGGAGGGTCAAAGGGGGAGTCACAGAAGTTTTCAAATCTGTAGCTCAAGAAAAGTAATGTCATGTCCAAGTATATTTAGTGAATGATAATGCAAACCACAGACAAATACAGAGGAGAGGAGAAAATAAATTCCCTGGCTCAAGCTGGGAATGTATTGAATGCTTAGAGCCAGAGAAACAATAATTTAGAGGGGAGTATTTCCCTGGATTCTGCACTACTAATAAATCATTGCTGGCCATGCAATTTTTAGTGGTCCCAACAATGATTACATTTTGCATACACTGGTCACACTTCGAGCCTACATACTGCCCTTTGTTCTGCTCTCTGCATTACTAATGCTCCAGGTGCTCTCAGGTGCTGAGGAACAACATTTTTGTATAAAAAGGAAGAGGTGTGAATCTGTCTTTATGCAACACACGCACACATATACATGTGCCACACCTCTGATCTAAAGAAAGTATTATTTATGATACAAGTTCTTTCAGAATTCACATTCAGAATTACAAAAAAATTTTCTAAAATAGGTAGAAATCTTAAAATTTAAATTAAATTCTATTTCTTGATATATTTTCCTTGTAGAGTGGACAAGAGGCAGCAAAACCTGCCAGTCTATCTCAGATGGTGTGAGTACGAGTTGCCTTGTGCTCATAAATGACTTAAAATACTTTGAAGAAAGGCAGTTACTAAGGGGAAAATATAATCTAACTGACTTGCAGTGTATGATGCCTTCATCTTAAGGAATTGTGACTCCTTGGGGTGTGAATGGAGGTACAGAATATGCTGCAGTAAACTGGGTGAACAGACTCTGGAGGTGGGTGCTGAGCCATAAATAGTGCAAAGCCTGTAAAATGATGGAGGAAGGAATAAGTGCAGCTCACTCCTTTTTTTTTCCCCCCAGGGAAAGACTGTATATGCATCTTCCAGCCACTGGAACAGCATTCACCAAGGCATGTATGGAAGTTCCTAAGGACTGTTGGGTCTGCAAACCCTCCTTCCATAAAGGCCAAATAGCCAAAATACCCAATGCCTATCAGGTCAAGAAGTTACCCAAGATTAATTGGTGGGGAGTTTCAAGAAGATCCCTGAGAACATCTGTGAAGGACACAGAGTGCTTTCTGGAAGGCAGAGCTGTTCCTCCATCCCTGCGGAGCTGGTGGAAGGACAGCCCAGAGACTGCAGATGAAAATCCTGGCACCAAGCAGTAGGAGCCTGCTGAGAGGAGCAGTGAACCAGCCGCCAAACCCCAGCAGTGATGGGGAAAACTTTCTGCAGACTAAGAAGGCTCTGCCAGGTGTGCTGCTACTAGGGAAGCCACTGGGTTGACTGGACCAAAGCCTGGAAGCAAGGTTGGATCTCTTTGCAAATCCACCGAAATAAAATGTCAAGACAAATCTATTGCAGAGCTGTGGTTACTTAATGTTGTCACTTTATTGAAGAACTATTACTAATTTAAGGACTAGCAGAGCAAATCACAAATCAAAGCTGGGATTTAAGTTTGTCTTTTAAGCAGCTCACTAATGTGAGCTGGCTGAGTGAACTAGAGTTTCTTCAAGGCTGAAGATATGTAGGAACAGAAAGAGCAACAAGGCTACTGTCAGTGGAAAACAAAAGATGGGGGTAGTAAAAGCGCAGAACAATGTTTCCAAGCTGAATTGGCTAGAGGCAAATCTATAAGGAACTGGGAGGAGGACAGGAAGTGACCTTTTAAGTTAGAAATGTGTGACTATAGAGCAATTTCTGCGCCTTTGAGTAAAATGTCCAGCCTCTGGGTTCTTCTGCAATACAGATAAAACTGGACTGAAGATTACACCAGCCCACAACCATGCTGCTTGTACCAGTCCCCTGGTCATGTGCAGCAGCAACCTGGTCCTACACTAAGATCCAATTTTGTTACAACTTCCAGCCTGATGTGTTTAGTTGTAATAAACTAAAAAAGAATTGCTTAGATGAAGCTCAAAATGCTTTTCTTTATAGAAGAAAACCTCAGCTACACCAACTAATAAAGCCAAGTGGAAGATATAACCTATTTGGGCATCTCAGTGTTAACTTTCTCCCTTGACAACGCCTATTTCAGAAACATTGAACTATTTGCTGTCTCTGAAACATCTGGACTTTCTACTTGTTTCATAAGTCTCTAACAAAAAATATCTACACATCATCCATCAATCCACAGCCACATTCTTTTCTCACCCTATCATGATTAGATTCTTTGGGAGTTTTTAGGGGTTTTTTTCCCTAATGCTTTTCTCCCAGTTTTTCTTGGATATCCTTGTAGTAATTATTAATGGGCTCAATATATGCTCACTTTGAACCATCAGAAACTAAACTAGCTTGTTATATAAGCTAGAGAAATGAGGACTTTCGGGGGCCTGGCCTCTTTCCTTAGCCACAACTGTCCCATTCTGGCAAAACAGAGACAGACCTCAGTCACTGTTTGGAGACAGCTCACCTCCTGTTACAATGTGGAGAGCAGTGGTGCAGTGTTTTGTCCAGGATATTTTTTTGGTAGGAACATCCAGGTCAGTATTATTATTGCTAGGACTGTCCTGCTCTAAGTGAATGGAAACACCTAAACCACCCCTCTGCACAGCTGGAGAGAGGTGCTTTCTGCACACTAAGCTGTGACTTTGGGGAAGAAGAGCTGTGTGGCCTCTGTGGGAGCCCCTCTCAAAGAACTGTGCCAGTAGTGTCAGCAGTCACTGCTTACCTGAGCTACATCTATTGTGATATTAAAGAGAATTGTACATCCTACTGTGGAAGTGCCATTTTCCACTTCAAAAGTCAAGGGTGGGGAACCTGCCCACCCCGGGGCCGGCACTGGGGAAGGTTTCTTGCAGAAGGACGAGGACAGCCTGCCATCAGTGACTGCAAGCAGAGGCCGAGCCCTTCTGGCCACCACATGTTCCTCACAGTTTATGCTGCCGAGTGCTTTGCCTTTCTCGTTCTCTTTTGCACCAGTATCCTTTTTCCACTTTGCTTTTCAGCCAGATAAGTCCCAACTCAGTGTGCAATTGCATATGTGCAATCAGTGCAAGACACTTGTAAAATTAGTTAGCTGTAAAAGTGCTGATCTGAGAGCAGCAGGGAAGTCAGGAATCTGGCCCGAGCCCATCTGGGGCTGCCTGGGCGGAGTTTCTGGTGGGCGAGCAGCCTCTCGGGGCGGCCGGTTCGCTGCCAGGTAATGAGAGGAGCCGGCTGATAGCGGAGCCCTGCGTGGGGATTGTTTCATCTGTCAGGCTGCCAGGGGATACACAACAATTGCAATCTCCACCGCTCCTCCCTGCCACGAAGATTAGGGGAGTTAGTCATGTGGAGCTGTGAGACTGATAGCAGAGATGATAACAATGCACAAACATTAGACTGGTGTAACTATTAAGGAAAAAAAGGATGGTTCAAGGATGTGTGTAATTAAGAATAATGGCTTGAAGAAAAAAACATCTTTTTATATGTGTTACTATTTTTACATGACCCCTGTCTGGAACTTAGAAAATAAAACTGAGGAGGAATCACAATCATCTCAGGCAATAATACAAAGTGAGGCCTTGCTCTTGAAAATAAATCAGAATGTCAGTTTTAAATTTATTAATTTAATTTGTTTGAATACCAGATTAACTAAGAAAAAACAGTTCAAAGAGCAGACCCTTCTTTCTGATCAGCTTGTGAAATAGCCCTGTAGTAGGAGATTGAGATTTTTTTAGGGTCAACAATAGCAGAAACCCCGCTGTGGTTATCAGATAATTCATCCACTATCAGTAATAATGAAAGTGGTGTAAAACAGAATATGCCTGAAAGAAGGAGTGAAGAAAGTATGTAAGATGATTTTATTTTTCTCTTCTAATCAATTTTTCTACTAGGCAGAAAAAAAAATTAGAAAAACACTGGCAAAAATACGTGGGAAAATTAATTTTATCAAACAATTAATCAAAGGTGCCCTCTAAAATCCCACACCGTGGGAAGGGAAGATGGCAGCCCCTCTGTCCCAGGCTAGAAGGTGAAAGAAGGTGCCTGTCCGTGTGACATGAGCAGTGAAGAGGGGAGGCATGCTGGGCTAGCTGGGCAGAGGTGTCCCAGGTGCTGCTGCCAAGCCCCAGTCAAACCCAGCAGTCCTTAGCCCATCGTGCAGCACTCACCAGCCCAAAGCCAGAGCAGCCTTCTAACCAGACATTTGCTTTGGCACCAGACACTTGGCCTGAGGGACTGCACATGAAATCCAAGCTCTGCCTGCTCCTCACACAGGGTAACTCTAGAGGAGGCAGAAAAAGGACATGGAGGGCACAGGTGGGGGGAAGAGGGTGAGGAAAAGAGCAGAAGAAGGTGGTGAGGAGAGGAGGAAGAAAGGAAACATAGGAGGGCACCAACAGCAGGGGAAGCAAATCAACAAGACAAGTGGACAAAGCGAGGAATACCAAATACAATACTTTGTACCAAAACAAGACTTCAGGCATATGAGAAACTCCATCTATTTTATCTCAGTGCTCATCAGAGCTTTCTGTACTGTGCTGCTGCTCCTCTGTGCCTTTGCCCAGCAGATTCTGTCAGACAGCCAGCTGGGTATGCACCGTGCCTCTAACACACCAAGGCAGAGCCAGCTGCCCTTCCAGGATGTGCTGGAAACTTGGGAAAAAGGGAAAGAAAAGAAATTCTGTTCTGCAAGGCCTGGTGGTATTCCAAGTACTTGAAACAGAACGTAGGTAACTGCAGTGGGGATTTAACATCTCACCATCACTAATCAAAGTTAAGAGTTTGCCAGCAAAGCCATCACAGACCACCTTTTCAGGCACTGAGAACTTTGCTGTGATCATACGTTCTGGGAGGAAAACATTTTCTCTGTTTATAAAATAAAAAGTCATTGTGTGGCTGCTGAAACAGTGGAAGCTGGGATACACAAAAAAAGTAAAGGAGAAAAGTGAATGAAGCTGATTGTGAAAACTGCAATGAGATAAAGGGAAAGAGGCATTTCATCAGGTAGGCACCTCTAAGATTACTCAGGGACTGAGAAAAGAATAACCAACCTATTTTCTAAAACTGCAAAACTAGCAGAAAAGTTTTCCAGCCAAGGTTTACAAGTGAAAACAGGTAAATGATCCTTCCAGTGTGTTATCAGGTATTAAGCACAAATCCCATAAATTTTATTCTGTCCTTCATGTCCCCACAGGTGTGGGTGCAGCTCACATGCTTTCACAGTGCACAGTAAGAAAAAAGCTTCATTATAAAACCTGATGTTGATGTCCAGTTTCTGACATGACCCTACTTCCTACTTTGGGGAAGGTACCCTTGAGCAATAGGAAGCTCTTTTTGCCTCTGGATAAGACAGATAAATGACTTTTCACAGAACATCTTAGAAACAGAAGCAGTTGCAGCAGTGTGTCTAAGTAGCCTCTGAAGTAAGAACGAGATCACCCCTGGCTCATTCACCTGATTTGATGTGCATCAGAACATTTCTGTCACACTGATCACAACACATGGTGTGAAACACAGGCTGGCTTCACCCCAGCTGCAGAAGGGACAAGGCCTGTGGTTGCAGCATTACCCAGCAGCACTTCAGAAAACTATTCCCAGCAGTTTTCACTGCATCATAACTTTGCAGTGTGAGGGACTTTTGAACCAGCACTGCAGATGGCTCCCGCTGGACCATGGGCTTATCTATCAGTAAAATTAAGCTCACAATTTCCCATATCTGGAAAAGATATGTAGATGTAGTAAATACATATATATATATATATATGTAATTATATATATATAAAATACAGAGGCAAAGAGAGGAGAAGGGGGTAAATGAGTTAAGGATTTTAAAATTAGACAAGATATGATTCACTGACAGTTGGTCTCAGTAAAGTGGCCAGCCTAATTAAAATATCATCAATAATCCATTAGATGACTGTCAGTAGTTTATGTGCAGCAACGATTTGTTAAAATAGCTCCATGTATTTCATAGCAATGGAATTTACTATTCTGTTCAGAGGGAAAAATAAACAAACAACCCTTTTAATTTTGAAGAAAAACTTAAAAATATATGGTGTAATCCATTGCAATGTCATGTGCATGACTCCAATGAGAATCTGAAACAATGCCTCTAACTTGTGTGAATTGATCCAATTTATCTTAATCCCGTTCCCTGAGGCTCAGGGCCCCTGTGCTCAGCAAGGCAATGGCTATGTAATTTGGCATTTCATCAGGGTGCCACCAAATTCAGCATTCCCTCGTGGAATTTCCTATTTTGCTGCAGGCAGTTGCTCAACCTTTTGTTTTCTGTCTTCTGACTTGCCTCTTACCTCCTCTCCTTTCCCCATGAGGAGGAGGTAATTGAATTCCAAGGCATGCTCCCTCTACTCCTCCACTGAGTCAGGCAGCAGGGGGTTGGAAAGCGACCATGTGAGAGCAGCCTGTGGCCAGGAGCAGAGTGAAGCACACTGGGTCCCACGCTGGGCCTCCAAAGGAGCACAGCAGCCACGAGACCTGGGCAAGGGCTCCTGAAACTGGCTGCAAGAGCCCTGCTTCCCTGGCAGTCATGAGAATGGAGGTTTAATTTATATTTCCAAAACAACACTATGGGAGCCAAGACCTTGGGTATAGGCTGGCCTATACCCAAGCCCTAGGAGTTATGGGGGCAGGAGGGTGGTTCAGCAAAAAATCAAGTATTGCAAAGTCCTGGTTATCTTCCCACTTTATCCAAATCTTGACAAAAAAATATTGTATCTTAAGACAATTATATATCGTTTATTTAGGTTTTAATATATCTACATAAAGGCTTGTGTGTGGAAACCTGCTAGTTGTCTCAGTACTCCCTCACATATATGGAACTAAGTGATATTTTGGCATGTGTCACAAAAAACTAAAGGGGTGCTTGGTGAGGCACAGCTTTTCCGCTTGAGCCCCTTTCCTACTCTTCCCAAGTTTTACCTCTTTCCTCTGACAGATCCACACTTACCCATCCTGCATCTCAGCAATTACACAAATGGCCACAGCGACTGTTTCCCCCCAAAGCCAGCACCTTCAGCTGTCCCACTCCAGCAGGCTGGATCTCCCACAAGGACTGTCCGTCCCCTGCTTGGAAGATGAGAGGTGCTGCCTTAGTGTTGCTCTCTCTCCTGCTGCATGAGGGTCAAATGTGCCCACCCCTGTTCCTCAGCCCTGGTTCCCTTCCAGTGTTTGGGATGTGCTGCCTTCTGTCAAAGGGGGAACAGGAGGGGGCCCAGAGGAAACCACTTGGGGTTTTCTCAGCTCCAGGTCTTGTCTGGGACCGTGCAGCCCATCTGTGCTTATGTGATGGCTGTGTCTTGGCTCTAAAATGCATTTTCAGCCAGGACTGCATAATTCCTCCTACACTTGTAATGATACCTTTAGATTTTTTTAATATTAGGGAAAAATATTGCCTTGGAACTCCTGGAAAAAGCTAACACATTTTCAACTGTTTAAAGTTTTTTGAGGATGAAGCACAGGAAAAAATAATATTTTGGGCTCATGAAAATGTCTAGAGAATGGTAAAATGGAATTTCAGCCCATTTTGAAAAGGAAAAGTTTTTCTTGTGGAATTCTTGCAATGAAGCAGTTTTGAGAAAAAATGTATTGACTACAATATTGTCCTATCTTTGTAAAGCACCATGCTCTGCGTAGGCCCTTTGTCTTTATAACTGCACATTCCTATTAGGAAAAAGAGGAAGTAGTTCTTGCACCATGATCACTTTGTCTCCTTCTCATCTCACCATGACATAATGAAATTGGAATTGGAGGGACAGGACAGGATCCTGAAGGTCATCTCACTCTGGCAGCTTCCAGCTCAGAATAATAGCCAAAGGTATTTGCAACAGTACAAGTTCTACCTTTAGATTTATCAACCTTCAGGAGTCTGAAATCAGCTTTCAACACATAGGTTTCAATATGGAGCAGTGGGGCTGAAAAAAATTATGTTGTTTTTCTTTACAACAATTGCCAGGATGCCATATCTGTGCTGGGCAGTGGAGTGAGGCTGCACAGGGGCTGTGAGGTGCATGTGAAGACCTCCTTCCATTGGACAGTACAATTCCAGACAACATCTCTGCTGCCCTTGGCTGTGTCACTGTGAAGCCTAACTCGGCCTTGGAAGTCTCTTGTTATTCTGTAGTAGTATAGAAGTCTAAATAGATCAGACTTTGTTTTGTCTGCCATTTAAGCTTACCACCAGTGTTGTTCATCCAGGCATTCTTGGTTTGTGATTGCATCTTCATGTGGAATGGCAGCAGAAGGAAAACAAAGCTCTGTCTGGTTTTTGTTTTATGCACCTGTGTGTGTATCTGCACACATCGGTGGCTCACAAGACACTGTGCCTGGATCCTGCTAGGAAGTGGAACAAATGCTGCACCAGAATTGCTGGGAAGAGGACTCTCAGGGAGTGCAGTGGTGTATTGTGTTAGTGACCCATGATTTCAAGTAGTTTGAACTGGGCTGCAAATCAAAGCATAGCTGCAACATGTTGCACTAAGAATCTTTACATAAGAAATTACATTCTGTGGCCAAATGTGACAACAAACTGTAAAGATGTTTTGTATGAATTACCTAAGGTTTGACTGCATCCCCTACTCTTACTTTGTTAAGATATTGGTATGATGTTAACAAGTGATAAATTTTACAGATAAAGGACATGCATGTAATTAACAGAGATTCTCTTGCCTTAATCCTGAAAAAATAGAATCGCTTGTTTCAGGTTGTTTTACTTGTAAGATCTGGGTCCTGTAAGCAGTTGTGCACGTGCTCACCTTCATTTCCGCCAGGTCTCATGAACTTAACTGGTGAAGTTAAATGTGTGTGTAGAATTTGATCAGTGCTCTTAAAAATTTTTAAAAAGTTTAGTAAACAAGGCCAAATATAGAAAGATTAAGATTTATTCTGACAAATAGTATATAAATTTGGCTGGACTACATTTACAGAAAGAATTTTGTTTAAGAGCCTTCAACAAAATTTAGTAAAGATCTTTAAAGTCCTGTGTTGTTTTTAACAATGCAAATGTCGTCCTTCTGGGGGAGGGGGAGGGAAATGATGTGAAGACCCTTTAGTTTCTAGGATGTCATGCTGCTTGTTTTTCACAATATTGCCAAAAGGTTCTAATAGCCCCTTTTTCACTAGTGTTTCTTTGTTCACTCCCGAATCTATATAAAGTGAACATATACTTGGTATGGGATCCATTTTCTATAAATTATCATAACTAAGTTTGGTTGCTCTACATTTTTCCTAAATTTGTTAGAGGTTTAAGGCTGAGAAATGTATGCAACTAACTTAAAGTAGAGAATTAATCTGAACTTTGAAATGTCAATATGAGAAAATAGATACTGATACGATTTTTACTCTAAATGTGTAATTATGCTTCATTTATTAAAACACAATCATTAGCACAACATTAAAAAAATCAACAGTCAGACTTCATGAAGCTTTTACTAATTTAAATTTCTCAAACAACTTTTAAAATTTTTAAAGATTGTTTAAATTAGATGTTATACTGTTAGTAGTCCCATGCAGCTGAAACAGAAAAAATCAGAAAATAACAGCTGCTTGTTTAAAAACAGTAAAGTGTCTGCAGATTCCCCTATTAAAAAACCATAGTAAATAAATATAATACAGAGTTTAGTATTGCTTTCCCTTTAGTGATTCGTTATTCAGTTTATGTCTCCTGTATTCCTATGAAAGGCATAGAAATTAGACAGATTAAAAAAACCCCACTGAAATGGCTGCTGTTCCTCCACCTTGTTACAAGTGTATGTGTAAAATCACATTTTCTTCCTATAAAGGCCCGCTTAGGTCTGAGGAAAAATATTGTAAAAAACTGCACAGAACAGAGCTATTTCCCTCCTACTGCCAGCTGAACAGGTCTATGTAATTGCTGAAGGCACAGTCATCTCCTATTAACTGTTTTTTTTTTTGGTGCCAGTTGAAATACAGTGGTGGTGCTGATGTTTAATCTGGGATACTTCTCCTTACTTAGAAGGTGGTGTGACGCAATCCACAGTTTTAAGACTAAACTGTGATTATTTCTCTTGTTTGAAAAGGAAAAAATAGAATTTTATGACAGATACATCCTGTGCCAAATTGGCTCAGTGCATCTACTCCAGACAATTGTCTACCGAAGGGCAGAAGCTAATTTGTGTGGCAACGAAGCACTCCTAAATATTTAGATGCCTAAAAAGTTAAGATGTTAACTTTCAGTTCACACAGTGATGGAGTTTTGGCTGTGTTGAAGACTGCAGCCTTGAACAGCTGAGTGCTACACCACTAGTATAGCTCCAAATGAAGTTTTAGTAACAAACAGGGACAAACTCAGATTTAATAGCATGCGAATCAGTTTGGGACATGAAGCAAATTTTACAAACTATCAAAGGCTGATTTTTAAGTTTTGTTACTATTTCTAGGTTGCTGTAAATGGTATGACATGGTGAAAGACATAGAAGAACTTGAGTTGAAATTCTGGGATTAAAAAAAGAATCAAATGTCCTTTGCAAGACAGTCACCATCTGATTTCATCGCAGATGGAGAAAAAAAACCCTTATGTTTTAGTCTCCCATGCCCTCCTTTATATACTACAAGGGAAAATGTATCATGTTCACTGAGTGGGAGATGTATTACATTTTTAAAGAGTACTTAAGGGTTTTCTGCTCTGCAGTGAAAGAATGTAACACATAAATTGTTAACTCTGCAGTGATAATGTGCAAACAGAAACAATAATTCAGAAAAAAATATCAATGCAAGCATCCCACAGACAGTGAGGTGATAATAAATGACAGTATTAGCTACAGATGTTTTCATTTGAGTATAAACACTTCTTGCTTTGATGGTAGCTGTAGGAAGGAGCTGGAAGAGAGTAAGCAATACTTTCTCCTCCTCACTTCTGGTGTTTAACGAGCACCCTAACCATGATGGGTTTTGTTGGATGAGGCTACTAATTATTTTGTAGTCAGAAAGTGCTCTATAAAAGGCATAAGAGAGTAATTCAATGCAGTTTCCTTTTATCTGCTTTGCCAATTGATGTCTATACAGAGCAAGCAGGGCTCCCCAAACACATCAGTCTGTTTCAGATACACAAGATTAAGTAGCAAGTGACATTCAAGAGCAATCGGCCCACCCAGGAGGAGTGAAACCAGCGGAAAAGCTGTCAGATTCCGCCTTTTCTCCATTAATCTTGAAGCTTTTCAATGCTGCCAGGTCGCATCTCCATCAAACAAGCTGGGAAGAGTGTCGGGCTATTTTCTTTAGTCTCACCCTCCCCTCCCCATCACCCCATTAACCCCTGCCATGCCAGGTTCTTCTGGTTTGGGAACAGCTCTAATGCTAACACCAGTAGGTGGGGCAGCACAAAGGGCTGGATGGAGCCCTGTTTGGACCTTTGTTAGGTGCAGGCCAACATTTAGGTGGTTGGGAAAGAATGTGGCAGGGGCTTCTTCTGTGATGGAACTGTTCAGAATGCCTATGCAAGAAGGTAGGAAATAGCAGGTGTGTTTGTCTTCTGTAGCCAGACCATATAATGAAGTACTCTCTTCCAGGTTAGTCTGGTTTGGAGTGAGCTCTGCTTTCCTTAGCGTAGATTAGAAGTGTAGATTAGATGTGTCTATTCATGCTTTCCTTCATTTCCAGGTGACTTTTTGCCAATTTTAATTTAGTTGGCTGTGTTATGCAAGACCCAAGAGCTGACCATGGCATAGATATGGACCTTATTCTTCCCTGGGTGGCTCCTATAGGGTGTTGGACACACTGTGTAGCTGTCACGGAGGAGGCGTTCAGGCTGGCGGCAACCTTCAGAAGTTGAATCTTAGAGGCAGAGGGTGGCTGAGTGGCCGGAAAGTGGCACAGATTGTGAAGTGTTCATGTCAGGAATAAGTGATAATATATGTTGGAACTGGAGCCAAGTGACTGTGTTCCTCTGATACGAGGGGATGGGCCTGGCTGGAAGGAAAGAGGCCTCTTTACTTGAGTTCCTAGGGATTCCATCCTGAGGATTATATCGGGGAGGGTGTGGTTTTCAGAGGGAAGTAACCATTGTGGAGGTAAAATCCAGACCTGAGAAACCAAATCTGTGAGCATAAAGAATAGATGCAGCATGTAAAGGCAACAGTGCATCTCAACTGTCTCTGACAGCAAATGTCTTGGGAAGATTATATGAAACACAGGCATCATATAGTCATAAGTCCTTGGATAGTCTTCTAGTTTGCAGTAACTTGTAGATAAGGAATTTCCCTATATTGAGGTAGCATCTCTCTCCCACCACCTCCCCCTTTTTACTATAATAATATAATTGTAGTGTTTACTATCCTATGTTCTATAAATCTCTTATGTTCCTTTTCTACAAGTGATATTTGAATATCTGACGATCACAGACATAGGGACAGTGGATTTGTTTCTATCATAAATCAGAGAGTGATAATCATGGAAGACGTGTGTCCCTACCCAAATCACATGCCACTATCTGCTTTCTCACTTTCAAGCAGAATCGAAACCAAACAGAAATGATCAGGGAGGAGCTGCAAAGTAAAATGATTTAAAGTCTTAAACATGTGAGGTGGCAGTTCTGTCCCCAGAAGGAAGGAGGAGGTGGCCATGGTCAGTCTGCAGAGAATGTTTACTTGTATCCTAACCTGGTAGATGCACCCTGGAAATACCTACCAGATCTCCCCTTCAATGTTAGAGAGGGGGACATACTTCCTCTAAGCTATTATCTCCTGAACACCGTTTGTAATTCTCTCTCTCTGCTGTTACAGCAAAATAAAGTGATATGATTCCGTTTGTAGGGTTTTTCTTTTAAAGGAATTTAAGAGGATTTTTTCACTAATGCAATCTAGGTTACTCCTTGTTTCTCCCTACTAGCTACTGTTAAACCAGATGTATTTTACTTAAAATGCAGAAACTGCATTAGAAAATATAAGTGCTTTTCAGTTACTGCTCTAAGTATGCTTTTAGTGAGTATGTTTCAATATGTTTGGATTCTTAAGCAATGTTTGTAGATAATAGGCCTTCATATTTTTTATAGAATTCTGCCTTTATTGGCTGTGTGTTCCTTTTCCAATTGCTCTTTATCAGTCTCCTGTCTTGAGCAGTTGTTGGAACAACTGGCCATTTTTCACATAAGGCGCAACCCATGGTAACCTTTGTAAACTGAATTCTGTATTAAGGCAGTGCAATCTGCAGCAAATGGGGTATTAACACATTCAATGGTTATGACAGAAGTATCAGGTTCCTGGAAAAGTGGCCCATGCAGAAGGACAAACAGTCTGTGATTATAAAGAATAGTATGAAGTGGAAGCAGCCAAAGATGAGAACAGGCTGAAAATGGTACTTGGAAAGTACCAGCTGTATGGCACAGGTATAGTGGGAGAAACACCTCCACTATGACTTTGTTCAGACTACTGGCACATAGACGTTCACATATGCAAAAATAATGGATTTTAGGTAAAGAAAATCTTGTATGTCAGAAGAGATAAAGACTTTAATACTTAATCAGTGGTAATCTCAGAATGACTGGTTGAGGCTGGCTAGCATGTTGTGCATTGTGACCCGGTGCAGTGTCATTTCATGTTGTTAGCAGGTGTGATTACAGAGGCCTTTATTAGCAATCACCACATTAAAGGTGACTCATTTCCCCTCTGCCATTGCACTGAACATGCAAGCAGAAACATATGGATGTGCCGAGATAGTCACTAAGGCACTTAGTGTTTACTATTCCTTGGTTTGTACTCAGCAGACAGAGCAGGAAAAAAATAATGACATTACAGTGCTGGTGTAAGAACTGAATAGACCACTTGAATAAGACACTCTTTCCCAATGCTCACGACTCACCCATGCACCTGGCATTTACCAATCCCACACAGCCAGTATGTCCCACTCCTAATTTTACACAATGGCTAGACATGAAGTTTTCCATTATGTTCATCCATAATTCAATGACATTTATCTTTACTAACAACTACAGTAGCTGTCTGTTCTCCACAATGGATTACTGCCAATACACAGAAATGAATGACCTTAAAATGTCTCCCCTAAATATCTCTCTACAGTTTCTTTTCCCAATCACACTCTTGGCCATACTCCTCACCTTTCAAACTGCCTCCTCACCCCAGTCTGAAAAATAAACCGTTATCAGTTGCCTCATTGTAAAATAAGATTTTCTCTCCTACCTCTCTTTTTCTCTTCGTTTTCTACCTTTATTGCCCATGTTCTTTTCCTACTCCTTTTTCCCGCCTGTTGCTCTATTTTTTTTTGTTTGTTTTCCTGTCTGGTTTGTGTTCCCAGTTAAGGATAACTGATCTGTTTATAACCCTTATGGCATATACTCACATTGTGTCACACCTTTCCATAGCTGTAACTACTTTAGTACTGCTAATTGCTCTGGTCTTCTCTCATCTACATTTCCATTCATGACTTTAATCACCTACCAAGGGGTTTAAGCTCCAGTGCTTTTCCTTTCAGTTATTTGAGTTGTATTTCTTCACAGTGTCATCTTTTTTTATAGGCATAAGTCAAACATGAGGTTTGGAAGATATTGTTTGTGCCTGCTAGACTATGCTAATTAAGGCCACGACCTTCCTGATGCGCAGCCTTAAGGGGTACTTCTGTGAAATCCTACGGGATCGCAGGATATATCTAATTTTGGAACCAATATTCTTTCTAAATTTACACAAATTCCTGCCTTAAAAAAAAAGGTGGGGACACCCCCCCTCCCCCTGACATCATCTTCACACAATGTTTGTGAGTCCAACTCTTAACCCATCACTGCCAAGACTACCACCAAACCGTGTTCCTAAAAGCCGTATCTACATGCCGTTCCAGGAAGGGTAACTCCACCACTTCCCCAAGCAACTTGGTCCAATGCTTGAAAATTCTCTCAATGAAGAAATTTTTCCTAAATTTCTATTTAAAACTCCCTTGGCACAGCTTGAGGCCACTTCCTCTCACCCTATCTCCTATTACTTGTGAGAAGAGACCAACCCCACCTGGCCACAGCCTCCTTTCAGGCAGCTGTAGGAGTGATAAGGTCACCCCTGAGCCTCCTTTTCTCCAGGATAAACACCCCCAGCTCCCTCAGCTGCTCCTCACAGGACTTGTGCTCCAGGCCCTGCCCCAGCTCCATTGCCCTTCTCTGGACTCACTGCAGCCCCTCAGTGTCTTTCCTGCACTGAGGGCCCAGAACTGGGCACAGCACTCGAGCTGTGGCCTCAGCAGTGCCCAGCACAGGGGGACAATCCCTGCCCTGGCCCTGCTGGCCACACCACTGCTGATCCAGGCCAGGCTGCCACTGGCCTTCTTGGCCACCTGGGCACAGCCTGGCTCATGTTCAGCTGCTGTCACCAGCACCTCCAGGTGCTTTTTCACTGGGCAATTTTCCAGCCACTCTTCAGTATTCTTCTGGGGTTGTTGTGACCGTTATGATCCATTTCCACCATTTTATCCTTCCTGGATCTGTGTCGCATTAATAAAAACCAACTAGAAATTCCAAAGGTTGAGAAAAGAAGTTCATTACATTCCTGCCTTTGTCTTTCTTCAATTACTTTTTTTTAGTATTTCTACATATGCAGAGTTCAGACAAATGTATCTTAAAAAAAATTATTCAATCTAAAGCTGTAATCTGTGAGCTTAAAGGATCTTGCTTTGACCAAAATGGTCTGTTGAAACCCACACTATTTTTCCAGAAGCATAAAAATAGCTTGGAAAGAGCTAAATTATTACTTTATTCTGTCTTCTTCTATTGTTTCCTAAAAGATTCCAATTATCATCCTTCAGTGGATCAAGAGATTCAGAAACGTGTTTTCCCGATAAGGTGAAGTTATTATCTAATGTATAATACTAGAATAACTGATGTATTAAACAACTGCCAGCAATCATTCCTTGGAATAGACCAACTCAAATGAGTAAGTGAAAATGATTGTAAATTTAACATCTAATCTAGGTATTTATTAAAATCAACAATGTTTTCCATCTCAGTATCAGGAAAACATAAGTAAACTTTTGGCAGAAGAAAATATTTAGAAACACTGCAAGACCATTAATACTCATTTCTATTGGGGATCATCATGTTCTTGCAATGATTCTTAGGGCAATATGTTCCAATAACATTTCATTCTTTGTTGAAAAGCTCAAAGGAAGTTTGAACCCTGACATTCATATACACACAGTATAAAGAAAGGGAAACTGAATTTTCCTTACAACCTCAGAGTCCAACAGAAAAATGAAAGTCATGAGTCTGCCAATGAAAAGAATAAAGTTATTCATGTGCTGTCTGTTTCTCTGAAAGGCTTGCTTGTAATGCTTGAAGGTTGAAAAAAATTAGGGTACCTATTCATCTGTGTTGTATGAGGTTACATAATGAGTAACTGATCTAGAGGACCTCTTACCTCTGCTGGGGTACAAAAGAACTCTGGGAAAGTGAGTGTAATTTTGCTGGAAATATCTAGATTGACTTACAAACAGATCCGGCATTTTTAAATTTAGTATTATACAATTTTGATCTGCTGTGAAGCATTTTGGAGAGTGTGGAATAGAGTAAGGTGGTTTATTTTATCTTTATGAGCCTTATGGGCTTTCTGTGATTCACAGAGATGTATATAGTCAAATAAGACTGTGGTTTCAAAGCCAGCAAGAGAAGCACCCAAAAGAGGCAAGAAGGCATTACATAGAATATCTAACAAAATTCTAAATTTCTGCAGCCATACAGTCAGCTGGGCTTTAACATACTTTTACTATCAGATTTAAAGAAATATTTGTGATTTTTCATAAACTGTTTCACTTTATGGGCTCTTTGGGATTCTTAGCTCCAATCCAATTTTGCTGGTAATACTTTTTTTTATTTGTCTTGTAAATTCTATTTTAGAGGTCTTAAATAGTCTTTCTTAGCCAACATAGAAATAGTTACATTTTCTGTTATTCCACTGCAACTGTAATACAAGCAG
Source organism: Dicaeum eximium (assembly GCA_013396995.1). NCBI lineage: Eukaryota > Metazoa > Chordata > Aves > Passeriformes > Dicaeidae > Dicaeum > Dicaeum eximium. The sequence continues at coordinate 242,590 of VWZP01002217.1, read as the reverse complement.
GAGCTGTGGACCACAGAATGCACAAAAACCACCAGAGTCTGGAAGCTGTCTAACACTGAGAGCCAAACCTGAAGTCTGGACTTGAAAATGGATGTACCTGTATAGGTATCCTTGACCACTTCATTTTTTGTTTACATTTCTAACCCCTCCTCTCCTCACAGTTCTAGAAGAGAGCTTGTGCAAAGTAATAAAAGAAAGACAACTCAGAGCTACAACCACTGGGGTTTCAGAGCAACTGCTGTATATTGCATTACAGGAGCCAGGAGCTAGAACAAAACTTCAATTTTCACATTGGACGTATTTTCTAACAGAAGAGTAAATTGACATTATTCTCTTGGTAAAGCGGCATTCTCTGTGTCTCTGTAGTGGAGACATGTGATGTGTTCAAGAATCCACACAGGATTTATATTCTACACACAAGTTTCAATTACTGACTTATTTAGAAATCACAACTTATCTGCAGTACAGCAGTGATGTAGCAGTATAGTAGCATATCAGCTGAAATGATAGACCTGAATTATATGTCATCTTTTTTCAGAGTATGTCAAAGAAATATGCCTCTCTCTGCCCAAAGGTATTTTATTTTGTAAGCATTGTGTACATGTTCCTACTGAGTAATCATGCCTGCTTTAATTGTTACTCACATATTGCCAGCCCAAAGACTAAGAGCATTTGTTGAGACTTCTTTAGCAGCACTTTGATTTCTTTCTGAGAAAGTGGATTTTAATTCCAGAAACCATGACAAGCTCTTCCTTGTAATAGTGCTGTACAGTGTCAGGGCCTTCAACAGGAAGTTTTGTAGTAGACTTGTGAGCATTAAGTATGTCAGGCAATGGAGGCTTTAAAAAAACAGTATTGAGAAAAATAAGAAGAGACCAGACTATTCATTATACAGATAATATTATCAGGATGAGAATAACTTGTTGTTATACACTGGAATGTATAAAATACCCACTACCTTGTGACTCTCTAATGTGAAGTGCATGTAGCTTAATGCTCCTCGCTGCAAGTTCCGGGACAGCCACTGAAATCCTCGGAGATGGCTACAGCACAGGTACACCAAGGCACAGCAACTGGCTGAAACATTTATGCCTTCAAAGCCCCCAAGTCTACGGAAATGTGTTACATGTTGCCTCAGCTCCTGCAGACATCTACCAGGTTATAGCCTCCATCTGAGGCACAGTGACAAAGACTGAGCAAGGTTTATACTGCTCTGGTGGGAACAGTTTCCTGCGTAAGAGGCACCCTATGTTCTGAATTTTCTCAGTCTAAAGGAATTTTGTTCAGCCTATAGCCATTGACGAATTCTTCCTTTTATGGGAATGATCTTTGGCACGGACCTTTTCTTAATCTTGTGCACCTGACAGGTATTTTACAACAATAATGCTGACTGAGATGTAGATTCTTTCACATAAAGACTTAAATACCTTTAGACTGATCCTTACCTGGTTAATTTAAGTCCCTTTATCTTGCCATAAGCTTCTGCCATGCCTCATGACAAAGGCATCAGATACACCCAACAATAAAAAAACACCAGGTGGAAAAGAACGCAAGTCATAGGCAGTGCTCAGCTGAGTTAACACTGCTTTTTGTATTAACTGGTTTACCTTGCTGTATTGAAAGCACGGGTCTTGCTCCCTGCCACGGAGAAGGCACTCACAGGGTCTGTTTTTCACTACAGCATCGTTCTATCTTTTTCTGATATGGGGCTGGCTGAGAAGTTATCATGGCCCATAGTACTAACAACTCGGTTTTAATCACACATGAAATGCATAAAGAAAAGAATGCTTGCTGGTGTTTTGAAAGGCAAGGCTGTCTTGATGGCTTAGGCCAGATGCTTTCTTAGCAGATGGTGTAAAGGCAATGAGATGATATACCTTCTCCTAGTCTACGAGCTCTGAATGCTCTTTAAGATACCATGTTCAAAAACACAGCAGCAACTTCATCATTCAACAATGAACAGCCAGCCATGGCCTCTTTTGGAGATATCATCTGCACAGCTTTGTCTTACTTCTGGAATCCTTCAGCTTGCCCTTAATGACAATGGAGACTTTGGCAGAGTACTGAGGATTGGTTAGCTAACACACTGCATTTTATTCTTATCTTTTTATTTCCATTGTTTGTATGCTGCTATTTCATATGATAGTCAAGGGTTGTTATTTCTGACAACTCAGATAATTAATCTCCCTCCAACAGCTCTTCCTGTGCAAGGAGCAATAGTTTCCTCTTCACTGAAACACTCTAACCCAGCATTTTGTGGAAAAGAACAGACACTGAATTTCAGTTAAAAAAGAGAGATCGTTTTTCTATGCATTCCTACTTCATCATGCATTTCTTGTCTTCCAAAGTGGCCACTGTCAGTACCATGAAACTTTGGAACAAGCAGTTTTAACCTTACATCTGTGATAAGCAACCATTTGATTTCTTGATACAATTTTGAAAACATGGACACACAAAACAAGTGTTGCAAATGCCATCTGATTTAGAGGTAGTTTCCAAACCCACTTCAATGCCAGAACAGAATGGAATGTCTTGCGGACATCGTCAAGTCTCAGCAATTCATAGAATTGTTCAGGTTAGAAAAGATCATTCACCCATGTTCCTCTTCCCTTCCCTTATCCAAACTAGAATATATACCTATGTGTATCTCACCTGGCATCTCCTTCTGTAAAAAAGATACCTGAAGAAATTATACAGCACCACATTTGAAGTTCCTAGAAACCGTAAAGCAAAGCAGCTATATGCACTACATAGAAACCTGTTCCGTATATTACTGTTGTCAGTTTTTGAAAACTAACAAGTTCAAAGAATAACTTTTGTCACAGAACTTTGGCATTTCAAGCTAAAGCTCACATACTGTTTGGCAGTCTGACAAAACCTGAACTTTGCCTGGATTTGGATGAAAATTTGATGAAAATTTACTTTGCTTACATACTTGGCTTCTTTTAGAAGAAAGTGTTGTTTGTTGCTAGTGTAGTGGAGGGAAGGAAAGCCTTCTATCCACTGGAAACAGGCAGCTTGATGCTTTAATTGAGTTGTTAATATTAATTTCATTGCAACTTACATGTTTAGTTATGGTGGTGTTCTTAGCTCTAAAGTTAAGTTGCAGTTAAGTGTGCTTTCAAGTAAAGTTTACACTTTTTATAATGAATAGTTCTTTCTTCAGAACCGGAAGAGTAAAGCTATCAAAGTATCACTTAGCCTTTCCTAAACAATTTGGGCTTAGCAAATCAGCATTTGTTTCAACACTTGCAATCCTGATGTACATTGACCACTGTCACATTGCAGTTTGCAGTCCTGATGAATAACTTCCCCTTCTCCTTCATCTGTCTTATTGGTGACTACACACAAATAATCATCAGATTGGCAAACTGTGTTGCAAATGGAAGGTAAATACTAGTAGACCAATCACCACCACTGGCACTGTTCTAGTAGGAAAACAACTTCCATTTGTTATTTATTGACTATATTCATTTGACTCTCTACTTGTTGTTTTGAAGTTTGTAAGAGTTTGTAGAGAGGTGACAACATTTTCAGGCCAATTGATGATAGAATTTTACTGGAAAAAAATACCAACTCAATAAAGTAAAAATGGAGACCTACCCTCTGTACTTTCAATGCTCTAAATGGCTATCTGTTTTAAGACTTATTTATGTATGTATTTATTTGTTCTAGCCTTGGTCTCTGGACACGTCTCACACATTGAAATAAAGCTGCTAAACCCAAAGTATTTCAGTGCCATCGAAGGCAGTTAAAAACTACTCAATCAATTCCATGTTTGACTGCAACTTGTTAATGAGTTACAAATTACTTCCTTGAAAACAACAATAAAAATCAGAGCAGCAATTTATTTTTCAGTTTTTAGCTGAAAATTTTCAGTGGCTCCATTTAATAGATTGACCAGACTAGGATTCTGGACTCCCCACTTCAGAATCTGATTTGCAAGTCACTGCAAAATTTATGACATTTTCTACTTCTGAGAAAATTCTTAGGCTGTGATCTTTCATACTTAATCAAATACTGGTTAGGGTTAACTGCACTTTGTGGCAGAAACACATTTCATCAGTTCAATGACAACAACCAATTACAATTCCTATTCTGAGTAATGTTTTGGCTTTGCATTGGCCATGATTTATGGATAAAAGAAATTAAAGCAATGCCTACCAAAATGATTTGGCAAATGACAAGCCATTGGCCTGAGAAGAGATTAAAGAAAGAGTTTGATGTGTTTAGTTTGTAATCAAAACCCAGAAAGGAATCTGATTAGGCATTTTAATTCAGAAAGCCCTTACCAGAGAGGGAATACTGGTTAAAGCACCTAAGTGGAAAGGTGTATGAACTGGTGATAAATAAAACTAGTCTGGAAATAAGAATAGAGTTTTGAAGGTAAGACATTCTGGAGTAGTATTTGAAATAATGTCCACAAGGAATGTTTCATGCTAACAACTCACAAGTGTGTAAATGGGACTAGAAGACAGGATATAAGCGATCCTGTTGTTCAAAGTTAAAACTTGTGATTTGTATCTTTGGGTGGTTAACGTCTTGTATCTGTAGCAGAGCTTTGAAAAGAGACTGCATTTCCATATATCTTTCTGCACCATGTTTTAAATACTTTAATGCTGCCAGCTGTTTACCTGCAGGGGCCAGATTTACATTTGCCTTCAGTGTATAATCTGGCTTTTGGGGAATGAAGGTAGACAGGGTTACTTTCTTTTGAAGCATCAGAAAATGGCCACAGAAAGTGATTGGATATTGGGGCAGAATTTACTAGTATTTTCATGATATTGAGAAAAAATTCCTTGCCTGCTTCTCTTCAAAGACATTCAAAAAGGACCTTGATTGTCAGATCTGTAGTCAGAGAGGTTCCTGTCCTGTTTTCATAATGGATTTAACAGTTAAATGTTTTCTGCCTTTATACATGGGGTTAGGCAGTGCTCACTTTCTAGATCCACTAGGCAGTTTCTCTTCAAAAATGTCCAACTGATAAGGCCATGGTTGGGACACTGGTGGCATGTTTAATTTTTCCAGTATTACTCTCACATATTATCCTCCATGGTGGTTGGTGTGGGTTTTTGTTTGGTTTATTTCTTTTCCTTTATACTGAATCTGCATTTACAGTAGATATTTTTAGAGACAACAGCAGAATAAATATCCATGGTTGGCTGTGATTGATTCCATGTCCCTCAAGACCTGTGTTTCTTATTATTTAAGTTCACCAAAGAGTTGTTGAAGCTCTATGAGTGTGACGACTGGAAAATGTTTGATGCCCTAAGGAATGTTAAGCATAGTGAACTGCTCCCTATGTCCTTTGCCTGAACATTCTGAGAATGTGGAGTTTGCAGAGGAGATACATTTTGGTTTTTTTGCAATGTAGGCACTCCTAATTCTCTTGTACTAAAATCTCCTAAACTCTATTTCACCAGTTCATCAGCTAGAAGAGTAAGTTCCAGCTTCTGGGTGTGCAGGTTTGTAATAATCACTTCATCTAGGTTTCCATTTTAACCCCAACACGTAGGCATGTTGGCAATACATCCAGACTTGGTCTTTGGAGAATGACTCTGAAGATGTTAGGTCAGAGTCATAGCCTTCTATGCCACATGGCATTAAAAAAAATCTCAGCAACTTACTTATCACTGATATTTTTTGGTATCACTCTGAAAGCAATGTAAGAGATTGGACAATGTGCATTAGGGTCCCTGCTCAGCTTTTTAAGATGTCATTCACCGCTCCCTATCCTCCATCTTGACACTTGGAGAGTATAGGCCACTTCTTTTATCGCTTCCAGATGTATAAAGTCAACCTTTAGTTCTACAATTGGATTTATGATGAGTGAGACATTTTTTGGAGGAAGAACAGTCACTTCTACTAACCCAGCTCATTCTGTGTGTTCATCAGCACCTTGATGATGCTGCCACACACACAGCAACGGGAAACCCTATTTTCCCTTGAACATAAGAAATTCCAGAGCTAAAAATGCTTTGCAATATATTACGAATTTTCTGTTAAACATACTGACTAACCAGAACAGTTATTCAAGAAAGGATCCATCTTCAGAAACACTCTGAACCACCTTGCTACAGCTAATATGATGTTTATTCACTGAGCAGAATTGTTAAGATCCCAGAAAGGAAGAATAATTTATGTATCTGTAGTTATTACTGAGTGAGTACCATCTACTTGGAATTACTCAGCTCAGCTGTGGATAAAGTGGGAGGGGATGCAGAGAGAATACCAGAGCTGTCCAACAGTATGCAGACATCAAACCAGTTGGACACCCTTAGGGAAACATTTGAACATAAGCTTATTTGATTAAACAGCATTTCAATCTTTATTTAGCTGGATGGCAAGCATCACTTCCTATCACTGGATTATCATCTTTAAGGTACCAACAGTGAAACACAGAAACACTCACTCAAAGATGCCGCTGTTGCTCTGATGATCACTGTTTTATAACACCAATTTGTGCAGTGACTCTTCACCTGTTGCACATAAACACACAGTCAGAACACTTTGTCCTGAGTTGTTAGATGGTCTTCAATGGAGTCCCAGATATCTCCTTAATTTATAAATCTGTTAAAAGCTTTGAAATAGCAGAGTACTGCCTACATGTATACAATACAACAAGCAGTTAATTTGGGGAAATTGAAATGAGAGAGAAAAGGTATAATATATTTTACTTCTAGACATAACTTCATTGGCAGGAGGTAATTACTTAAGTGTCTGAAGATTAAAGTAGCACTTTATCAAAATAAGCATACAACCCAGACTTGTCCCGCAGGGAGCAGCATTTCATAAATACATAAACAGGTGGCATAGCGCATACTCCAAAGATGGGAATATTTCCAAAAGAAGCTGCAGAAGCTTTTATGAAGTAAATCTTTATCTGACTGGGGAGAAGGTTCTCATTTAGCTATCTGTTAACACAGAGTATTTGAGTTAGCAATCCATATGGGTTCATTTTGGGAGAAAATCTGCAGTACTGCTTAGAAAATGGTTTGTTCCTTCTCTTTCAACAAAGCCAGTCACCTCAGTTAGGGTTGGGAATGTTTTAATAAGATCCAAATAACTGTAAAGTGTTCTAACCATAGAACGGTTTGGGTTAGAAAGGACATTAATTATCATCTAGTTCCAGCCCTGCAAGTACACCTTTCACTAGACCAGGTTGCCTGAAGTCCCATCCAGTCTGCTCCAGGAATGGGGCATCCACAGCCTCTCTGGGCAACCCTCACAGTAAAGAATTTCTTCCTAATATTCAATCTAAGCCTACTCTTTGTCTGTTTAAAGTCATTCCCCTTTGTCCTATCATTACACACCCATGTGAAAAGTCACTCCCCAGCTTTCCTGCAGGCCTGCTTTAGGTACTGAAAGGCTCTTCTAAGGTCTCCCCAGTCTGCTCCTCCCCAGACTGTGCAGCCCTGACTTTCTCAGCTTTTCTTCAGAGGATTTTTTTAATAGTAATAAAGTTATTGACATGGAAAGCTACAAATACTTTAGGAGAAATTTTGCTTTGGAATTAAGGTAAAGTGGACTTCTACTGCTTTTCAAACAGCAGGATCAAAATGCTCATAAAGAATCCTACACAAAGATTTAAGAAACAAAAAGATTTAAAAACCAGTCCTTGTACCTTTCACCTATAATGCTAAGAATGAAGGGCTCAATAACTGCAGAGTGTACACACAGTAATGCTTTTGAGATGTAAGAAGCTGGACTAATTGCTGCTAAATTAAGTACAAAGAAACCTTGAAACTTGCTCAGACTACCCAGGTCTCAGGGAAACAGCAGGAGAGCTTATTTGGATGAACATAAGATTGCAAATCTTTTTATCAGGATCACTGTAGGTGAAGGTTGTGAGACAAGCCTTATATATACTGCAAGAGGATTGTTCCACCTGATATGCTAGAATATTTTAGTCTCTGAACCAGAATGCCAGGCCAGAAATGCTTGCACGTAACAAAACCAAAATCTGGCTTCAAGAGAAACAAATGCACCCTATGTCACATGACTAAGTATTCTCAGATTCTGGTTATTATTGCCCAGGGACTTTAAAACTGAAGCAGTTTTACTGATTGCTATTGATGCGCTGAAAGCCAAAGTTTGCAAATTCCCTTCAGTAAGATGGCATTAGAAATTGGATTTCTTTTTCTTTCTAAGCCAAGATTTTGGCAGAGAATTGTGAGGCAGCATATTCTGCCTGTGATCTGGCAAAGAAGATACTCTAAATTAATTAGAAGTGGGTGGGGAAATATTATCCCTGAGGACCTTGCCTGGAAATAAGTTCCTTGCAAAGGAAAACAGAAAAATTTTGAGAGCTTTTGAAGTTCCTTGCAAAGAAAAACAGAAAAATAGTAAGATAGAAATAAAATACATCAATTAACAGTCACAGCAGCTTCCTAGGAGATATAAGATCCAGAACTGAAGTTCTGGCTTCAAATCAGACCTGGGTCATTCCTGCACAAGATGAGTATTCTATCAGTATCTATTGCCCTTGCTTCAGTCACTTCTCCAGAATGGTCTTACTTCCTGTAAATAACTGGGTATCAGTTGCATCAGCTAAAAAGAGGAATTCCTTAGCCTAACAGTTAGGGAATTCACTTGGGTTGTAGCAGCAGCATGTGCCACACCCTGAACTGCACCTTCACAGTTGTATTTTCCTGCTACTGGCTACTCTCATGCAAGTTTAGTGGTTTTGATCTAAAATCGTTCCCAGTCTGCAAAACATTTCAAAACTAACATTAACTCAGCCAGCATTTTCCCCCAAATCACAATGATTTCAACAACTCAACATTTCCCAATATTACCTAATTTTTTTACAGAATATAAAGCTGCCAAACTGCCAAGACTCAGAGAACCTTTACATTGCTGACAATTCAAACAGCAGGGCTGTAATTGGTAAGGAAAAAAATCAAAATGAAGCCTAAAAATAAAACTTTTTTGATTTAGTCTCCTACTAGATTAGTGATATGCTACAGATAAAAATAATTAAGCACCTAGACACAACTAGCAATTCTAATCACAGATGAGACAGTTGGCTACACTCTTGCCATTTTATGCCCTCAGGAGATGGTGAAGGTCATTTAAGTGCACTGATGTGGGATGCTGAGCCTACTGGCCAAAAAAGAAATTCCAAACTCCAGAAAACATAGCAGCAGAATAGAGCACACACAACCACATCACTCAAAGACTGACTGTGAATCTTTAGGGCAATGTCTATGGAAAAGAATAAAAGCCCCGGGAGGCGCCAGTAAGAACTAGATTTTTGTTTCTGTGACACCATTTGTTTTCTGTTACGGGTATTTGCGTCTTAGGTTAACATTCCTCTGAGATAAGGCCTCCCACCTGAAAACATTCATCCCCAGGCCACTGATCTATGCCCCTGGCACCACACAACGGTTTCTGTCTGGAACCCAAAATACTTCCAAGAACCACATCACTTTGAGTACTTTTGTATAGAGAACTGGTCAGAAAAATGCTCCAGTGAGAGAAAAATGAATTGTGATCCTGGAAAGAGACCCTGAGCACATATGAAAGACCATATGGTAATGATCAAAGCTGAGGAAAAACAAAAAGCTGCTTTCCACCTGCAAAACAGAATTGTCTGAAGATAGTGAAATGGGAATGCTTTGAAGATAAGCCATCATGTAGTGTGGGAAAAGGAGGCAAGAAGTGAAGCCTGGTATTGAGACAATTTCCTAAGGTGTATTCTGTGATTGGTGGGTGGTGGAGCCAGGTGCTGATTATTTTCTGCCGTGTTCTAACATGTAAAAATCAGCAAAAGAAGTGGTAATTGTATTTGTTTCCCACTTTTCCTCATAATCTGCTTTCCAGTATATAGAAAGCAGGCACGGGTGGATCTAAAAATTATCTAGGCTCTTTTTTTCAAATAATTTCAGGTTGTTGAGTAAATCATCTGCCTTTCCTGAAATGAAATTCCTATATTATCTTCCTTTTGGTCTTCTGTCTCTCTTCAGGAAAATAAAGGCTTAATTTCAAACACTGGACCTGTAATTTCCCTCTCCCATGCTTCTTAATCAGCCTGAAATGTGAAGATAAGCATTAATGTGAAGTGAGGATGCTATTTTTGAGGGCACATCAAGAGAACTGAGTACACCCAACTTTTTTCATGCCTCTGTTGCACTGACTGGTAGCATCTATGCCTTGTTCAGAAAGCATATGGAATTTTGAGACATAGGCAGGACTTTTACACCAAATTGAACTACTAGTCTGGAGGAAAAAAAAAAGCAAAAAATAATTTCTTAACCATTCTTAGTAACAGCGGAGGATGCTTCAGCCATAATTTTCAAAGCAGGCAGCAAAAAACGCTGAAGGAACTTGAGATAATGCAACAAAATAAAAATATGTATGTAATTCAATCCTAAGCTGTACAAAGCAAGGAGTTTCAGATAGATATAAATCCAGAAGAGATATGAATCCAACAGTTTCATCATCACTCAGATGATATTTAATTCAACAGACATTAATTATCTCTCAGACATCAAGAGTGATATTGATGACTGAACTTCAGGTGTTCACACCTGAGATGGCAGTCATTTAACTGGTCTCTGTTTACAATCAAGTAAGTGGTTGTAAGAACAAAAGGTGGTTACGGTGGATCTGTCTAGCCCAGGTCCTGTTTCTGAAGGGGAGCAAATGTAGACAGCTGTCTAGCTTTGCAGGGATGCCTGCTGAGTCGTGTTCCTTTGCTTACTCTGACAGCCTTCAGCCATTTGTGCTTTAGGGAATTCTATGCTGAAGGTGACTGCCGTGTGTTTAAAAACCCTTCAGGGTTTTTTTTCCCCCAAACAACTTGTTTAGTCTCTCTTTTGAGACATGCACTTTTAACATTCATTCACATCACACCCACGGAAGTAGACAAGAAGGTATTTCTATAGCTCCATGCATCTCACCTCTTCAGATTTCTGCACTAGCTAAATTAATCTAAATCCACCAGCTACTAAAGGAACCCAGTTTAAGTGCAAATATACACAAATTGTGACTAGGTGGGCAATTCTCACTTGACCTCATTTAAAAACAGATACTGTAAGATTCTGGATTTGCAATTTTACTCCAAGTTACACTGATGGGCTGCAGCAAAGTTGTTTCCAATTTATTGTTACTTTTAAAATTTGGACTATATTACTAGTGGCAAGTTTTGCTTTTTTACAGCCTAGTAATTTAAAGTAATTTTTTAAAAATCATTTTACTTAGGTAGTTATTACACCTGTGCAATTCAATTACTATGCATTCTCAGTGCAGTAGTTCAGCACATGTTCTGCATAGAGGCAAACATAACTTTTGCTCCAAAGTTTTGTTTTATGCATAACTGCAAAGAGCAGTTGGAAACTAAGGATAATTAGGAATCAGCAATTGCCCCCCCCTTAGTAGCTTATTTTGTAATGTCTCTGTGAAGCTCCTTTGATTGTGATAAATGAGATTTTATGTCTGTTCTAGAAATCGGGTATTTTACAGGTCTGAAGGCTATACTTTGGGTTGTTGACTGGTAAAGGAACTTTGCCATAATATCCCAATAATCAACTGGAAAGACAAATAATGCACCATCGAAAAGCTAAAACCCGAATGTTCCATGCAACAGACTAATGAATAAGACACTCTCAAATGTTAAGGGCACTGTAACTCTAGCATTTCCCCAGTCATACTCAAAAATATTTTCTCAAGCACTGTGCAGACATTTCAGCTGAAGCAATAGAAGTGGTCAGGTGGGGGAAAGGGTAAGAAAGCAAAAATAAATTTCATTTATAAGCAGACTGTAATTTTGACAAAACTATTTGGCAGCAACACTGGATCATGTAAACAAAAATAGTGAAGCATTCAAGAACTGATCAAAAAAGGTGCTGGAACAACCAAGGAATTTACTAGGGACTATTTGTAATAAGCAGTGTGTCCTGCTTTTAAATTTACGGTACTTCTCAGTTTGATGTTTGACTTCCTTTAGCTGGTTAAGGAAGAAGGCAGCGATGACAAGCTTGCATTCAATTATAGAAATCATCTCAGTAGACTGACTACAACTTTGCATACATATTCCTGTAACAGACAACCAAGGCATGCCAGAAGACAACTGCGTTACTTGATAGACATGATAAGAATTTTCTCATTTTCTCTACCTAATAACAAAGAAATTAAAGTATCTTACAGTATTTATAGGCACAGTACCAGAATAAACAATTTTCTTCACTTCTTCTTAGTGATATATTTTTAAGAATAATTGTAGTTATTTATCAAGACTAGCCATTGTTTTACCAGTATGTTCTAGGAGGAAAACTGTACATGTACCTTTATTTAAATATTTCTTAAGTCCTAGAGAATACTCTTGAATCAGTGGAATTTGGTCACATGTAGGTATCCAAGTATGATAACCCATTTTAGGAAACCTCATGATCACTAAAGATCATGATGGTGTGAATGTCGTTCAGCTTCAAAGTGGAAACTGTTTGTGGTCACTTCTTCACTATAAAGGATGTATTTAATTATCACAAAGCACTGACGAAACACAATAGCATACAATGTTGGAACAAATAGTACAAAGAATAGACATTCTGAGCCAGATCAGCATAGACACCTGAAAAAATCCAGCTTTGGCAGAGGCTGATAAAAACAGGGATACTCTAAGGATACCTTTCCTAGCTGTCAGAAGCATTTAGCTCAGGGATTTTACTAAACAGGATACAATTTTATATTTAATGCAGATTTTTATTGCATGCATTTCTTGTATTGAATGTAGTGTAAAGCTAGTTTTGGTAGTGAAAAAATTGCCAATGAATTTCAAATCTGCTATGTTAAAATGTACTTATTCTCATGAGTTTGTTATGTGCCTGTTTAAAAGCCAGTGAATTATACAATTTTCCCTGGATTACTTGTGATTTTAGAGGCCACCCATACCGATCCTCAATCCTCTCTCCTCCATGTTAGAGATTTGCTCCTCAAACAAAAGATACTTACGTCTTCAGGTGTGCTGTTTTCTTTCTCTGTAACTTTGTAAGAGAGCTTTTTGAAAACCTCTGTAAATCCAAATCAACTACTCAAAATCACCCTGCCCCATTATCACCAACTACAATGAAGAATGTGAAAAGTAGTAATACCTAAAATAGTCAAATTGTCACATCATTTTTATATCATATCTGTTCACAGCATTATTTATAGAGATTTTTGAGGTACAGGGAGGAATGAAAGAAAACCCAATAAACAAAAAAACCCCAAACCTGTCAGATGAGTTTTAAGAAAAATGTTTAAACTACAAGTAATAGCTACACAGTCTCATATTTCAGTTACTTCAAGACTATGGTCTTATTCTAATCAACCTGTCCTAAAAGGTGTTAAATTAACTTTTTCTGTGCAGCAGGCATTCATGACAGGAACATTTTTACCTTCCATCATGATGAACATGAATGTGAAGAATTAGTATTTTACATCCACTGAAACCAACATTTTAGTACCAATTCAAAATTATTTTGCACTCCTTTTTAAGAAGTTGCTGTAAGTACAATCTTCTGAAGTTGGTGATATACTCCAGCATTAAGCAAGTAGCAACTAAATGCAAATCCCTCTCAGAACGCAGGAATGAGAAGAAGGAATTACCAAAGCAAGTTGCCTTACCAGACACGCCATAACTTACTATGTAACTGTCTAAAATTATTTTCTTAGGTTATTTCATGTTTCTTTATTTGCACGTTCTTTCTTTTCAGAATAACAAAATATGTCGACCTCCCCAGTAACTAGATAGTCAAATAACTGTATCTGGCAAAACCAAACTATACAGCTGTGAAAACACAGGCAAAGGCTGGTAATTGTCCAAATTAGCTTCTCTGTTTCTATCATATGACAAAACTTTGCATACATAATAATGCACAGAAAATATGGAAATAATGGAAAATAATTTTTCCATTTAATAGTATCCATTTGAGCCTGATTTGTTTAAAATTATCCAGCAAACTGGACAATTAAGAAATACTCTGCTAGAAATCTGAAACCGTGCTTATACTTTCCTGACATTCTTTACATTCCATTATAACATCATGATTTTAAGAATTGCAAGGCCTTTATTAATTAATTTTTAAAAAAGTTAATTGAAATTATGAATTATGCCAATATTCCTTGTACCTGCAGGATGCACACTTTGTATCAGCTGAAAGGAAGGTGGAAACACAAATGGGTGATAAAACGAAGAATCTGTAGTTTATTAGTGAAGCTAAAATTTCACCAAAACATTCTTGGTTTTACACAGTAATTATAGTACTGGAGTGGCCAACCTTTCAAAACTCATGTATGAAAATTTCAAGTGGACAAGAAGACATTACAATCCCCCAAACCTATATACCTCATACCTTGTAGAGATGCAAGTAAAAAGTAGTACCATATGGGAGGAAAGATATCATGATGCTGCTTGTTTCTTTGAAGAAGGAACTTTCCCCAAGACTTGACAGGAATAATGCAAAACTCATTATGATATGCTAGCTGAGACAGCCATGACAGATAATAAGCCTTTTTCAGAAAACTGGTGGTTCTGTGGAACAATTTGCTAGAAATGGGAAAGGACTCTTGTCTCTAGCAGCAGCATGCTGCCTCCAGTACTTCACACAACATAACTACTGAAGCCAAAGCGTAAAATACTTCAGATCAGCCCATCCTTTGTAAAGGGCTTTCCAGAATAATGGAAGCTACAAAACTGGAAAGACAACACCTCAACACAGCTGAGTGAAAGAACGTAAATGTAACATCTGTGGTACATTACTCTGCAATACTCCAACTGCAACTGTCTAGTAATTCTTTAACATTCTTTTGCTATTGCCATGTAAGGTGGCAAGACACATGGGTGGCAAACAAATCCCACTGGGTAAAGAACATATTCAGTTTATTTGTGAGCTTTACACTTTACCCAGTAATGACTTTATTACTTTCACAGGTTTCAATTATTCCCCCCAATTAAAAGCTTAGATTAGTTGGATGCAGCATAGCTACACAGCTACCATCTAAATGAATTTTTAATCTCATTCAGCATTCTAATTCTTCAGATGAATTGCTAATCTCATTCATCATAAATGACCAATTATGGTGGTTTACTTGTTGTGCCTTTTGACATATTCAAGGTTCAGGAGCAATTTTACTTACCCCAACACACTGTGGAGTAGATAGAAGCTGGAGTTCACCTATCAAACATTCACTTCTGAAGGTACTTAACTAAGCACAGCTAGTTCACCCTGTACAATTTCAGTTCCAGCCTAGTTATAATAATATGGTAAATTAATGAAAAGGTAAAGAACTTTAGTGTCTAATAGAACTTCTGATCTCTAAAATATATTCTTGCTGCAACTTATCCTTTCCAAGCTCATGCCCCAAGTACTACTTCTAAGGTTTGAAGACTGTTGTGACTACAATCAATTCTTTTCCCACTGTCACCATGGTCATTCTTAAACCATGCAATAGGATCAAAAAATCCAAGTCCTAGGAAAATGAGCAAAGGAAAAGAAGATCAAGGCTCAAACACAATTTAAAGACTTCAAGGTGGCATGGATAATACACAATCATAAATAAAGAAACAATAAAGATTTCTTCCTTAGAAACAGAAGGGAATTGATCGAATTCTCTATTTTAGTATTTCCACTATCTTTCCAGGAGAAACAAAGAAACAAGAAACTGTGCTTTATGTGAACTGGCTCTAGTTATGAGAAGTATAGGTTAGCAGACAGCAATTTCATTAATTAGGTGTCCAAAGATAATGTTAGGTATCTAACACTTATCACTCAATTCCATGGACCGTATAATTTCAAAAACCAAGCTCTGTCTCTGCTGCATTAGATAGCTATGGATTTCTCATTCTGATAATCTGATAAAGCTTGAAGATCGTTAAATGAAGAATGTGCTGCTCTTTACTTGGAAAAAAAACAAGAAAAAAACTCTAATGAATGGCTTTTCTTTTTATTGTCTTCTTAGTAAGATAAGCATATTAAGCTGAACTGGAATACAAAGAGATGGAGTAGATTCTGGCTGTTTTGATTCCAGTTTGGTACACTTCGGCGTTCCTGGAGGACTTCAGGCTCCACTATGAAACGCAGCATTCGAAATTCAACAGAAGATGAATTGGAATAGCAGTTTTTGTGTGCGATAGGGAAATAGCAACTTTATCCAACTGGTTGATTATGCTGAAACTGGGTCAGAATCAATGCCCTACACAAATGCTAGCCAGCATATAGGGAGCTGGTTAAAACTGAAACAAGAATATACGCTATATAATAATAAAACCTGGGCAATACAAGGTAGTTTTATGCCTTCTCTTGCTTAAAATCTAATATGGCACTCAAACCATTACTTAGGTCTATGTGGAGAGAGCTGTTTCAACTGTATCTTTTGTGACAGCTGGGATAAAACTCTCAGTTGCATAGGAAAAAGGTGTACAACCCCCCCATTTGTAATACGGTTTACTGATCATGTGTCAATACCGTAACTTGTTAAGTTAAAGCAAATAAAGCAACAGCCAAAGATATAAAACCAAAGATTTCAAATACAACATTATGCATTTTTGAAAGTAATAATTTAATACCATTTAAGACAAATTGAGCTTAGAATATATACTTGCTGTTAAGACTGAGATGCTATCACCACATCTGTTAAGCAACAGGAAACCTCAATTCAGATAAACATGTAACCAGCAATAAAAGACCCAGAACTGTAATTATGTAATTAGTATATGCTGATACTGTGTGAGGCACTCAAGTATTCTGACTTCATTTGTGAATATTTAACTGGCTTAGCTTCACTTTTCAAGAACATCAGAGAAACAACTACAATCTTAATCTTTTGGAGTAAACCTGCTCCATAACCAAAACAAAGCCCAGTGCTTTCTATTCCAGTCATGAATGCTTCTGGAATAATGACAGCATTAATTTCAGCAGAAAGAAGTTATATAATATACATTTATACAGAACAGTCTTGAGTTATACCCATCCTTTGCTCTTTTGCCAAACTGCCAACATTGTCTTTTATAGAAAGAAAAAACCCAGCTTTTATTGAAAGACTTTGTATATGAAAAGCTTACTGAACTTATTAAACTTCAGAAGTTTAAACAGGATAGTAGACATAAAACTACCATCAAAGAATCAATCATAACCTCCAAAGTTGCAGCTGATTTCAAACATTCCTTTTGATAGATTCCTAGTACAGCAAGTTTTTAGAAGTATGAACACTTCAAATCTCCTCTATTTATAGGGAAGTTTGTAACAGGTTCA
Source organism: Dicaeum eximium (assembly GCA_013396995.1). NCBI lineage: Eukaryota > Metazoa > Chordata > Aves > Passeriformes > Dicaeidae > Dicaeum > Dicaeum eximium. The sequence continues at coordinate 225,356 of VWZP01002217.1, read as the reverse complement.
ATTGGAGACATGAAAATCATTTTAAATAGACATCACAAGATTCATCTGTAGTTTAAAGGTCAAATTTATTAGGAGATTAAGAGATGTATTATACATGGACTATAAATACAGCACAGCTGACTTTATTCAGTCACACACCCAATGCCAACCTATTTTGTAGACACTCTTGTTCTTTTGTTCCAAGAAAAATTTGCACCATAAGACTTGGATTTAGGTTTTGGCATCTTCTTCTCTTCAACATCATAACTCCAGCCTAGAGGTTATGGGGTAATGGCAGGGTGAGACAAGAAACAACGAGAATTATATTCTCAGCATACAATATACAGCAAATGCAACTTAAAGGTTTTAACTTTAATACGTTTTTTCAATGTAGGCACCCACTAATCTGTTCCTTTCTAGTTGCATAGGAGAATAATTAAATGCCATAAATGTGGCAAATGACCATTCTGTGAGATGGCAAGACCTGACCATACTACAGACCTCTGTGCAAAAAACTTGACAGTCATCAATGAAAAGCTTAACAGGGAAGACTGACTGTCCAGTAAGTTCATGGCTCCACAATTCCACAGCACATAGAAGCACTAAGGCTCTGTGTATGTTGGTACAGGAAATGAAGAAGGTAAGAAAACACATGGCATAAAAGAACATACAAAAGATCAATCTCAAAGGCTGAGAGACAATGGAGACCTTGGAAAGCTAATAAAAAAAAAGAAGGGTGGTAGGACCAAAAAAACGAAAAGCAAAGAAAAAACTTCAACATTAGAAAGGAGTTTAATACTTAACATTTTTTATAAGAACATAAAAAATTAGGAGTAAAAAGAAAAGGGAATGAAGTGATAGAAGACAAGTAAATTATGTGATAGTTAAGCAAGAGAAATGCTTAAAAATGTCAGAAAAGAGGAGGTGGAGACATTAGTGTTTATGTAAATCAAAATGCAAATTGATTGCAGCCTCCAGGTGCCTGGAAAGTTGCCAGGGCAGCACTCAGTATTCCGAAGTTTGGTCTCTTTAGCTGCAATATTTCACTCAAAGTTGAGATACTTCAGCTGAAGCCAGAAGTGGTTAAATATGCAGTTTTAAGTGATACTCATAAGACAGTACTTTTCTTCCTTAGTTTTAAAACTGGAAGTTGCAAGCCTCAAAATGCTTAACATATATCTGAATTTTTATACTTAAGGTGCTCACAGTAAACAGTCAAGATACACCTACACATCAAAATATTCTGTAAGATACACAAGTTGTCATGTCACTTTGCGTATTCACAAATGTCACACAAACATTTTCTTCATGTTTATTAGTCTCAACCAGTGTTAATTTCCAAGTTAACTATTCTCTGTAAGAAACACTGAACAGAGATTTTAAAAACATATTCTTTCCATCTGTGAGAACACTGGCTTTTGCCTCCTGTTCTGATTAAAAATCTAAGCTTGAGTAAACAGCCAGAACTAGATCCAGAGACAGACTTCAGTATTGCAACATTCAGCACTGTAACACCTAACATTGAGACACTTGGCTGCTGGAATGGAATCTACAGCCCCAAGGTATTGCTTCATCTTTTTATACACTAGATGGAGAGGGGCCGAGTGCCTCTTAAAGAGATTTGCAACTGCATAATGACTTGCACTGCCACAGATAGCCAAAATGCATAAAGTTAGTTACATTTAAGTAATGACTGCAAGATGCCACTGTATATGATTAGGTTCCATACTTTGGAACAGACTCCTTCAGACCAGCACTTTGAGGTGCTCACGACAGAGAGCAGAGGTCACTTTTATATAAATACCAGAATGCTGGGAGAAGTTACTCTTGCCCAGAGCACTGCCACACAAGCCAAGTAGACAGAAAGCAGATTTCATCTTCTCTGAAGAACATCCTCGTCACCTGACTAAGGGGTATTGTGGAACACAAAAACTCTCCATCGTTGTTACTTAAGCTGCATGTTTTTAAACAACTGCTTCAGTGATTCAGGCAGGACAAAAAAAAATTAGGTCAACAGTCAGAATTTTTGATTTCTTCCCATTAAAAATGTTTCCTCCTTGCCTAGAACTTAGACCATCCTCAGCTGTAATATTCTGGACAGCAATGTCTCCTGTTACTGTATCCAGAGCTGCTACTCCAACATAAGAAAACACATCAGACGGAGCAGGAAGAAAGACAGCTTGCCTTATCTCCTTAAGTTCTTAGGTGAGAAAGAACTCTTAAGTTTACCAACTGTACCAAAATAACCTGCAATATCTAGAATTTTCAGAAATTACACTCCAGGTTCTTAAGAAATTCTGTCATGGAAAATTTGTGTGGTTCATACAGGAGGAACAGAGAGAGGTAAGTATTTGTGTTCCTAGACTTAGATATGTCTCAATACTATGCTGGTTAAGAAGCTAAATTCCAGTGTAAATATATGCCTAAATTTCTAGTGTCTTTTAAAAAGTAGAACTAAATAATGTAAAATTTGTATTTCTAGCTACACGTGATATTGAAGCTATCACTAAAGAAAATATTATGCACATATCATACACATAAATAAAAATGAAATCAAAATTTAGGCAAGCCAGCATCTACAGAAAAGTTTGGTACATCTCAATTATGGTAAAATTAAGAGTGTAAGCTAAGTGAATATTGAACTACCAATATTAATACTAAGTCAAAGCCTTGGTTTAGTTGGTTTCATGCACAATGGAGTAATTCCTAACTCGGTGAAGGCATAAACATTCTACACTGAACAAATGTCTGCATGTTGAAAAGACAAAATATAACATCTACAAAGAGTCTGCATGTTGAAAAGACAAAATATAACATCTACAAAGAGATGACATAAGCAGGTCATTACATTAGTGTTTTGTCTCCTGTATGCTGAATTGTTCAAGAAATAACATGAACAATACAGAGGCATAAATGCAACTACACCAAATTCTCCCAAATTTCATTTGTTCACAAAACAGTAAAATACACTAACAAAATTACAGAGATTATCCAATGCAAACATGATCCTATTAATTTCTTAGATAATAGAACTCATTTTTCAATAAAATTAGCACTACTAAGCCAAAAAAATTTCCATTCAAAGAGCAACAGACAAATTAGATTCTAGCCTTTTAAAAAGTGCAGATAAATTGCACATTCAATGGTTTCATTTCTTATCTTATAGGTTAATGGACTTACCATGTTTGTAGTGCACAATATCAACCATCTAACAACTTTGCATAATTTGGTGACCAAGGAACTTTACTATTTACCCCAGACTAAATATAGCTGAAAGCTGCACACCACAGGGAAGACTTCTGAAGAACCTTATGCTTCATGTGCATTATTCCTGGCTTTATCTCAATGTAATTAATCTTCTTCACATCCATAGGGACTAAGCATCAAGCTTAACTTTTTAAGGAAAACTGAGTTGATTTAAAAGAAGAAAAAAAGAAAAAAAGAAAAAGAAAAGAGCAGCAAAAAATTCATGCTAACGCTAAAACGGACTGCTGAATATTCAAAAGGCTGAGATTATGGGTACTGTTTGTGGTACTATCATTCTGTCAGGAAATACAAGCCTAATTAACTAAGTTTACAGGTACATTCCCTCTGACATAAAATTGCCTTATTAAGTGATGATACTGGCTTTTCTACTGTCTGTTTTCAGAAGTAAGAACAATCATCAAGCATATGTGCTTAGACTCTAATGCTGGGCAGAGTTAGGCATAACATCCTAAGCCTACAGGTTCTTCATGGGGAGCAGCGAGGGGCTGTGCTTCTCCTCTCTGGTGACCAGTGACATGACACAAAGAATGGAATGGAACTGCATCTGGGGAAATCCAGACTCAACAATAGGAAAAGGTTATTCACTGATAGAGTGTGGTCATGGGAACAGGCTCCCCAAGGAAGTGACCAGGACACCAAGCCTCTCAGAGTTCAGTGAGCATCTGGGTGATGCTTTTAGTCACACAGTTTGCTTTTAGGTAGTCTGGTGAGGAGTAGTGAGCTGGACTTGATGATCCTCTTGGGTCCCTTCTACAATAAATGTATGCTGCAATATAGCCAAAAATGAAGTCTAACATGCTTACTTGGTAGTAATTTAATTTTGGTTTTTCTGATTATCAAACATTCACAAGAACTCTGACAGTTTCCCTTAGTAAGACCCGAGGTGCTCATGTTAAACCTTCAGGCAAAGACCACACTGACATGCAGCTGGAACACCAAGCCTGGGATACACCTGAAGTATTAACTTTCCTCCAAGACCTCAGCAAGGTCTCATTCAGCTCTCATTCAAAACAGAGATACTTGCAAAAGCATTTTAATATTACATTTTAATAATAATATTTATGGCTGAAACACCTTTCTAGAGAGTGGAAAGTCTAGATTCAGTTCCTTCAGCACCCCTGGAAATATCCCCCCCTTCCCGTTTTCCTCCTCCTCATGCAGAACACTAGCAGCCTACCAATTCTGCAGAACAGAGGGAAGGTACTTTATCCTGTACATATTCTGTCGTTAATAGTTTGAGATGAAGATTGCCTATGGAAGGATGAACCCCTCATAGCCCATACATATAATACGTACCATTTTTTTCAGCAAAAGCAATGGCATCTTCTTTGGTAGAGAAAGTAAGAACCATGTTGGATAAAGGATCAGCTCTGCAAGTAATCAGATAACAATTTTTAGGCATTTTGGAAATAGAAAAAAATTATAGCTGCATCTCAAATGTAAATTAAATGCTGTATTATACAGCTCACTGTAGTATGCCAACTCACGAACCATTCATAGGACTTTTAAAAATTATTTTCAGGATCAACACTTACTTTCTGCAAAGTATTGTTTTACTCTTTCAGTGTGTTAAACTTCCCTCACAACTACTTGCAAAAATTCCTTGGGTTGTTAAACACACAGGTCTAACCACTTGCTGAGGTTACAGTAAGTGCTCTGCAAGACTCCTTAATTTAAATCTGTAAAATCCCTTTCTTTTTATAAGATCAGGAGGTCTAAAGTAATTCTGAACATTTCAAGGAGACCAAGAGTCTGTAGAGCAGCTAGGGGAAGAATAATCTGAGACAGAAAAGAGCAGAATACTGAAGTGAGCAGAGAAGGAATTAACCAGAAACTGAAAAGTACATTAAAAATATTGAAAGTTATGCCTTGGTTGAAGTCACATGACTCCCACAATTTATTCCTACACAGCAAGCAGATCACAGGACACAACTGAAAATGAAGCTCCAAAATACAAACTTCTAGCTAGCTAATTACATAGTGGTTAGTTTTAGATGACCAACTATTCCTCAACTGCATGAATTAAATACCATAAAGGTTTTTGAAACAAATTAAATAATTAAATTCTCAGTTAAAACACAAAATTGCCTTATTTGTTGCTACAAAGGCTCAATTTAAGAACAATGACAAAGAATAAAAAAACAAAACAAAACCAAAAAACCGCACAAGAGTTCTAACACTTAAAGAAATTAGATACTGGTTGTAGCAACACAAAGATAGATAAACCTCCCTGAGACAACACTGCCTATGAGCCTGGGAGACAACTGGAAAGACAAGACCAAATTGCAACAAACTATTGAAGGAGCTGCCTCTCAACTGCTCTCTCTTTGAAGCTAGAAGGATAAATGAAGAGAAAAGACTGAAGATACACTGAACTCTCTACAATAAAGGGCAAAGCCTGTGACTGGAGAAGGGGGAGGGGAAAAGGGGGAATCTTGCTCCCAGCAAAGACAACAGAGTAATTTTATCTGATGTACGCATGGAAAAATGGAGTTCACTATATATCCAATATATTCCCCAACAAAAAAATCAGAAACAAACAAAAACCACACAACAAACAAACAAACAAACAAACAAACCCAGGACAAAGACAGGAATTACACTTTTGCAAGCCACTGCGATAGGCTCTCTTAAAGACATTTAAAGATTTCTCTTATAACAGCAATTAAGTCAATTAGGAACTAAGATTTAGTTGATGACATGACCAGTGGAGAATCAAATGGCCCCAGTGTCCTGCAATACTGTGACAACTTTTGCTTGTCATTATTCTCTTCCATGATTGAGGTTGGAAAAATCTTTTCAACACTGCTAAAAAGGAACAAAGAAGCTTTAGGTCTGAAGTGTAGTGAGAGACCAGTGCCTGTTCAGTACTGCAAATACGGCAAAAGCCTTCCATGACAGAGGCAGTTGGGAAATGAGAATTGTACAGAAATTACTTGTTCTGTTTTATGTGGAATCATCTTTCATTCAAACTAAATAAATTTCTGATTTAATTCCATAAATGAGCTATCTGTGTGAGAAAACTGGATTTCAGGATGTCCAGCATGACGTCCTGATAGTGTCAGCAGTACCAGTGCTGGAGAATTTCCTATGCCTACCCCCAATTGTTCTATCAATCACTGAAAATTAGGATTCCACGTTTTGTTCTCCTGTGAGATCTCACACAATGAAAACTTCGCACTTCCCACAGCTTTGTTTACAGCTTTATATTAAAAGGTGTATCCAAGAACTGTCTTTAGGCATTCTGGTAATGAAACCTCCCAATTAAAAAAAAAAAAAAAACACCCAAAAAAAAAAAAAAAAAAAAAAAAGCCACGGGTCCGTTTTACTTAGATCTATAACTGGATAATTTTCACTGAAAAAAGAGCCAAATAGCCAAGAAACAACAAGTGCAAAAAACTCCAGCCCCAATAAGACTGAAAAATGACAGAAATATAGGAAAGACCTACAAGTAGGTAAGTATATTGAGTTCAGAGAAAAAAGGGCTTTTATATGTAGGCCCTAGGGAGCTCTAACCCACTAATCCCATTACACTATTCAAAAGTAAATGGAAAACTGGAAATGTTCTTTACAGAAATTAAATCTCAAGAGAAGAAACTCTTCTTAGGTATTTTTGGGTGTTGAATGGTAACACCAGAGTGTACACTAGCAGTTTTTACAAGAATGCCTTAAAAACAAATGGATACAAACTAATTTACAAAACCTTTAACCTAGCAGCATTGATTCTCAACAGAGCACTTTTTTTTATCCTACCTGGAGCTTGCTTACCCATGAGAAATTCCTTTCCTTACCCCAAAATAAAAACATATGTAGAGCCTTCTTAAATTTTTATGAGAAATCAATGCAACAGGAAGACTTCATTTCAGAGTTACTTTGAACTAAATTTCTGGATACATTTATGTTCTATGTAAAAAAAAAAATTCTGTGACTGGATTTAGAATGTTAATATATCTCAAAAAATGCATCCTGAAATTATTTAATGTTTAAGGTTTTACAGGTTTTTTTCATAAAATTTTGTATGCTTTAATGCTAAGTGCTAACATGATTGTAGCCAAATATTTTCAGTACATATTGTATTCTTTCTGAAGTTAGAAAAATAATCTCTAGTGATTGACTTTGGTTTATGTCTAATAATTAACTATTCTGAATATGCCTTTTGATTTGGAGGAGCTTCTCAAAGGAGACAGCTCCTCCAAATCAAAATTATAATACTGTCAGAGGAATTACTGGTGTAGTTCTCAGAGTCTACAGGAATTCTAACCACACTGTGAAATAGTACTGTATCCATATAAGGAAAAGAAATAATTAAAAATTAGATGCATACAAGTTATAATTACATTTTCAAATTACAGTATATTTAGTGAAGAGTAGTACCTTTCTGGATTTTGTGCATATTTAAGTGGTCTTAGTGCTAATACTAATTAGCACTATTAGCACTTTATTTTAACAAATAAAGTAATATTTTAAAGAGCTGGCCTTCTTGTGGTTTTTTTATTAGTTATGACTCCTCATTTTAGATCCTCAGGATAAAAAAAAATCTTGGAAGTTTTGTTGTTTTTGTTTAGAAGTGCAACTGAGAGCTGAGAATGATTTACTGCTTTATGTGACTAATGGTTACATAGTTCTGGTCCTGATGCTGCCACATGGTAACATCACCACAGTGTAATCATTGAAATGTCTGGTTGTTAACATCTTTGTCAAGCTCTTCCAGATGATGTTGTGAGCTTTAAAAATCTGCTTTTAAACTTAACAGATCATAAATCATACAACAAACAAACCCAACCACTTACTGTAAGTACTGTTATAACACAATCAGATTTACAAGTAAAAATATTTAATATTTCAAATTTCATTACTAGTGAGACCTAAATACAGAAGAAAAGTCTTTTCAAATTCAGTAAGTACTCACGTAGATGCCCAGCCCATTAAAGGGTTCTCCCAGCGCTCTCTGTTATCAAATTCCATCTTCCATTTCTTTGTATTGTTAGCTCCTGACTGCATTGCATTACGTGCTGGAACAAAAATGTGAACTTTTCTGGTTTTGATGTGCTCATCTGGAACACCAGTTAAAGTAGTGATATCCTAAAAAAAACATAATGTGACTTCTTAAAAAAGGGTTCATAAGAGACTTGTAAAATAATACTGCTTATGCTTTTTATATAAGTTCATGCTTTATTTTTAAAGTTACAAAAGCTGAAAAAAAATTTAACAAAATACAGTATGATTTCAGCTGAACACAAGTAAAGGTGATACATATTAAGGCTGCTATTATCCTGCTTCCCCTGGCTGAATGAGGTTTTGCTTGGAGCAAACTGACTTGAGCTTGCCCATCTCCCATCTACAAAACAGCAAGAGCCAGAAGAGGGACAGGACAATTCCTCCATCCTTCTCTGTCCACAGCTGCAAAGTCAGGACTGCTTCAACTCGCACCAGCTAGAGCAATTGTGGAAAAGTGCAAACGCTTTCTTCCTCCAAGAAAATATTAGAGCACTGACTGAAACACTGACAAATTCCAAAATTTTAAATAAGCATTAGGAATCAGAACCTCATATGAACAGGACTATTCACCAAAATACTTGCCAGCCAAATATGTGCTGCAGCTCACGTGCTTCCCCATGGGCTTAACTCTGTATATTGTTAAGAGACACCAACACCTGTGTTGACTCAAGAAGCTATCCTTAGCATGAAGGAAGAGGCAGAAGGTAGTATCTTTTGCAGAAAATGCTACTGATTGTTTAAGACTGCAGAGAAGGTACTAGAATTCAGCTCCTATCTCTCCAGCCATTGTTATTAATTAAAGTTGACCCCCCTTTCCATGTTTCAAATTATGACTCAGCATTTGACAGTCACTTGTTCTGTTGATGTTCAAGATCAACAGAGGAACATTTGATACTGGTAACATTCTTCTGTATATTTGTGAAGGACAAAATGATTTAAATTCCAACCTTCAAAGAAAAAGAAGATTTGTAACATTGTATATAATCGACAGTAGAATGCCCTCCTCTACGAGGGAGGGATAAGCCCTCCAAATAAGCCTAACAAAGATAAATCCTTCAAACCAGCCTAAAAATATTAACTGACTTTAACAAAGCATAAGATAGGGAAAAATCTCACAAGAACGGCTGTGAAAAATTACCCTCAGCAGCATCTGATATAATTAAAGTGAACATTTTTGCTAAAAACTAAACAGTAATTATGCAAAATTAACCTGTCAGTTCACCCTAGTAAAGACTGAAATCAAACATCAAATCCATCTCTAAGGAGGTTAAACTACTCCTGCTCCTCACATACTTAAAAGGCCAGTGGGAGCTCCTCAGTCTCCCTCCCCTCCCCTGCCTTCCCCTCCCCTCCCAGAACAAGTAGTAACCTGGTCAAAGACCAGAAAACTGCAGCAAAACTTTGGGCATATTGAACTCATCTTGACAGTATTGCCATGACTTGAATGAAAAGAGAAGTTTAAACAGAACACTGTCATTTTACATACATGTACCTACTAACTTTATGGGATTTTCCTTTGTGGCAAACTTGAAACTTCCTGATGCAGTCACCAGACCATCCTTTGAAAAGCAGCAGTTCTAATTTTTAATTTTATTTTAGAAAATTTGGGAAATCAGTTCCTTAAAACTATAAAAGGGAGGAAGTTTAAAGCATTTGACTGGCATTTGCAATTAGGACAGCAGGGGCAACAACCAAGCATCCACACTAGCTTTCCAACTTCTGACATTTCTACCCAAACTAACACAAAAAACTGTCAAACAATTCCATTATAAATGCTTTCATTAGGACCAGGTCATGCTTGTTTTTAATTTGAGTCTAGCAGTGATATGAAAGAGAAGGCGTAACAGCTACTGGAATGTTGCAATACCTGTGTAAAAATACCTTTTGACAGACTAGCACTTCTCAATTCTGAAGCTTAAATAGGAGTTCAGGAAGGAATTTGCTTAAATTTTTCTGATTTGACTTGGCAAAGTGCTTTGTTTAACAAAAAGGAGTTTTTTACCTGCAGTAAAGTTTGGTGGGGATTCAATGTTTCAGCTTGCTGATTTATACAAATAGACTGAAATATTAGCCTTTATTTCTGTATTTAACAAATATGAGAAAATGTAGTAATATTCACAAAAAATTTCTTTTTCTGCTCTCAAACAACATGGTATGTGCAAAAATGCTGGGGTTGTTATCATCAAATACTTTCAGATATATAAACTTCAAAACAGCTCAAAATTATTATTTTTTTTTACTATTATTACTCTCAGCAACTCATAAGTACATTATGAATTTTATGATTCAGATTTAGAAGTTTTTGAATTCTTCCAGAATAATCTGGAACTACTAAAATAAAGATACTACATTAAATAACATTATGAACATATACTATTTTTTCTTTTGAAGACTTAAGACGAAAAAATCATAAAAATATTACACAGTGCATAAAGAACACGATCTAAAAGGAGAGTAAAATCAGCAAATGCTGTATTTATGAGATAATCATAGTAAAGAAATGCCTAGACTTGTTTATCTGGATGAAAGTAAAACCAAAACCCCAGACAACCCTTCAAGCCATGTTTTTCAGGCACTCAGTTGGCTCTAAATCAAGGTTATTTCACTAATAATATAGGATTAATCCCATAAAAATATTTTCAAATGGAAAATTGAAACCTGCTTGCTTTCCAAAACTGAAAAATCTACATGGTGTTGCTAGCTCTCCATACTTACATTCATTATAGCTAGAGTTTCCATGCCTTCTGGGAATCTAGCAATCATTTATTGATATCTTCCCCGTTTTAAAAGCTGGCAATTGAACAGACAGTTGTTAGGACAATGAGTTTCTGGTTGCTGAAGCTCAAGTTGTCCTGACATAAAATCACTGATTTTTGCTTGCTGTAGACATGTAAGGTACTGTAGCATAGCTGAGCTGTTGCCAAAGATATGGAATAAAAAGGCTTGGCATCTATCACATACTTGACACCTAAAGAGCACAGAAGCTCTAAGATTCCTATTCCCTGTAGGCGCACTCTTAGTCTAGACAAACTGATTTCTCACAGTTTTAAAATGCATTACAACACTCTATTGTGATCATTTCATCCACACAGCTCCAGCTAGTGACAGAAGAACCTGTCCTTTAAGCGACATTTCAATGGGCTAAAGCTCCCGCTCCAAGATGCCATTAAAACAATATAATACTTGAAAAGAACTATGCTGCATTGGGTTGAACTCTTTACTGGGTCTACAGTGCTTTGTTCTGAGTTTAAGTTCTCATTGAAACTACCTGTGAACCAACTTTCCAAAACAAAGATATTTTTGACAGCTGGTTTCACATTACTATCTTTTTTTTTTAAAGTGTTCCCTAATTTTGCTGTATTAGCAATTTAAGATACTAGTGAGGGGTTCAGCATTCAAAATCTTAAAAGATGACAACATAAAAGACTTGAAAATTGAACTGTATAGATTTACTAAAAATTAATAACCCTGTTTCACATTTTTAAAAGGTTGCCACCTAAAAGGTGCATTCTGACATTTTGTTTTTCTTAATATATATATTACTTGAATAGTAAACTCTGATTTTTTCTTTTGTAACTCAAGAAAATTTTAATACTAATTTTGAGGCATTTTGTCTCTTCTTGGAATAAGCTCAAAGGGACAAAACCCCCTTTTTTTTTTAAACAGCAGAAATCACGTAAGATTTCGTACAAATATAGGGGACTTCCTTTATTACAACTTACATTACTTAAGAATGTTTGTTATGGTGGAAAGCCTGCTAAAGCTGTTCTGGAAAGGGTAGTAACAAACAAAATGTGCTATGCAGCAATAAGAAAAACTGATGCACAGAGGCAGTGTCAGTGAAAGCACTATTCAGCATGAAGATGACTTTTAAAGGAAACGAGAATTTCCTTCTTTTAAGTACTCCACTAACAGCAGAAATTCCAAAGGGGACAAAAAATGGAACTCCCTAATTAAAGGAGAGAGACAAAATGATTGAAAGTAGCTCCGAAAACAAATGGTTTTGAATAGATGGGTCAGGTGTGCATAAAGGTGTCATGTTTCTTCTATGGCATGTCCTTCACCATGAAGACAGAAACTGTACATAACTACTATTAACTACCTACAGTTTAGCACTCCCGTCCCCCCCCCCCTTTTTTTTTTAATAAAGGAAACAGGGAACAAGCAATGGGAAGTTGATGTCAAAACACAGAAAAACCTCCCAGCAAGCTTCCAGCAACCACCCAGGATTTAGAGTCTTGCTAGCCGCTCTCTTTTCAATACCAGAATTTCACACATTTCAATGACCATTATGACTTCAAAGAATCAAATTTTCATCATTGTCCGTCATCTGCCGGTTGATTTGTATAAAGCAGTTCTTCTGCATGCATTCCAGACAAAGGGCTCCTTACTTTCGTGGCTATATATCAAGTTTAAAAGTTCTATTTGTGACAGTTGTGTCTGTGGTAAATTAGGGTAACACTGAAGGAGTGCAGCTGCTCTGCAGGAACCTCCTTTTTGGCATCATTTCACTTAAATAAAATCTGAATAATTAGCTTCTGCCTTTATTAAACCACAAAAATGCCACTGGCCTTAGCAATTACTTCCGGTTGCCCCATCTACTTAACCTCAATAGTTTTACACTTGTTAGAATGGAAAGTAGAAGTTTTCTGTACTTTATAGGAGTTTACAACAGCTTGCTCTCTTCCCCACCTCCAACATGTTTTACCAGGCTAACTATGTAAAGTTTTGCTATAAATCCATGTTGCAATTCACTTTATTTAGAAGTTGTTATATCAAAGTACATCTTGCATAATACCCACAAAGTAGCTTCTGTGAAAAAAGTTTTTTATTTAATGTGTTCAGCTGCTTAACTGTAAGTCAGGATCAGAACATACATGTTTCTACATTTCAATACAATGTTTTTGAAGGAAATGCAAAAGAACAGAATCTGCTATGTAAACTGCAAATGGAAAAATGGAGCAGAATGAACTAAACATGGTCAGATAACATTTATCTAACAGCTACAAACAATACAAGGGGAAAAAGCACATTTGTCCTTAGGAAACTGTATCACACAGGATACACTTTTCTTTCAGGCTTCACAATCATTTTGCATTATCACAGTAAACAATGAACAATATGGTATACTCATAACATGTTCTCCCATGTAGCCATCCTGCAGAATGATTAATAAAGAAGCTGAAAAAAGCATCTGAAGAACAAAATTTTCAAAAATAAAACCAAACACTGTAAACAGGAAACAGAATTTGATAATACGAAAGACTTCATGTAAGCTTCCATTTAAAGAAAATCTCTTTTCACAAGCGGTTTTGTAAAATACTAAAGAGAAACTCAAAACGCAGAAAGTAGGTCTAACAGAAGAAGAAACCATCACATCACTGGAATCAAGCTAAGTCCACTATAATACTTTTCAGATTGCTGACTGCCATTATGCAAAGGAAGTGTCAGCATCCAAAACAAGCACCGGTAGCTTCAGCATTTCTATTCATCCGTTTGTATTTCACACCTGAGGCAATAGTGTAGCAACTATGATATTTGAACATTCACTGCAGTTGCCAAAACTCCTTGAGAACTTCCCTGCTGTCCTTCTCCAAAGGCTCAATACACTTTTCCAATATTTTATATGCTTAATATTATTCTATACTTGCTTGTATGAGATACTACAAATAAAATGGCATAACACATTCTACACACCATTAAAACAGCATCTCTCTGAATCAGTGATTTGAAAAAAACTAGGAAAGAGCAAAAAGGAATAACAACTGGAACATGACTTCACAATAGTAAGTAGAAAACATCATTCTCACCAGCCCCGCTTTCACATCTTTAAAATACTTCACTTGAAGTCTACAGTACATCCCCAAGTTTTCTAGTCACATCTCCTCCAAAAGTCACAGAAAATTGGTATTTATAAAAGTGATTACTGGCAAGTTATGGGATAAGCTGCTGAGTTGTGCTTTTGTTAGTTTAAACTACAACACTGAAAAGAAAAACAAAAATCTATGATTTTGCACTTCTCAATACCCTGACAAGACTCAAAACAGAGAGACATTTTTCTTGACACACTTGCAAAAAATACCATTTAGCCTGCATTTTGATGGACAAGTAAACAACATCTGACAAAAATGAAACAGTTGAAACACCTAAGTCCCACTTTCAGCATTTTTTTTGCAAATTACTTTTTCCTCTAACCCAACAATACTTAGAAAAAGTACACTTTCTAGAACTCATCCAAAGCATATGTAAGCAAGTATTTTGCTTGCACACACAGACAAGTGGCTAGGTCTTTTTTTGAGGTCTTTTAAAAATACAGTTTTCTAGAGTGCACAGATTTCAAGCACTCTACTAAAAATTCACACTGCTCAGATTAAAAAATATGCAAGAAAATCAGTTAGTGAAGGATAAGACCGAGGCCATATTTTTGGATGATGGACTTCCAAATCAAAGAAGAGGTAGTCTTGAATTTAGAAAATGAAAGAAGGTAACCAAACAATTGAAACAATCTGATTTACCTTAGAATAATTTACATTTTGGTAACACTTCCCTGCTGTACTGCTCTTACATAAGCAACTGCTCTTACAGACACTATTACTCAGTGGAAAACAAGAGAACAGGTAGGAAAAGCTTTGAAAGAAAGCAGACAGAAGTACTAGCACATAGACACTACCTAGGATAAAGAACTTTGTACCTGTTCCCCATTTAGTTCAATTTTGTATGTACTATTAAATAAATAGCATATTGTAGTTTACTTGTAGTTCAGTGATGGCATGTTTTTCAAACATAATTTATTCAGTTTGCAATATTTATAATACAATCCTAGCATAAGTCACAGTAAAGCAGATTGTCTTGCAAAGCTAAACACAGTATTTCAATAGTATCTTGGTGAATTATTCATTACCGATGATTTATAGTCTATAAAATGTAGTCTTGATCATGGACACCAAGAGCCTTAACCAGCAGTTCAGAATGAGGTCTTCATATCTGAAGTGAAAGCCAAAATTCAGGCTAGTCTTCCGCACTGGAAATAATTTCTGATCCCATTTTAATAAAGTACTTACTTTTAACATTCACTAAAAGTTGCATATGACTTAAATTAATTTTTTAAGGTAACTGCTTGTCAGGAATAAAAAAATTTAAAATTATGATCTACTTTATGCCCATCTGAAAACCTTACAAAGCTTCCTTTGAAGTACCAATTAAGAAAATTTCCAAATAAGAGCCCAGTATAGTTTCCCAAATACAGGTACCACTTGTTTCATAATCTTCAGCTTTTGGAAAGGGTTTCAATTGATGTTAAGTATGTGGCTTTTTCTCAAAGCTCTCTTATCCATTGACGCTGCGAAAGACCCAAGGGAGCAAAACATTCAGAGCCTGCAGGGAACTAGGAAACTACTTACACACAGGTAGTGGAATTGCTGCTGTGAGAAAGGTCAACTCCTAATCTAACCTGGACAGCAAATATTCTAAGGTCTGAGCTGCTGAGCACCCATTTGGATGTACAGCAATAAAACAATCTTAGGAACTGATAACTCTGGTAAGACTTTTTATGAGAAATCATAAGAAAGATTGTCACTACAGTGACAATGAAACATTAATTGTGAATTCAATTTTAACTAACTAACAATGTCCTAGGGCTGGAAGCTAGAGCAAAGGATACTAAAATTTAAATCCCATTATCGTGCTTTTTCTAGTGCTCTTTTCCTTTCACCTCACAACTACCAATTAACTAATTCCCTACTGAATGGTAGCTATGGAGCAGCCTTTAAGGTTTAAAAATTAGCAAACTATTTAGGCTTCTGTTTATTAAGAAAAAGGTACTCATCAAAGGTGAGGGTGAAAAAAAAAGGCAAAAAGTAGTGTTTTAAAGTTTAGCTTGACAGTTCTGACACACTACTTTATGGTCTGCTACTAAGAACAGTATCAAGAAATTCCACCAATGCCTGCCTTCATTGTGAAGCATGTTCTCTATTCTTCACATCTCCTTTACAGAGAAAATGATTTCTGTAACAGATCTTTGCCTATACAGTTACAAGTGGTGTGAGACATAGGAGAGAAAAACAGAAGCAAATCCCCAATCAAGAAATGCAAATTTAGAGCAAAATCCCTGTTAGTGCATGCTTTTTAGAAGAAGAAAAGTTGCACTTAAGAAACTACAAGGAAATCTGACCTGTTAAAAGCTGCCCCTTACCCTAATGCAGGATGTAATGCTTCTGTGTAATATGCATGCACTTTAGAAGTTGAAAGAAAGTGCTAAATAGTGTACATAATTTCCATACACAGCAGGTAGTGAAGCAAGAAAAGAAGTGACACAGTTACCCTCATTAAAGAGATGCACAATAGAGAACTGTTATGCAGTGTTAGCATATTGAAGGTCTATGCATCACGGATGTTGCGGCTATTAACAGCTTAAATGTTCACTGCATTTTGTTAATTAGTGCATATAGCTTTTAAACCTTAACTGTGTTTTAGAAAGTTCTTTTCTAACAGCACTTTCTGGTGAGGATGGAAGGGGTTGATGGGAATTCAACTCTTTCAATGTTATTAATAAAATACACCTTAATACCACTGGACAAAATGGGTTCCCTTACATTTATGTATATAGCTAGTTAAAATTGATGTTTTCAAAAATCTCTCTATAAAAAGGCTGAATCGTAACTAGAATGTATTAGTATTATTTCACAACTGGTTTTAGCTTGTTATCTCTAGAAGTCCATTCCTGCAGTTAGTACTTTGGCCTTTATATGCTTGGCCTTTACTAACAGGACAGAAATCATGGTCTGATACTTTCCAATAAAATAGAGAGAAATCCATAATCAAATAAATTCAACTGGATACACTACATCTTTCCTTTCAGTTTTGCATTGCTGTGGGAAAAAAAAATCAAAGGAGAGTACAATGTAAAATTGTGTTTCCTAAATGGTGATAAAAATAAATAAGAATTTGTATTGGAACCAGACATTAGAGAGATATTCAACTTCTGACTCAACAGATGCAAGAATGCTTTCAAATAGAGTCAATGCAGCAACAAAAATGTGGTCCTAAAAAAAAATGCAAACCAGAAGAATAAAAAATAAAATACTAGTGCAAACTACAATATTTATCTTAAAACAGCTTCTGCCTGGTTCATATGATACTCAGCAAAAACTTCAAATACATGATTTATATAGATGATGTTGGCCTACATAGGAAAAGATTTACTTATTTTTATGTGTGAATTTATGTGCACATCCAGAAAACAAACTGATAAGTAAAATCAATAACTTCTGCAGAAATTTTAATCCTAATTACTACGAGTCATAATTTTTCGTAAATATCTGCAACATAATTAAAACATCCTTTAAAAAATACTGTCTTTGGTATGTCTTACTAGCATTTTGTAGAAATTCCTTATAGCTCAGCTTTTTCTAACTTGTTAACCAAGTTTTAAGGGTAACGGGTAATAGGATAGAAGTTGTTTTCCCATCAGCAAAGACGTTCTTTTGCTTTAAACTTGGAGTGAGTAGAACTGAGTATGCCAAAAAAGATACACATAAGAGACTAAGCAATTTCCCTACAGCACGTGTTTCACAACACAAGAACTAAACGGCATACTAAAACTCTGGTGCTGAACATCAGATGCTCTCTCCATGGTCCATGTCTCCACTTAATACAGGTTAACTTTGCCAGTTTGAGAAAAGAGACATCAAAGTACTTCAAAGATACCTCATAAACATGCCATCAAGAATTTGAAAAGCATCATATTCCATCACTGATGATGAGTAGAATCAGAAAGCACTGAAAAAGCCTCAGGCTCTCTTGCAGCACGACCAAGATGTTCAAGAATTCCCAATGAATTACTAGGCTTTCCAGACAAGGAAAGCTTTTCCTTTCTAACTTGATAAAAATGACTCAGTTCAACCTTCATAACTAGAACCAGCTTTCATAGTTTCTAACTTTCTTAGGATTTGTGGTTTTCTAGTCTTTCTTAGGCTAGGATTTGTAGTTTAAGCCTACAACTTAGTACTACAGAAATGCAGAAAGATACACTTGAATGCACAGAAAAACAAGCACTGTACAGGGAATTTATTCACGACTCCTGAAAAGACAAAAAGAATTCATGCTATCTACAGAAATACTTCATAACTTGGGATACTAACTTGGGTGTTTTAGGAAAGGTTCAGATAACGGAACTGTTTTATGAGAAGGTAGAAACACCACCCTTTAAAAATAAAAACTATTGAACAAAACACCTCCAAAAAATGAAGTTACTTCCTACTCCAGTTGATTACTTGGTTGTATCAATGACTTACTCTTACTCTTTCTAGCAGATTAGAAACATGGTTTGCATATTTAGACTTCCAAAACCAAGTGAGTGTTTGCATGTTGAATAATCTTTTATAATCAAAACTAAATACAGCACAAGGACACCCCTTTAATTTGTTCTGAGCAGCCACTACAGCAAACTCTTCAAAAGCATCATTCTTTGACAGAAAATTAAATATTATGTAATGAAATAAAAAAAAAAAAAGCCAACATACTTTTTAAAAAGACATACTTTTACCAAGTGGTCTAGACTGAAGCCTTGAAATTTTTGCACAATAATGCTGTATGAAGGAAGCCCAGACAAAACAGATACTCAGAGGAGTTGTGTACCCTCAATCACAAACACTCCTCCTTCCAACAGCCAGCAGAGAGAGCACTACTGTGTATCAAAAGACCCTCAAACCAAAGATATCTAAATCCTTTACCCCAGCCTAAACCCAAAATAAACCTACACAGGGATGAGAGGGAAATTGCCCTCACAGATACAACGATCTATCACTTTATACAAGGTTCTGAGCTACCTGCAAAATGTCGTTTTCTAAACTGAACACCAGAAGGATCTTCAACAGAATTTTAGTAATATAGCAATATTTATTGCTCTTAGAAGACAGATGAAGGTGATGGCAATTTCTTTACTTGGACTGTCAGTTATAGAAAGCTTCTTTATCATGGGGAGTAACTTGTTGCCTACAGACATTATTACAGAAAGCACTTGATCACGCAACTGGATTTTCTAAACCACTGCAAGCTTCATCAAACTACGGCTGCTCACAAAAACAAGTTGTAGCAAGTACTGCAGACTGAATTGAGGTACGATATTCCAACTAAGGAGGGATTTAATATCCAAACAGCAAAATATAGTAAATATGCAGTACTGAAAGTATGTACATAACTAGACAAACTGGTAACTACAGCTGAGCTTGTACTGTAATTAAGCCCAAATGCAAGTATCAACCATAACTATAAAGAAGAATATGATTAATTTTTTCAATTAGAAATAAACAAACTAACAAAAAAAATATTTAGAAACAAATATATACTCTGGCAGACCAGAATGGTGTACATGAAGTTAGAAAGGTTATCACCATCTCCAGAGTCATTAAAGCCTTCAAATATTACATTTCACTTAATCTGCCTTTTTAAGCCTTTCCCTCCCCAAAGCAGTATTTCTTAGTCTTCACTGGGTGAAGGGGGACGAAATGGGAAAGTGTGGGCAGGGTATAACAGAGAAATAGAAAAATAACTTTTTAATAGATTATGTTTTGCAGCAAAGATGCAGTTTCACACATAAACTATCAGTGACTGCAGAGGAAAGGCCTTTAAGCATTTAACCCTCTGCAAGTCCATTCTTAGATGGTTTTATTAAAGTACATGTCCATTTTTACTTCCTAATGGTCTTCTCTTTTGAATATTTTACTTTTACTGAAATAATTAAATTAATTTTGAAATAGTTCTAGAATGTAGTTTTATACCTTAATTTATAACCTCTAGCATCATTCAAACATCAGACCACAGTTAAACAAAGAACTGCAGATAACCAAAGGCAAACAAAACACTTTTTAAAATCTTGAATCTCAAGTACAACACAGTTCAAATAAGCTCATCACCTGCTTATTTGACACAACCGTGATCGAAGAAAGTACTTCTCCAAATCACAGGCTTTATATGCAAAGCCCCTTTGTGCAAAACTAGAAACTGTTTCTCAAAACATATTTGCAAAGTAAAGGATGGAAAAAAAATCTTTATTAGCCTAGTTTTACATAACAACTTTATTGTTTTTTATTAATTTTTCACTTTTCTGAAGCAAAATGCAAGCTGCTGATCTAAGTTAGAGAAAAAAAAATAAACAGAATGAAGACCAGCCACAAGAGGAAAATTCGAGGCTAGGGGGAGGGAATGAATAACTCTAAACCCCCACAAAAATTACCATCCTGGTCCTGTGTATGCTTTGAAAATGACAAGTCCTTATCAGAGCTACAAATATAAAGTACAGAAAACTCATAAGTTAGATTCCCCACCCACAGAGAAACACTGTCCTAAATTGAATCCTTTATGGTAGCCACTTGAATAAATACTGCAGCTAGAGTGGATTAAGTGAAAGATTATTGCAAATTCTTTTATTCCATTAAGGTAATTAAAGAACAGCTTCAACTCACCCTTAAAGAATTAACCCACAATGGGTTAACAGCATTTTGAAAACCAAAACATAGAACATCCTTATTATTTAACACAGTGGTAATGCTTGGAGAATTCTTGGCTGAAACAGTAGTTTCAATTAAAAAAAAAATCTAGTAAGCCTGTCCTTAATAAATGCACACTTTGCCAAGTGTTTCTCTTCACTGAGTTGCAAAAACAGCTCCTACACACAGTGTTCAATGCAATGTCACATTGTCTCGCACATAATTTTATGACACATTACTGCTTTGGTTTTCAGAGTAAAGTGTATTATAGACTCTCAGTTCTTGGGAAAGCAATGATTACACTTTAAAAGGCATATTAAAGCATTATTTGCTATATCCTTTGTTTCATAGCACTGTAGACTATCAGACTGAGTTTTGAAGTTTCATCATTCCAGACTATTTTTCACTTGTTTGTATATTTTACTTTCAGCTGCAGTATTATCACTGTTTATTATAGTAAAGGTCTACGGTTCTTTAATCAAACAAAGATTATACAATTTCACTAATTTTTAATCCTAGCCAAAATTGGGATTTGGATGGTGAACAAACCATGACTCAATCCTGAAAACACCGAGTGATGTTTGCTAATAACACAGTCTTCTAGAAAAAATGGACTGGAGTATTTCCACAACACTCTTGTGGAAAAGGTTCATACTCTGAGAATCCTAACACTGTTACTCCTGGATTATCTAGTAGTAAAGATTTAAAACAGACACTAAATGATACCTCCACACAGCCAAAAGGAAGCTGCTAAGATTCTTGACACAGATTTTACAATAGTTATTATAATCACAGAAATCACTGCAAAGGCCCGTAAGATAATTGAATCCAATTGTTAATTCAGCATAGCCAAGCCCATCACTAAACTTTGTCCTGAAGTGCACATCTACACATCTTTTATACATCTCCAGGAATGGCGACTCAACCACATCCTGAGGCAGCCTGTTCCAATGCTTTATAGTCTTTCCTGTAAAGAAATTTTTCCTAATATCCAACCCATTTCCTCTTCTCCTATCAACTGCTGCTTGGAAGAGGAGACCAATCCCGCCTGTCTATGCTCTCCTTTCAAGTAACTGTAGGGAACAATGCGTACTCTGAGCTTCTTTTTCTCCAAGCTAAACACTCACAGCTCCCTCAGTAAATATCACCATTTCCCCAGCTCCACTGCCTCTCTCTGCACTCACTCCAGCACCTCAGTGTTTTTCCTGGAGTCTTTCTGGAGGGGCCCAGAACTGGGAACAGCATTCGAGGTGGGGACTCAGCAGTTCCCAGCACANATACATCTCCAGGAATGGCGACTCAACCACATCCTGAGGCAGCCTGTTCCAATGCTTTATAGTCTTTCCTGTAAAGAAATTTTTCCTAATATCCAACCCATTTCCTCTTCTCCTATCAACTGCTGCTTGGAAGAGGAGACCAATCCCGCCTGTCTATGCTCTCCTTTCAAGTAACTGTAGGGAACAATGCGTACTCTGAGCTTCTTTTTCTCCAAGCTAAACACTCACAGCTCCCTCAGTAAATATCACCATTTCCCCAGCTCCACTGCCTCTCTCTGCACTCACTCCAGCACCTCAGTGTTTTTCCTGGAGTCTTTCTGGAGGGGCCCAGAACTGGGAACAGCATTCGAGGTGGGGACTCAGCAGTGCCCAGCACAGGGGGACAATCCCTGCCCTGGCCCTGCTGGCCACACCACTGCTGATCCAGGCCAGGCTGCCATTGGCCTTCTTGGCCACCTGGGCACAGCCTGGCTCATGTTCAGCTGCTGTCACCCACACCCCTGTGGTCCTTTTTCAGTCACTCTTCCCCAGCCTGTGGCACTGCCTGGGGTTGGTGTGACCCAAGAGCAGGACTCAGGTCTTGTTGAACTTCACACCATTGGCCTTAGCCCACCAATCAACCTGTCCAGATCTCTCTGCAGAGCCCTCTTACCTTCCAGCAGATCGACACTCCTATTCAAGTTGGTGGCATCTACAAACTGACTGAAGGTGCACTCAATCCCCTTGACCAGATCATCAATACGGATATCAAACAGGACTGGCTATGATACTGACCGCTGGGGAATACCACTTACTAACTGGATTTAACTTCATCCACCACCACTCTCTGGACTTGGCATTCCAGTATTTAACTATTCACCATCCAGGCTTACCCTGAGTGAAAAGTACACCCATCTAGGCCATGAGCAGTTTTTTTTCTTTTCAGGAGAAAGATGTGGGAAAGGATTTACTAAAATTCAGGTATACATCATGATGGCTTTTCCGTCATCCACGTTGACTTACATCACTGGCCTAGGCTGCTGCAGCATATGGCATTTCCAGCTCACCTTGAGTGCCCTTTCAAAAGTAGAAACTGCTCATCCTCAAACAAAGATTCAGATTTTCTGTGCTCAGTTTGGTTTATACAAGTTATCTTCAGTGAGTTACACAGAGTTTGTCTACAGTCTGATGGAAAATGGTCCTTTACTGAGGTTCAGTACTAAGACTTCTCAACTATTACTTAGAAAAAGTTAACTTGCAGTATAGACAAAACAACTTCAGGACACACAATGAAATGTTAATAGCATCATTCTGTTTAGCCTTACATGCTTGCAATAGTCTGCCCCTAGGTGTTCTCACCATGCCAAAAAAACTGTTTTAGTACCATTTAAACTGCACTGTGTAGCACTGGCCTTGCTTAACCCTGTGTAGAACCTCATTTTATCTTGGCCTGATACAGAATAAAAACATTTGTGAGATAACTGCAACTCCGCAGCAACCAAGCCCTCTAACTGCTCTGGCAATACTTTTTGCATTGAGCTACAGAATATATATTATTAGTTGGATATTCTGCTTTAACAATGCAATGTATAATTTCTGTCAGTATTCTAATTTTGAAACATCCTTGAAATATCATCACTTAACCAAGAAAAGATTATTTCATTGACAAATATTTGTGCGAACCTTTCACCTGCGAACAGCAACCTCCACCCAAGTGCCTAACTCCAGGCTTAACATCCACAATGCAGCCTTGCCCGCACTGACTGGGAATCCTGCTTAAAGCACACATGATGAATTGGATGACTTTTAGCTACACACAGTATTGATGCACCCTATTCATAACAACTGAAACAAATCACAGGAACTAGAACAGCCCCATTTCAGGCAAAATCACTTCAACTTTTTATAATGACAATATAATGGCGTATGTTACACCATACACACAAATAGTTATATAAATTGGAACATTACCTGAGTGAGACTTGCTGCTGACAGCCTTTGCCCTCTATATCCCAAATTTCTTAATGCAAGCAGGGTCTTGAGAGACTACTTTTCACACAGCTATCTGTCCACACTCTGGAATAGGACCTAATTGGTGGCCAGAGAATCAACATGTGATGCAAGAACTGCATTTCTGTTGGGCTTTGTTCATTTTGTATGCTATTTTCTTCCAGTTTTTCTGTTCATTAAAAGTAATTTAATCAGTATTCACTGAAAACAACTAATAACTGAGACAAAGATATAATTTCTTGGATATGTTCTATACAGGCTCAGGATTTACCTCCTTTTACATTAAAGATACACACCTTTTATCTAGTGAGACAAATGAATGGTTTAAACTAGTGGTTTTCCTACTATTTTGTTAGTAATCATTTTTCTGTTGTATTCAACAAAGTCTAGGCTGCAGTAAGGAAGTGACCAAGTACCACCTAATTATTCAATGTCAGGATGCTCATACGTCTTCTACTTGTTTTGTGTTTCTCAACACAAGGAATATTTTAGTACTGCTAGAACCAAATCATTCTGTTGAACAAGTTCTAGCATATGCATGTACACATACGAATACAAGATTGGCAAGAGCACTGGAAATACAGATTAATTCCACTACAATATGCAGTTAAAAGTTTTCAACAACCTTAGCATTACTCTACCAGCGTTGTAAATATCAAGTCACTGAAGAGTTCAGTTTCAAAATAAGTTACAAGATGAGAGTGGCAGACAAGGATAACCATATCCCCTCTTTCACCTGTTCTTGCTCCTTTTGAAATGTAAGTAAAACCACCTATAAGGTGATGTCCAGCTTTAAAAAAAATTTTAAAATATGACAAAGATGACAAATCCATCGAAGTATGATTTAATGATTTCTAACAATCTGCAATAGAAAAGAAGTACTTTTCAATTCAATGTTATGCATCAATTTCCAGAGTACAGGTTCAATACAACTTGTAAGGAAATAATGGTTTTATGCTTTGTAAGATTAATTAACAGAAAACACCTGTAATATGCTGAATTAGCCTCAACTGGTTGTAATTAATCATATTTAAAATTAGGAAATCTATTGCAGCAACCTAAAATAAGGTAAGATAGCACTCTAATATGAGATTTAACAAGTGTCTAGAGAACTTCTCCTAATGCTGAGAGAGTTAAAAACCACATCAAACCCTGAGAGAGTCTTCCTTGCTAATGGGATATAATTTTTGCCTATTAAAAGAACATAAATTTACAACACTATGGAAGTTATTCCCAAAATTTAATGAAATCTGCAAATGAAGTTTCTAATTTTCTGTCATTTTGTTTCAGGGCCGACAATAATATAAAAAGAAAAAAAATATTTTTGCATTTTGACTGTGGACCTATGTGCACAACATTGTAAGAAAACACTATTCAGTTTGACATTTAACCTAATACTTAAAGAAATAAAGGTAAAATTATAATTTAGACACATTATAAAAAGTAAAAAAGTAAAAAAACTTAATGGCTGCTAATACAAGATCTCAAAATACCTCAGCAAGTATGATATGAGAGTTTTCAACTTGATGACAACATATGACATTAGAAATATGCACTCCATGTCCAGTGTATTTACAATAACACTAAGGGAACTGAATAGCTGTATTTCAAACTAGTTTCACTTTAACTCAACTGGAAGTATAAACTCTCATAGCTAGATAGGGTAATGTACAACATTAACTTTGAAAAAGGTACATTTTAATTCAATATGGAAGATGGAAGAGTATTTTTTTATGGGACTGTCTTTGCATTGTAGTCTTTTCAGAGATATGTATCCATCACCCAAGGCCACAAAAGGCAAACTTAATACTTTTCAGGCATTATAAAAGCTGTATTTAAATATATATATGTATATGTATATTTTAAAAATAAAGAACAGTGCATTTAGAAGTCATTTAGGAAAATGTACATCTACTGACTTGTTCAATCTTACACAGTGACTCACAATCTCTGTACAAATATCCTGATCCCAAGTTATGCAACTAGACTAGCAAGATAATAATATTTGTGAGAATAAAGTACTATTTTTTCCTTAATTTTTAAATCTAAGATTATACTGTTACTTCTTAAATTCAGAAAGAATTTTATGAAGTAACTGATTATTTTTTTACTTGTATGTAGATTATTATTGCAACATCTATATACAAAGCATGAGAGAAAAAAGCTCTGAAGAGCTGTTAAATTAAGTGTGGGTTTATTTCCAACAGCCTGTTAAACTTCAGCTGTTTCAACTCGTATATATCATTACAAATGTACAATTTATAAATATAAATTCCAAATATTTTTTAGGTAGTTTGTATAGCTTCAGGGATACAAAGAAGATACATACAATGTCTGGTACATATGATAAGAACATTGTTTTCCTGGATGTTCAAAAGCAATATGAAAACCAATGAAAGGCATGCTTCTGCTGTGATGCATTCCTCCCAGAAGTCTTACAAAAATTATACTATTGAATAATATAAACATAAGTGTCAGGTTGCATCTAGAGTAACAGACCACACATTATGGAAGAAGTTACAAGAAAAGATTGCCAAATTTCTGATCTGCTACTGATTAGCAGAAGAATGTTATGCATTTGTTTCCAGTTGTAATCTAACCTTCATGCATATTCAAAAGCTAGAGTGTATATGCATAGTAACAATAATCTTCCATGATAAATCTTTATGCAGTATCTTTAATAATATGGGTACCAATGAAGAAAATTTCAGGAAGCTGGCAAATTCTGTATAATTTCACTACACAGAAAATATGTATGAATTTCAAAAAGAAGAAACTTGTTATTAATTACAGCTCACACTGGTCTTTGACTAAAATATAACAATAATAAATAAGGTAGTTATTATTTTACATTGCTTAACACTTGGAATGCCATATTCGTTCACATACTTATGTTTTACTGATGTTCCACTTTCAAAAGTGTATAAAGGACTGCTGCTTTGTAGTTCACACTTATACGGCTTTCCTAGAAGAACGCAGAATACCATACTGAATGCCTATTGTGCAGAAATAACCCTGAAGGCTGTATCATAGTATTCAGTAGAAAACCCTTACCAATTTTTCATCAACTGTGATGAGTTGCGTGTCTCGAGTTTGGTCCCGTGCCAGCCGCCATGTGGAAGTGCTCAGTGACCTGCAGTGCAAGACTTGAAGTTAAAAAATGCTTCATGCAATGAGAAAATAGAGGCAGACAAATCTTACATAAACAAGTTACTTTAACAATATCCGTCTTGTAAAAAAAATTGAAGAGGGAGAGATGAGGGCACAAAAATCCTTTTTCTCCCCAATTAGTTCTGTCTGCTGAGTTTTTGGCAGACTCCCACTTAGCAGTTCACAACAGGCTGCACTTTATGTCAGCCTACAGGCTCTCTGTCACAGAGAGACTGCCAGTGGCAAGGACTGTACTGCTCTATATGAATGTACAGTAGCTGGTTTGTCACGAACAGACAGAAAAATACAAGGCTGCTGCTAGCATTCTGGAACTCTGATCCTTAAACTCATGGCATCAGAGGAAAAAAATCCTAAATCTATTTGTAATGGTAAAGCTCCAATTCTACACTTCAATAACAGGACATTAACAAATTCAAAAAATCCCAAACCAAACCAAAAAAATGACTAAACAAATTCTAAGCTGATACTGGAAACACAGTTTTCAGGTTGTGAGTGGACAAAACAACTGTTTTGCTTCATTTCCAAATCATTTTGGGTCAGCTTACTTATTTCCAAGAAATACAATTTATCTTCTTGCATAATTGCCAAATCTGTAAGATACATATGGAAACAGAGAACCCAATTCCACATCACTGAATTAACAAACTAGATTTGCCCTTAGCTTACATTATGACACTAATGACAGGAGTAGGCCCTTTGAGTACAAATCGTTCTTTGGCAAAATAATGCAACAGCAGGTGAAACAAGCCAAGAAACCTAATTCTCTGACCTCATGAGAGAATACCAGGCTGGAAGAGAACCTCAAAGACCATCTGTTTCAACCTTTCTTGGCAAAAGCACGGTCTAGACAAGATGGCCCAACACCCTGTCCAGCTGAATCTTTGAATAGACCAACACTGAGGAACCCACCACTTCTCTGGGGAGATTGTTCCAATAGCTGACTGACTTTACATTGTGAAAAATTTTCCTTGTGTCTAACCAAAATCTCCACAGAAGTAACTTATACCATTAGCTCCTTTTGCATTCAACTCACTTTAAAAAACGACTGTCTACCTTCTGTGTAACCACCTTTTAAAATATTGGAATATGGTGATAAGATCTCCTCTAAGTCTTTCTTTTCAAGACTAAACCAACTCAGTTCTTTCAGCCTTTCCTCACATGGCAGGCTTCCCTGTCCTCTGATGATCTCTGTGGCCTTTGGACCCTCTCCAGCCTGTCCATATAGTACTGCAGGTATAGCCTGAGAAGTGCTGAGAACAGTGGGATCCTAACTTCTTCATCTCTGCTGGTTATGCTTTTGTTGGTGCAACCCAGCAATCTGTTGCCTCTCTTTGCTCAGAAGCAACTGTCCACACACACTGAGACTGTTTTCCTCCTGAACCCCCAGGTCCCTTACCCCAGAGCTAGTCCCCAGTCAGGTAAACCCCAGACTATACTGCAGTTCTGGATTATGATCTCCCAGGTTGAACAACAGCAACTTGCTTTTATTAAACTTCACAACAATCTTATTAGCCCACTCTTCCAGCCTGTCTAGGTCTTCCTGCAAGGTGAATTTCCTTTCCAAAGTGTCCACTTCCCCACTCATCATCAGCCAACTTTTTGGTATCATCATTGATATAACATTGGTATCATCAGCCAACTTTTATCAGGGTTTGTCAAGAGCCCACCATAGATCACTTATGAAGAAATCAAACAGTCCTGGGCCCAAAGCTGATCCCTGGGAACCCCACTTGTGACAGGTTGCCAATGGAAAAGGAGTGAGGCACCACCACCCTGGGCGCTGCCTGTCAGCCAGTTCCCCACTACTGCATGGACCACTTCAGTAACCACCACACCAGCTTGGCTGGGAGGAGGCTTTGACAAAGCATATCAAAACCCTTGGAGAAACCCAGGTAGACAATAGTGTGCTCCATATTTTATTAAGACCATTTTAAAGAAATGAGGAACAAAAATGCAGGAATTCAGTTTTCTCTACAGGAACCTTCTGAAACTAAGCAACTGGAACAAAGTTCAGTTACGAAATACTTAATATAAATCTATACTT
This sequence comes from Dicaeum eximium, assembly GCA_013396995.1. Taxonomy (NCBI): domain Eukaryota; kingdom Metazoa; phylum Chordata; class Aves; order Passeriformes; family Dicaeidae; genus Dicaeum; species Dicaeum eximium. Next base: position 196,146 of record VWZP01002217.1, on the reverse strand, counting down.
TCAACACAGATTACATTCTACTAAATTATCTTCCTCTGCCATTAACAACTTCAAAACATCTCCAAAGTACATGTAACTCTGTGGCATGGACAGACACATCTTTTCCTATTTAAAGTGCCAAAATCTGTCAGGAAAGTTACTTTGTTTCAAAAACACAGAAGTTATCAAGTGCAAGGAAGCACAATAATTCCATAACAATTCAAGGTAACTACTTTATTAGCTCAAAATCTCTGTACCAGACAGTTTCTGGCTCAACTGGTATTTTTTAATTTGCACATGTAAAATAATACATCATAAACACAGAATAGAGAGATACTGCAGTACTAGGAGAACAGGCTGTTACTTGGTCCTTATTTAATTACACACCAAGAGAGAAGTTATTCTAAGAGCGTCCTGAACAGCAGCATTACACTTGTGTTCCAGACCTAATTGCTAAAGCCACAAAATATCCAACATGAAATATGAAAAAAACCATTGTAACAGGAAAATTAGTTTCTCCTCCACTACAGTAGCTTTATTATCAAAGTAATATTCTGCAGGTAGTCTAGAACTTCATGTGATACAGTGTTCACTACATTATTTAATGTCTGTCCAAGGAAGGATATTGGATTATGCCATTTAATTCCTTCATCCTCTAAAGAAAACTCATCTACACTATGAATCAATAAGTTCTCTGAAGCATGCTCTGTGTCTGATCAATATGTAAAGATTGAGGTATGCAAGGGCTGTAAAAAGGCTGATCAGGATGACACTTTTTCTGTAATATAAATTCAGTTATGAACAAGATTTAACACAATTTAGTTTGAACATAGTTGAAAGTGGGTTGTTTTGTTTTAAACTGAAAAAAACATTAATCAGCTTTGAAAAGTAAAAATGCCATGCCCTTGAATATTATTTCCACTCAGCATTACATCATTAGACATTGTTTTCACTAATGCCCTGATAAAGAGCAGGGTAAAAGCCCCACCAGACTAAAGGTGGGCAGAATCTCTTTCTGAGATGCCTCCCCATTTTACACAGAGGGAGCTAGGTTTTTTGCATGAGATGACTCTGTCAACTGGGATAACTTCCAAGGCACCATACCTTACAGCTCTCCATGATATTTTAGCTATTCTTCAAAAGCAGATGGACAGCTTACTAACCTATGTCAACTTCTCTTCTTCACCATTTTTCAAATAAATTTCTCTTGACTACACAATTCTGGAAAACGTACAACTGTTTCTGGAATTTGCAACCTTGTACACTTCTTAAATGAGATGCCTTCTGTCCATCCCTGAACTGCAATGAGTTGAACAGAACATACTTTCCCTAAGAACTTCCTTCAATTGAAGAGTGCCTTTAAAACTGGCTTTTGGACGAGACTAGGAAAGTTAATGTCAAGTCAGTGGAGGAGGGACCTCCATGTGAAAATACATAAAACACCAGTTGTTGCATCTCTCATTACTTTCCTAGTAAACGAAGTTTGGAAAAACCAACAACTCTGAAGTGCAATGTGAACTGAAACACTGCTATTTGAAAGTTAATACAAAGTGTAGCTTGATTCCCAGAATGCCTATTTAGTTTTCAACAGGCTTCACTGCAAGTTTGTAGCTAATGTCAGGCACTAATCTGAGGACAGAACCAGGAAATGCACCTCTTTCACACAACGCTCTTTTCTCAAACTCCCACAATGACAAGTATAATTTCATCACTCAAGCTTCACCTTAGAAATTGTATATACTTTATAATATCTATCATACCTTCAAGTTAAATGCATTTGCAATCTAAATCACTTAAGTGAAAACTTAATTTAAGCCTTTTATTTCAACCTCAACAGTACAGTAATTCTTACTAAATTCTCCATAATATTTGTCCACATGCACCTTGACTTTTAGGTTGCTTTTCTGATGGATAATCTTGCGGAAGTATAGAACATATATTTTACATACAGAATCACACACAATCACAAGGTTGGAAGAGATCTTCAGGTTCATCGAGTCCAACCCAGCCCTAACACCTCAACTAAAACTACAATTCCATTCTCACAAGATGCTACTGCTTTTGTCTATTACTAACCTCTGGAAAGGTAATCTGCTTTCTTCCGTTCTGTCTGTAAGGAATATGGGTATACATTACCCCATTTTGCTTCTTTTTGACTGTTTATGCATTTTTTTTCCTGTTGGAAGTATCTTGCGATGAGACCTTACGAGCAGGAAGTTCTACCCTGTTCCAAGTCTAATCAAACTCTGATTTAGAACCATTGTACACAGAATACTTAGAATAATCAAAAATAGACTGTTAAAATAATTTAGAATTTCAGAAACTATACAGAAAACTTTACACATAGCTAGCAACAATAAACCTTGCTACCTTCTAGGCTCATTAATGACCTATTCAAAACATGTACCAAACTTGCTTCATGGTTACTATCTAATAAACAAGGTGTGACAAGACTCCAAGATGGCGACAGCTCTGTTGTGAATCTGCCCAAACATTTCCCTTATATTGAGCTTGTTAGTGATGAACAGGTGTTTAAATGTAAAAACTTAGGTTTATTGTAAAAGCCCGCCTTTGAAAACAAAAACTCTGCAGAATTACATAAAACAAAAACTAAGGTTTACTAAAAAAAGTCAGCTCTCTCCTTTATGATTTTCCATATACTTTCCCACAGTACAGAAGCTCCTTTATCTTCTGAGTCCACCATTTAAATGTCATTTAATTTATATTCGTAAAAGAATTTTCTCCCTGCCCCATGCCATTGTGTTGGGAATCTCAATTCCTCCATCTTGATCTAAATGATCTTATACCATTATTTTACACGAATATAAGTTAAGATTTTCTATAGTTTATGATAATTTTATTATAGTAATTTCTACAGTTTATTTAAACTGTAATATTTTGTCTTTACCACCCATGAGATTACTTCAACACAGACTTTGTTATATATATGCTACAAAACAATATACTTTTAATGATATTTCTAGGTCTCGGTGTTAGGAATTTTACAAAGATTAAAGTAACTTTTTCTTCCACTGTGCATAGTTCTTTAGAAAGGCATTGTAGAACTGAAAATTGCATCTAGAAAATATTGTGGTTACCATTTGTTATTGTAGAGTCTCGCAATAAATCTAGACATATAAAATGTCTTTTACACTTTATAGAAAAGACAGGAATAGATATTTGGCAAAGACTAAACTACGCAGTCTTCTTATTAAATTTTGTAACTCTTACCTCAGCTCAGGAACACAGAATGAATTAATGAGGACTACCAGAAAAAATATCTTTGTAAATTTAAAACTTTCTGTGGGTACCATGTGTCATGAAAAAACAAATGCTGTGATCATCTAACCACGTCTTCCATGATAAGTGTGTATTCCCCTTCCACCATCATCTGCAGATACAGCAAAGTCACAAATGGTTTCCATATCCCTGCTGCACAAATGAAGGAGTCCAGTGATAAGCCACTGACGTTCTTCAGTCTACTGGAAAACTACAATATTCATTACAATATCAGGTCTCTCAACCATCTTTTACCACTGTGGGATAAAGACATCGCAGCCTTTGTTGCAAGGAAGATTCTTAGGTCTTCACTTCCCTTCTTAAGTTATAGACCCCAGCTCTGTTGAAGCCATTAACTTCTGTTGAACAGCAGCCAAAAAGTAAAAACAATGGTCAGTGGATCCCTTTTGTGGTCTTGAACGTATGACTTGGTTGCATTGCCTCACTTGAACGTATTACTTGGTTGCTCCGAGTATCTGTACTCTACTGCTAAAACTCAACAAATTTGACCACCATAAATATCTGCTAAGTAACCCATGCTTAATTGCTACATAGTAAGAAGCTGCCATATTTACATGGCATGAATTTTCCTTCCACGGAGAGCAGTGCTGTCATCGGAATGTTACACAACACCCAGATGTGAAAACTTGTATTCACCTGACACAATTCAGTAGCTGGCTCTTAAACCATTGCACAAAAACTTTTCCTTAACCTCTCTATGCAACACATCTGACTGTTTGATCTATTAGCACCCCCTTTTGGTCAACTGTTGGAGATATGGTTAAAAAACACCACGTATCACAAAACAGGTAATCAGATCATAATGTATATGTAAAACAAAGTCTTCAAGAAAGCCCCATGTACCACATGAAAAATGAAGACAGTCATCAAGAAGTAAACGTAAAGGATGTTTTAAGTACTCTGACACTGAAAGACCAGGGCACCGGATGTGAATAGATGTATATGCAGAAGCTATGATGAACAATTCAATACATTGAATATTGTTAATTCTTAGAAAACCAACCTTTTTAATAGTATTGCATTTAATATTATTGGATTTTTAATAATATAAGCTTCAGAAGGTACAGCCACCATAAAAACATTAACTTCTGAACAAAAAACCAAAAAGATACCAGCTAACAACTTCCACAGTATCCAACCTGGTCATACACTGTGATTAAACAGACTAAATACAGATCAGTATGAAGTTCTGGCACATAAAACACAGGCAAAAATGATACATTGTCAAATACAATATAGATCACAGTATTCAATATATTTTTATTTAGCCCCAGTACAATGCATTTTTATAAAGACAGCTTGCAAAGTTAATCTTGTGAGAGATGAATTTAAACACAGTGGGATAATGTTTCCTTGGTATTAAACTCACTACTGTAGTTGAAGAGATAATGACTTAACAGAGTCAATGGTTTTTTATTTTTACTTGGTTTCACTTACTAATCTTACTACTCCCAACAGAAGTAAAATATGGAATATAGTGCCAAATACTGCCTATGGCGACATGTAGGTCTATTTTGTAGTATGAACTGCAAGACTAACTTTTGTGTTTGGAGGAAAATGAAGTTCCTCATTAATAAATAATATTTTCATACTCTGATGAAGTTGGCTGATCGTATCTTTTCCTTTGCCCACGAAATCAGTTAAACAGAGTAAATTATGTTTCTAAATGGATGGAACCAGTATTAATTTATTTATCTAAACTACTGATATTTCTGTAGGAAGTTGCTGAAATGATAAAAATTGAAATTGAAATAAAAATTTAAATATATAGACACTGCTTTTACTTGCTAGTAAGTTCATGTAATAATTTTTTTTTCTAGTTGTGTGTTTGGAAAACAGGGCAAGAAGTGACTGCTTTTCTGTCAGACAATACTTATGAAAAGAAGCAATGGTTATACAAATGTACTAAATTAACATGGAAATAAGCATTTGACTTGTGGTTTGGAACTTTGAAGCTAAATGTTTGGGGTTTTTTTCACAAATTGCCTTTACAAACATTAAACTAAGGCCTGTTAGTCCCACTCCAGTGCCTGGTAAAGTTTTGGAGAAGACCATTCTGAGAATTACTGAGAAACACCTGAAGGACAATGCAGGCATCAGTCACAGCCAGCATAGTTTCATGAAGGAACAGTCCTGCTTGTCCATTTCATTTTATGACAAAGTAACATGCCTAGCTGGTCAAGAGAAGCCAGCTGATGTGATCTTTCTGGATTTCAATACTGTCTCTCACAGGATCCTTCTGTACAGAATGTCCAGCTCACAGCTGGACAAACACATCACAGGATGGGTGAGAACTGGCTCATGGGTTGGGCACAAAGGGTTACAGTGAATGGGGTGACATCAGACTGGGGACCTGCCACTAGAAGGGTTCTACAGAATTTCATCTTAGGCCCCAAGACCTACAACATCTTCATTAACAACCTAGAACGTTGTTAACATCCCTTCCAGGGATACTAAGCAAGTTTGACAATGACACTAAATTGGGAGGAGCTGTTGAAGGGAGAGAAGCTGCACAGAGAGATCTTGACAATCAGAAGGACTGACAATCACAAACCAGATTAAATTTAACATGGGCAAGTCCTGGATTCTCCACGCGGAATGAGGCAGCCCTGATGTACAGACAGACTGGGGAATGAGAGGCTGGGCAGCAGTGCCATGGAAAGGGCCCTGGGCTTCTGCTCCATGGCAAGGTGGACATGAGCCAGCAGTGCCCTGGCAGCCACGAGGNGGCAGCCAGGAGGGCCAAGCGTGTCCTGGGGGCATCAGGGACAGCATGGCCAGCTGGGCAAGGGAGGGGATTGTCCTGCTCTGCTCTGTGCTGGGGCAGCCTCACCTCCAGTGCTGGGGGCACTTTTGGGCACCCCCATATAAGAAGGTCATAAAGCTATTAGAGAATGCCCAAGGGGAGGGCCAAGGAGGTGTTGAAGGTTCTTGAAGAGAAGCCACATGAGAAGCAGCTTGGTCTGTTCAGCCTGGGGGAGACTGAAGAGAGACCACATTGCAGTTTGCAACTTCCTTGAGAGGGGATGTGGAGGGCAGGCAGTGATTTCTCTGTGGTGACAGTACTTGACAGAACAACATGAAGTTGTGTCAGGGGAGGTTTGGGTTGGATATCAGGAAAAGGTTCTTCACACAGAGGGTGGCTGGGCATTGCAACAGGCTCCCCACTAAAATGGTCACAGAACCAAGCGAGACAGAGCTCAAGAGGTGTTTTGACAATACACTCAGGCACCTGGTGTGACTCCTCCTGTGCAGGGCCAGGACCTGGACTCACTGATACTTGTGGATCCCTTCCAACCCAGAATATTCTGTGATTCTTTTAAATTAGTTAAATTTTCTAGTAGTAAATATGTCATTACATACAAAATAATAAAACTTTAGTTATTTTAGATTCTACTTTAATTATCCCACAGGTGAGAAAATGCTGTTGACCTACTACATTTAAAGAAGCATCAGCTGAACCACTGACAATATAAAGACACAGTCCTTCCAGAACTACCACAGGACCAGAGCACTATATCCACCTCTGCACCCCGGTGAACTCCTCAGGACACAAGACAGTTCTGCAAAGATATGAGTTGCCCACCCCCATTTTTTTTCATTTGATGAGCTTTCTAGCAGTCAAGACATATTAAAGAAGGTTAGCTCTGACCTAGCACCAAGCCCACACTTTCCCCGACTCAAACAGGGCCCATCTGAGCAGCCAGCTAACTGAGGTGGCATGACTGGGTGCACAACAAAGACCAGTCCTTCAGAAGACTCTGTATCAGGCAAACAGTATGCCCAGGCTGGCTCAACCCACTCCTGCAGAGCTGTACAGGTGTATTTTAAGATTTTGAGTATAAGCATATGCACAATGGAAACAGCTTGAGCTAGGAAAAGTTCAGCCAAAAATCTTTAGAGGTAGCCTGGAGGTTCAAGTCAGCACACTCGCAAGCAACAGCTGTGCATCCTGAAACAATTCTCTGCAAGTCCCAGGCTGGTATCAAAACATTTCTTGAAGTGCTTGGATGCAAACTGACTCATTATTTGCAACTAAACTTCTTAAAAAAGTCATGTCAGTGCTCCTTGACCCTCACATGCACATGACTCGGAGCATACCAGTGGTCTCACGAATTACAGGAAACAGATTAGAAACACTTTTGAGATAGGGGCTTAACATGTTAAGAATAAAATTACTCAAAATTATTTAAACATTTCTGTTGTAGAAATCAAAGAACTCATTATGAAAGGAGACCTGGTATATTACATTTACAGCAATATAATACATAATTTCTAAGATGTCCAACTGCTATCAGGTCACAGGAGCTCTGGATTACTGCCACCTGTACAGTTACTAATAAAGCATTTAATTACACACTACTCTCCAAACTGCAACACCTAATATTAGGAGTTAACCTCAGTTCACAATCTGAAAGCAGGAGCCTGCCAAGAACCAGAAACCTCTTACAGGCAAGTCAGCTGGAAGACAAATAATACTAGAAATGTTGCACAGCCCATAACAACTATCAACTATATTTACTTTCTCTAGTTAGAAAGCCTAATAAAGTTAAAAAACAAGAGAGAAAAGTTGCGTAGGATGTAAAGATAAAATACCCAGGTGACACATTTGCTTTGTTTGTGCTTTGTAAATGTCAAACTCCCCCCACATACACATTCAGGCATTCATACAACTTGACAAAACTAAAAACTATGCTCCCTTTATAGAAGGAACAACAAAAGTCAAAGGGTTTTATTTCAAAACTGTGAGGAATGAAACTAATGTTCCACAACCCACCTCTGTTTTATTTTGTGCATTTTGAAGGAGTCTTTGAATCATGTTAACATTAAACAGAAAACCAGAGTAAAGATTCCTCTGTGTTTGCAAACTGGTTTATGGCATAGCATGGTCCTGTATTTCATCCCTATCCACTCCTGTTGATTGAGCTCTTCAACCTGACAACACTTACCAATTAATTAATTCTTATTCTAATAATCTAAGGCCTGTAAAACACAGCATATATTCTGGCATATATATATATGTGTATGTATGCATGTCTATGTATATATACATATATATACAAAAGGCAACTTCCTGTAAACTACTACACAAAAAAGAATCCTTTCAAGTGTTACTGGAAAACTACATATTGGTTTATAATGGGTCATGAAAGTCAAATAAGCTATTTGGCAAGTAAGCCTTAGCTGTTGCGTAGCTGCGAGAAACTATTTAAGAACTATATATTAGTGTTTGTAGTACAAGCCACTTAGAGAAAGCCAAATGCTTTACAAATGGAACATGTTATAAAGGTTTCTTTTCAAAACCGTATGCTCTCAGCAGTTGTTCTAGATGAGAATGGGACAATCTAGGTAATATTATTTTGCATTATTTAATTTCACACTTGCTTTGTGAACTTTGCCTTGTGTCAGCTACCTTTCTCTTCAATTTCCTTTCTGACACTAAGCTTTTGTCCTCAATTCCCCTTTGAACTGTTGCCATTCCTCAGTTATCATGTACCTTTAGCTACTCTCCACGTCACACAACTTAGTCACACCACTTGATCTATCTGCCCACATGGTTCTTAAACACCTCTGAGGAGAACAACCTCCATGATATTTCAGTAAGTTTTTGACTATTGAGTTACATGCAGAGAAGATACACCAACGGTGCCACCTTACGTGCAAGAATATAGCCTGAGTTTTCAAGCGCTCTAATACTGACAGTCTGAAGACAAACTCTCAGGGCACACATCAGGACACTAAGGGCAGTAGCAGATCTTAATGGCCATGACCAGCCTCACACAGGGCCTCCATGAACATCCTCTGCCTGTGGCCCTAGAGTTCCATTCAAAAGCTCAGCTCTGGGCCTGCTTACGTGGCATCATTACGTGTATCCACCTCCAGCCCTGGTTCTGGCTCTTGCCCGTGTCAGTGTCCCTGCTGGGGACACTCTCACTTTCCAGCTTGCCTCACCTTCTGGAGTAGACAGCCTTTGATGCTCCTTGACACTTTGCTTGTCATTAATTCCTATCAAATAAAATACAACACTTTTTTTTCCCAGTCTGTGCCATTCATCTGCACTTGGTTTTCAGCCGCATATTCCAACCAAAGCAAAGGACTTAATTTTTATGTAGTCTCTCTGTAATTACTGATTTTAAATCTCCTCTCATCAAAGATGCTAAACACACAGGCTTTTAGTTGTGAGTACCAGCATGATAAATACCTTCTAAAATACACATCTGTCTTGAGATGAAAACAAATGGTTGGCTGCAATGTAAGCAACCTATGTGTCTCCCACAGGAGTTTTAAAAAAAATTACCATACCAAAACTTAAAACTCCTATTCTAGACACAAGTGCAAGCAACAATTACATGACACTAGTTAGGGACAAAACCGCCTTCCTTTCCTTTGCATACTGCATCAGCATCTGCAGTCTTGGAACAACAATTCTTTAAACTGATGAAGGACAAATTATTGTGTTCTACAAGAGAAATATAAGGAAACTACCAATCTACAAAAATGAAGTCTACATTCAAAGAAAGCTTGAGTGCTGTGTTTTTCCATAATTATCTGGTTTAGATTTGTTTCTGTCATTATTTATTAATGTAAACACACCTCAGAAGCATTTTGAGAACTCACCTTTGAGAATAAAAATAACCTCATCAGCTACCCTATTTGTGTGTTTGCATGTACTCTTCCTTGTACACCGATCCCCTCCTCCTCCATTAGTACTATTCTTCCTTTTCATATTCTTCAATCTCATCTGTTGTTAGCTCTCTCTCTGAAAGCAGACTGCAAGGACTGGTATTACTCACACTTTCCTAAAGCCTTAAGGCAACATTGGTATTTTAAAAGCAAACCTTATTCTTGAATTCCAGTTCAGACAACATGCAGATTATTTCTCTCTTCCTCTGGTAGGCACAAACACTGGCATCTGACAAAACATCGCTCTTGCAGAATTTTCCTTCCAATAACTTACGTAGCAGATGCAAATACTCCTTGAATACAAGACAGAATAGTCAAAGCTACTGCCAAAGAGCTTTCTGCCTTTTTCCTTCACTTAAAATATAGTAGAAAGATGATACATGGTAACTTCTTGCATGGAAAATGCAATATTCATAAAAATCTTACCTTAAAACTACTGAAATTTATTAAAAAAAAGATGAAAAACTCAACAGCTATCATCTGGAACAAAATTTTAGTTTGGACTTCAATATAAATGGCATCACTAACACTCAGAAGATTACTTCATTAACATTTAGCAGAAGATTACTTCAATAGACTGATCACAAATGACAATGTCAGAGGTGTTCACAGATAAAATATACATTCATAAAAGTATTTGTATCAAATACATGAAGTCTGACTTTAAAAAAAGGAACAGGACTTGTTTATGAACTCTTTCATGTTAAGACCCCAGTAATAAGCAGCTGCAAGAACTGTTTGCCCACACACATTCTGGAGCTGCCTACAGTCTCTCTTGTTAAGTCAAAACTCATTTTACTTCTTCAACATCAGCCGTGGGACAAGGGAAGATTCAGATACAAACTACTGCAGACAGAAAGAGCTAAGTAAATAGTACCTAAACATACTAGTACACTGCCAGGAGAGAACAACTGTCCTTTGAAACTCAGACAGAAATAATGCCATTTATTTCTTAGGAAATATGATAACACACATTATAAAGAAGGTAATGTGAACTGTTCAGCTTGCCTCCTGCTAGTTTAGAGATTTCTTTTATCAGAAACAAAAAAGGATGAGATCTTAAAACACTTCAGAGTTATATTTTTTAACACACTCAGAATCATTGCTTACAAAAGAATTACAACAACTTAGCAAAATCCACTGTATTATCATAAGAATGAAAACCTGCACAAGGGTAAAACACACAAAACATTTATCTATTAAGGATCATACAAATTTACTGCAATTATTCATAGAAAATAAGAGTTTTTAAACTTGAGGGGTTTTTTAAACTGTGAGCAGGTTCATGCTTCCCTGCTAACTATAAAACTCTCAGCATTTCAGTCTCTTAAAACAGTCATTTTCATCTAAGACAAACAATAACAAGATCAATTGGGTCAAAATGCTCAAACCTATACTAAGGCAAAATCAAGGTAATTTTGAAAATCCAAATAGTATTTTTCCACTGTGAGTTAAATCTGTTGAACATGATATATTAAACCTACATCAATAAAGCAAATGTTATGATTTTGCTAACACAGATGTGAAACACTGTCCATTGACAGTTGGCATAATTACTTGCTTTCCCCATGTATCCATCTGGTATTTCATAATCTTACTACTGACTGATTTATTTGACAAAAAATGTGGTTCAACTTAGTGCAACAAGTTCTACAAATGTATTTCTCAAACTTTGAAATATCAAATATTCGGTATGAGGACACACCAACATGAAAGCCTTTTCCGTAAGAATGTTTGGGGGATTGTCTTGAAAACAAAGGGTCATTTTTCAAATGCAGTTTTAGATTCTATTTTAAATCGTCTAGTCCCTGAAGGAAAGTATTATGCCCTTCTGTTTTAGGATACCATTGCCAACACACTTCACCTCTACGTTCCAAAGCTTTTTTGAGGGGTTGTTTGTTTGGGGCTTTTTTTTTGTTGTTTTGATGCAGTTTTGGGGGTTTAGTTCTATCTCCACTCCTCTTCAAATCTTGTACGTAGACAGAAGATTATTAGGTTCTCAAAGCAGTCAGACTTTGAAAAAAGTTATTATCACATGTAACGATGCTTTGTTAAAAGTATGTCTAACTTTATGTAAGCAACCTACCTAGAGTTCTGAGCCCACAGTGGATAGTAGCCACAAAAGTGGTTATAAGAGCATTCAGCTGTTTTAGTGGAGAAGCAAGCACATTGCTTATTTACTAGTTAGCTTTCAACACAAATATACCTTACACATCTGTCCGCTTGTCTCCGTTTAACCTTTACTTTCTGAAAAGTGTTATTCATCCCCTCTGGGTTTCCAATTCCAAAAGTGAAGGAACGGAATGTAATTAAAATAATTATATAACCAATTTATATGACCAATAAGAAAGAGCAATCTAAGAAGCCTTATCAGGAACATTTTGCTATCATGATGTCTACTCCACTTATTCCTCCATAAGTACCTTACAAAAACAGCCATTTCCAGAACACATCTCCGCCTTGCCCCATTCTCAAACTTTGGCTCTCCCAAACTTTTTTTTCCTATCTGCCCCTCTTATTTGCACATCTTTCTATCCATCCTCTTTCTCCTCTAGATGAATACTGAAAATACATAAACCTTCACAAACATTACAAGAATCCCATACACTTTAAGAACTCGTATCTGCTTGATCTGAGTTCACAACTAAACTACATGATACACGTAATTTTTCACTTTTTCATTATGATGGAATTATTCACATTGACAGCAACATCCTCCTGCTCCCATGTTTCACTACATCCAGCATCTTCATTACTCCATGGGGGCTTTCCAAAGCTTACTCTTTCCACTCCCAAAGAAACAAGGAGCACTCCTCCACCCTACTTCGAATAATGCCAAAGAGAGAAGGCTAAATCAGGAAATCTAAGACACCATTCTGGTTCAACATAGTCCCTTTGATATCTTAATAATGGTGCATACCTATGAACACAACAGACATGAGTAAGTTATCCTGTTGCAACTACTCAAGTAATAATGGATTAGCAGCTTTGAGATACTACATAAAATACTGCAAAGGGACTCAAGTCATCCTACTTATCAGAAATTTCCCCTTCTCTTCCTCAAAGCATGCAAAATTACTGGGGAAAGAGGGCTGTCCTTCACAAGAGCCAGACACAGGCCGTTGTCAAAGGACCTGTGACTATAACAAATAACCACTGATGCTGCTTTCAGCCACAGTCAACAGGCAAGATTCATCTCCTAGACTCTCTCTTAAGTACACAATCACTATTTGAACAGTGTGGACAAGAGTCAAAAGGAGTTGTTTTTAAAGGAATTATGCACTTCAGACACATGAAATACATACTCCCAAACTACCGCTTCAGGGTGTCTGCAAGATCAGACAAACACTCACCGTTGCCTGGAGTTTTGTTTTTAAACTCATGTTCATTAAGTGTATGAACTGTAGTGGATTTCATCCCTTTCTTCCCTCACCTATGTCCATTTGTCTCCCCATATCTCTCACCTTGAGTCTTCTCCAACACTCCATGTCATCACAATCTCATGAGCAGAAAAACCTGCTGGAATTTTATTCCAGATTTCGGTTTACCCCAGTGCTATTATGTTGTAAGATACTGTGACTCACTGTACTTGCTCTGATACACACTAAAACCAAAATACATACTTTAGATAAATCCAGCCAAATACACATTTTAAAAGCCAAATACCTCTTTTTTCGTGGTGAATAACCAAAATGAAACTATCTTTGGACATCTCTTATACAGCTAGGGCAAGACTGTAAAAAGACTGCTTTTTCTCCCGGTCTTTAAATTTTACTCCAGGTTCTCTATGCAGATTATATCAGTCACTGGAAATAATTTTAACAACAATAAATTATACAGAACTATCTTTTTCATTAATGAAAACCAATGCTTATGATGTGTCTGAGCCTGACAACACCACACATACTTATATATTGTGTGATATAAAGGAAGCAGCAGACGTGTATTACAGATGGATGAAATAATAAATAATACAACTTCTGCAACATGCTACCTATTCCAGACTTGACAAAAATCTCACACTGGCTAGCACTAACACTGGCAAAATAGTGTTTCTATTAACCAGATTCAGTCAGAGCTTTGCGCATCTTTAAACAGCTCTCTGCTCTACCGCGACCTAGCTCCGCGAAGTCTACTAAGCCATATTTTAACACATGCATTGGTACTGACACGCAACAAAAACGTCAATATTATTTAGTGAAACAAGAAAAACTAAACCTAACCAAAAAATAGCACAGAAGAGTAAGCCAGTTATCTTGCAGAATTTTTTTTTAAAGTTAGTAAGCATTTTCTCTATTTTTCATGGAAGGACAGGATAAAAAATTAAGACAGGAGTTTTTCTGTTTTAGAAATCTTTTATTTTGCCACTAAAATGGCTTCTTCCTCATTTTCCTGAGGGGGAAGCCTGCTTATAAAGATAGTAACTGAAAACTGAGATGTAAATGGCATCCCAGATTTCCTCAATTTCTTGAGTATGAATTGAATAACAAGCTTCATGCTACACAAGTGTTCATAATTCTTTACTTTCATAACCTCAGATATCCATTTACAATTCTGTCAGGGACAGAAGACAGGTCTAAGGCCTGTTGGTCCGCTGTTGTACACACAGACAGGATAATGTAAAAGACCTTATTGTTAGTTAAGGTAAGACTAACCTTCAGTATTGAAACTATGTATCGGTCACCTGGTGGGATTCATGCTGTGAAAGGGGAATAACACACAACAAAGCTGCTGCTGGCATGGAGGTGTGATCATGGGATGTTATGATTTCATCTCATGCGTTGGCCCTGCGTGAGATGATGCTGAAACTCGCCACTCCTGAGGAGGTGATATAAGGTGTGGTTCTGGGGTGGAGGGGAGAGGAGGACATGAAGCACACAGTTTTCATCCAGAGCACCTGAAGGTGCACAGCCCACTTGCCTCTCCCGCCTGAGCACCACACTCCATCTTCTCCTCCTGCTGCTTTGTGGCTTCTCCAACATCCAGGGGCTGGCATGTATTTATGCAAAAGTGACTAATAAAACTGACTTGCTTTGCAATTCCTACTGTGTCCTGAGTTTTTTGTGCATGGACATCCTCCTGAAGCCATAACAATGATGAACCAGAAAAACATTTGCTGTTGTACTCAAAGTCTTTACCAACAGCATTACAAGAGGAAGGTAAAACATTTTGAAAAAACACTGAAAAGTGACATGAAAAACTCATTACCATGAAATGTACAGAGCGTGTGGCCATATAACACCTACACACAGAACATTCTGCTACAGCAGCGGAAATTAATTCTGACTCAAATACATTGTGATAGAAAGAGCTTCTCAGAAACATTCTGAAGTGGTTGGAAACAAATATCTGATTCCCAGTTCAGCAGGAATTTGTTTGAAGTCTTCTTTTCCCGGCTTCAACAGTCCGTATTTCTAATGGAAGGAAACACTACAATCTTTTAGGTCAAACTAGGGAGAGCATTATGTTCAACATAATTTCAAGCCTCTCCAAACTTCACAGATCTTACAGTATGAAAGTTTCAAAATATGATTTAAACGAAGGAGACACTTTTACTTTCTCAATCAACTCAAGTATCTGCTGGTATCTATTAGGCTAAAATAAGGAGGGACTCAGTAACCACTGCTTAAGTGATTTAAAAGCACTCAGGATTTCATAAAGAGATGAGGAATGTTGCTGCATGTTCTCTTAATTTCAGACTGAACACTTATGTCCATATTGTGGAAATAACTAGCTCAGAATCATCGGGCAGCTTGGGCATGTGTGCATGTGTATGTCAAAGTGCATAAATATGTCTCAATAAAAGCAGTATTTGCATTAGATGATGTATTAAAATTTCTAAGAACCAAATATCACTAACAGAAACCAGAACAGAATCTCTCTTGTAACTCTTGGAAAGTGATCACATTATTATTTAATTGAAGTTCTGAAACTGGAGTACTCTAAGAAGTTTCACATGAAATAAATCTGCATAAAAATGCACACCAAGTAAAACTACAAAAAACCAAAAATATGAAATACAACTTCCACTAGCTAGAAGTTCTGCATCACTTCTTTAAATGCCTCCCATGCAAAACCAGGACAATCTTGAATGCTTAAAATTTAATCCGACAGTGTCCAAACAATAAGCTATATTACTCTCATAACCTAATTTAAGCAAGTAACATGAAACTTGCATTAAGTTTTACCAAACAACCAAACGGTACTCTGAATCTAAGTGAAAAAAAGGACATGCTGGAGTCATATAAGAGTCATTCAAATGCCCTCACAATTGACAGTTTCAGAATCTTCTTCGGTCATCTCCTACGAACACCAATAATTTTTATTAATTGTAAAACTTGTATTTACTTAAAGACACACATCTAACCTACTGGTATAACACATTCTTTCTACAGTTTGACAATAACAGATTACTCCACTAATAAATTAGACAGACAAACACCTCAAAACAAGGAGACTACTTGTACCAAATTGTATCTGTCAAAATACTTTTCTGAAAGGAAACCATTATTGCAGGATTCATATATCCAATGGCAAGATATGCAGCAAGCAGCCTTTTGGATAGCTGCTGATCACTGCAACTGGAAAACAAGCTTAAGTAGTCTTTGTTAAAATGTTCAGTTCTGTTAGGTCAGGAGATGTGAGACACTAAAGCTAAAAATGTGACTTGCACACTGTCAAATTTTGAGGCATCTATCTGTACACTGAAATTTATCTAGGTTTGATGAAATACAAAGGATTACATGCTCTGTATGAAAGATTATACGGTATTTATCAAAGGAAAACAAACAATTGCATAGAAGAAGCAATAAAAAGTAAAAAAGTAACAGATAAACTTTCTCCTGTCTACTCCTATCTGATTTACCACCTCACTATGAGCTGTAGGAAGACATCCTGAATTTAAAACACAGTACCCTAAATCCTTTCCTGTAATTATGTATGTTGATTCTTACTCCCAAATAGGGAGACTACAGAGGCTGGTTAAGAATAAAATTTCATATAAATATTTTTCATATAAAGATATTTTTATATAAAACATTAATAGAGAAAAGATTAAAGTTTCAGTGCCTACCTAACCAGGAAGCAATTACTTTGCAAAACTTATGCAATAAATGACAGTCTTAAGCATTCCCTCATACTGCCAAAACCATCTTATTCTGAAGTGTGTTTTCCTCATTCCATGGAAAATTTCTCATTCTAACAACAAGCAGTACACAACAAAGCTGTGTACAAAACTTTAAGAGAAACCCATAATACTCTCCCTCTTGTCCAAGAAACCTGCTGACCTACGATCAGGTCACTGTCCTGCAGAATATGAAGCATAAGTTCCAGTCCCACTCAGGCAAATGTCCCCAGCATTCCTCTTACTGAAAACCCAAAGGGACACTCCTCTTTCCTCACTCTCTGTGGCAAGCAAGGAATCTAACCAACTATTTCAAAGAAGAAATACCAACTCAAGTGTACCTACCTCGTATTTCCATGCTTCTCATACCCAGCCCTGCTAAATCCTACTATTTTTTTCTGAAATAATTGCTTCAAATGCAGGATGGTAAGACTTTTAACAAACTAACAAAATTATTTTTAGCCTGAATCACTTGACTGACCCAATTTACCACATGGGACGGGCAACAGTTCTGTCAACACCACAGAGGAGCAGAAGGGTGGAAAGAAACAGCTGAACATGAACAGTAAGTTACTGGATTAGCATAGAGGAACTCCTAAATGCATACTCACAGATTTCAAAGCACTTTTAGGAGACTGACAATTAACCTTCAACACCACAGAACAGGTGCCATTTTAGGAGGAAGGCAGCAGTAGCGAATGAGACAATCAGAGAATAAAAATGTGAAGAAATAGCAGAGTTATAGTTCTTTCTCTGTGTGTATGTATAGTTTTCCCTGTTTGTTTCTATATGCATGCACACATATTTATATATACATACAAATTAAAAACCCCCACAGACTCAAAAAATTACTAGAACAAACTGTATCTGTTAAGGACTTAAAGAGCTTAAGGAGCACAAAAGGCAAACTCTTCAAATCACAACTAAAGGCACTGAGTTACATTACTTCTCCTGACCGGGGTCTTACATAAGCCTTGGGCTGTGAGATGCACAAAAGTAAACGCTTGCACGCATCTTCCACTCGTGGTTGGATCATGTACTGGACTTCTAACACAGGTCTCTGCATTAAAGAAACAAATAACGAAGTGCCACCTAAGATTATAAAGCTGTTTCCAATACTGTTTTTAGGAAATCGGCTAAAAACCAGATATTCATGGTCTGAAAATGGTAACGTGTTTCGATGAAGGGATGGAGAGGAAAGGCAACACGACAGAAAAGAACGCAGTGGGGTGCAAATCTCTGGGCAGACGGCGAGGTAACGCGCCCCGGCAGCGAGGCCGTCACGACCAGAACGCGACCTCCAGGCACCGCAAGGACAGCCGGCAGGCGGTCACCGCGAGCCAGACGGCAAGGACGGGCAAGGACACGCACCGACAGACAGGAACAGCCAAGGACACGCATGGACTGACACGGAGGAAGCCTCGGCCCGGCGCCTGCTGCCAGTCTGGCCGCCCCGCACCCGCATCGGGCCCTACGCGGCCCCCGGCCCAGCTCCCGGGGCGGCCGCGGCGGAGGCCCAGGCTCGGGACGGCCTCCTCAGGCCCCCGCGGGCGCCGGGGTGCGGCGGTGCCCCCCGGGCGGCCGGCGGGGAGCTCGCGGTGCCGTTACCTGGGCGGCGGCGGGCGGACCGCGGCCGCACCGCTCCTGGCGACGAGGCCCCTCAGCGCCGCTGACATTGAGAGAGACGCCGCCATGATGCTCAGCGCAGCCGCCGGGAGCAGGCGG